>OZ059838.1:6895741-7059993 GCA_964057195.1 Orthosia cruda
AGGGTAGGTAGGGTAGGTAGGGTAGGTAGGGTAGGTAGGGTAGGTAGGGTAGGTAGGGTAGGTAGGGTAGGTAGGGTAGGTAGGGTAGGTAGGGTAGGTAGGGTAGGTAGGGTAGGTAGGGTAGGTAGGGGTAGGTAGGGTAGGTAGGGTAGGTAGGGTAGGTAGGGTAGGTAGGGTAGGTAGGGTAGGTAGGGTAGGTAGGGTAGGTAGGGTAGGTAGGGTAGGTAGGGTAGGTAGGGTAGGTAGGGTAGGTAGGGTAGGTAGGGTAGGTAGGGTAGGTAGGGTAGGTAGGGTAGGTGGGTAGGTAGGGTAGGTAGGGTAGGTAGGGTAGGTAGGGTAGGTAGGGTAGGTAGGGTAGGTAGTGTTAGGGTAGGTAGGGTAGGTATATTATTACTTTACTATTACTTATACTAGGAGTAGGTAGGGTTTCCAAATTACTTGTTATTAATAAAATTCATGGAAAAGGCATTAAAATATTGAAATAATAAAAACTATTTATTTAATTATTTAATACTTTATGCACACAAACGTACAGAGGCGGACTTAATGCCTTGGGCATTTTCTACCAGTCGACCTTTGGGTGATGCAGAGACAAATAGTGGTAGGTGCAATATAAAGTCAAGCAAATCGCGTTTATTTAAATACATATACCTAAACTAAAAATACAATAAATACTCAATGAATAAACTAAATACACCAATATACATAAACAATTCAAAAACAAAATCTTTTATTTTTATTTTACATAGGCCTACAAGGGCACTTATAAAACGTCGACAAAAGGTGCACGGTTCGGGTTGGTCGTTTCCTATGGAGAAGAACCGGCAAGAAACTCCATGGTTACTCTTTTAAAAAATGGTTTGGTTTTACAATATTTCCATGATACAGCATTAGTACTATGGGGGGACAACGTAGGCCCGACAATAAGTCGTAAGAAATTAAAAAAAAAATGTTTGTATAATATACAACAAAGTTAACAAATGTTAACTAACATCTAGAAGGCCTATGTTCACACATTCACAAAATAATCGGTAAAAGAATCTATACAAAGTTAAAAAAAATATATGTAACAAGACTAAATTTAACATGTGGCACAAATATCAGTGCTGTAACTATTCTTTGCAAAGGGCTATAAAGATGATTGCGAACTATTGTAAAATTCCAAATAAAAGAAGAAAAACAAAAAAATAAATAAAAAATGAGATTGAGAATAGTTAGAGACATCCACATATTTGTGCCGTATATGAGTTACCAGGGAAGCCGCAGAAGGAGCTAAAGCCAAAAATTTTTATCTTCAACGTAGTCCTTGATTTTATAATATGCTTTTTTAATAAGGACACGTTTGATGTGATTTTTGAACTTTCCATCGGTCAGTTCTATAACTGACTTTGGCAACTTGTTATAAAAGCGTAAACTGTTTATAAGAAAAGACTTGCTAGTTTTAGTTAATCTGAATTCGGGTATTACAATTTCGTGCTTACTGCGTGTATTTAAATTATGGGAGTCGCTTCTAGTTTTGAAAAGCCCTCGATTTTTGCGGACATACAAAATACATTCCAAAATATAAAGTGAAGGTAGAGTCAGTATATCGATATCTTTAAATTTAACTCTGAAGGACTCGCGAGGACCCATTTTATAGATCGCGCGGATTGCCCTCTTTTGTAATATGAAAACTGAGTCAACATCTGCTGCTGATCCCCACAGCAGAATGCCATAAGACATAATACTGTGGAAATAAGCATAGTATACTAACCTAGCTGTGGCTACATCGGTTAACTGCCTTATTTTCCTTACTGCATATGCAGCTGAACTTAACCTTCCCGAAAGAGTTCTAATGTGCGCGCCCCACTGCAATTTTGAATCGATAGTAATCCCTAAGAATACAGTTTCCGTTATAACTTTAAGATTTTTGCCGTCAAGATTTAAGTTTAGGTCACGTTGTGGTACATTTGGTAAAGAGAACTTAAGACATTTTGTTTTTTTCGCATTCAGTAAGAGATTGTTAGCTGCGAACCATTTTGAGAGAATAAATAGACTTTCGGTGACATGTAAGACATCCGTATCTTTCCTATCTATTTAAAAAATTTGCGAAGTATCATCAGCAAATAGAATTATATCCGATAATTTGGCAATTAGTAGTTATTGATAATTATGGAAAATCATTAGCGCTGTGACAATACTACTGCCATCTTCTGACGAATATGCTCGCGAACCTTAACTTTGAAGGTTAATCGGTTGGTTGCCATCCTGATTTCCTGGGGGAGCGCATTCCACAGAGAAATAGACTGAACAAAGAAAGAACAGTAAATGAAGTCAGTGCGGTGAGTGGGACATTGAAGGAGGCGGTTCTGTGATGACCGTAGATTTTTATTGTGATAGGCGCAAATGTATTGAAAGATAGGGGCCAGATAACTAGGGATTTGGAAGAGGTCAGAAATGAGAACAAGGTAGTTAGTGCCCTTTGCTCTCGGCGTTGGCGTATGGGCAACCACTTTAGAAGCGATCGATACGCAGAGACATGATCATATTTACGCAAATTGTAAACGAATCGAATGCAGTAATTTAGAAGACGGTCAAATTTGTTGAGGAGATCTGCATTCAGGTCATAGTAGCACACGTCACCATAATCGATGATAGGAAAAATAAGGGTCTGAACAAGCATTTCCTTCGTGTTTGCTGGTAATAGATTTTTCAAGCGATACAAAGCCCGCAACGTTCCAGTGACCCTCTGATTCACACTAGCGACTTAAGTACGCCATTTAAAGGTATTATCAATGTGCAAGCTTAGGTCCTTTACATCATTGCTATATGGAACAATCGTACTATCGAACAAAATAGGTGGCAAAGTTGCACTATTCACTTTAGCGATGCTTCGGGAACTCCCAATGATGATCGGCTGACACTTATTGGGGTTTACTGCAACACCAAATCTATCAGACCAGGTTTTAATTGCCGTCAAGTCTCTGTTTAGTTTGGTAATAACGTCAGGAATTTCTTCAACACTCGCTTGCCAGTACAACTGCAGGTCATCTGCATACAGATGATACGCACATTGAAGTTCGGAAATAATGAGGTTAATAAAAATAGAAAACAGAAGAGGAGAGAGAATGCCGCCTTGAGGAACGCCAGTTTTCAAATCACACCAGCGAGAGGAAGAATCCCCAACGTGAACCGACTGCTGACGTTCCTGAAGGTAGGAGGTGAACCATTCCAGTGCCTCGGGAGAAACCAACAAATAGGACAGAATGGCTAACAGGAAGTCGTGACTGACGGTATTGAAAGCGTTCGAGAAATCGACCAACACTAGGACAGTGACTTTGGTGTCTTCCAATCCTGCCCTTATATCGCCAGTCACTTTAAGGAGGGCAGACACTGTGCTATGCCCGGGCCTGAACCGAGATTGTAGAGGGCTAATAAGAGAATTGCACTGCACAAAGTTTGAAAATGGTTTGTGTACACAGGCTTCGAGCACTTTCGATAGGAAGGGAAGAATAGAAATTAGTCGAAAGCGGTTTGGAAGAGTGGGATTGGAAACTTTGGGTAGTGGACGAACAGAGGTTTTATGCCACAGTGAGGGGAATAATCCGGAAAACAAGGAAAAAATAACAATATGGATGATAGGAGGTAGAAGGCGATCCAGAATAGTTATTATCATTCCACGAGTGATATTATCACATCCTACCGCTTTGGATTTGATGGCGAGGATAATTTTTTTGATCTCTCCTGGTTCAACTGGAACGAAACGAAAAGGATTAATGCAAGGACGCGTTAGACCAGCGATTAGAGACAGAGTTTGTTTCTTGGCTAGACGATCCATGGTAGGCACAGTGGAGAAATGGCGATTGAGATCGTATAAGTCAATGGAATTTGGAAAGTCTAAATGTCGCGGTTTGCCGATACCAAGTGTTCCGAGGAACTTCCAAATATCGGCAGAAGAAGAAGAAATATTTTCGAGAATGTGGCGGCGTGTAGCGTTGCGTATCATCTGGTTACATTTATTCCTCGAAGTTTTAAATAGCGCCCAGTTCTCGTCAGTAAGATCCCTTTTATATTTTCGGAATGCGCGGTCCCTGCGTCGCATGGCAATCTGTATTCCTCTAGTCATCCAAGGCGCAGGAGGACGTTTTAGTTTCACTTTTTTGACGGGTGCGTAAATGTTGGCCACAACATCATTGAAGATAGCCACTTTATCATCAACTGAAGCGGCCTCCGTCATAATCTCCCAATCGATCTAAGACGCATCCTCGTTTCTCAACGTCCATCCTGGCAAAACAACGCCTGTACAGAACCTTGGGCTCAGGTTTAGGAGGTTTGAGGATATAAGATAGTAAAATCATGTCGTGATGAGAGAAGCCAGGAGCGTCATGCTGACCATGGGAGGAGACAAGGGAAGGATTCGAGGTGAGGACAAGGTCTAGCCAGGTGTCATCACCAGATTTATTATGAGCCTGGAGCGGCAACACGTGCAGACTGGCTGACTCGATAAGATTGAGAAGTTTACGGGATCAAGGGGAGTTTTGGGAAATGAGGTTTGTGTTGAAATCACCCATGATGATGTGCTATGGTTAACTTTTATTAGATAAATTACATTGTAAGAACAACAAACACTGCATTGAAACTGGAGTTCAGACGCAAATCGGAATAGTTTTAAATAAAGCAACAATGTAGTTTTATTACTGGAGCTCTCACTTATAAATTTAATTGAAACTACCCTACTTTCTCTTCACTGTAATAATTGAATTTCTCTTTGCAGTAGTTTGTCGTACGTATCGTGACGTTTACATTTAGATAACATAATAGCATTCACATTTTATACAAATAAATGTTTTGCACTAACTAAGGCATATAATATAATTTTAGTTTATTTTGACCCCTATCTAACGCAGTCGACGATGGTGCATTTATTTTCGTATAAATGCAATAGAATGGAGCTATTATGAAGTTACAAATGTTACAACGCTGCAATTTCACTATTGCTTTCAAATAAATAAAAGACATTCTACAAACAATTCAATTGCTTTGCTTAAATGAGCTGTCTTACTGAAGGAGAATAATTGTTTTTTTTTTTAATATGTGCCATGTATAGGATAGCCACCATGTGAAACGGTAGCGAATGTAAATCCCAGTCATTTTGGAGTTTTCGAAAATTGTCATCGCTGATAAAAGGCCACTTTGGCTCTCAATCCTGGCAAGCTTTTGTCTCCTCTACCAATGAAAATAAAACTAATGTATGATGCGTGGGTGGCCGGCGGTCCATGGACCCGAACTTGTTGTACCCATCCCCTTCAACCAAATACGCAGGCGGCTACAGGAATTCACCCAGACACAGGCGAAGAACTGGTGGACCTCGACACCTGGCTGCAGGCAATCCAAAGAAGCTTCACCATCCTTGGATAATAGGCTTACCAGGCGTCTACTACACCTGGACAGGAATGGCCTGCACCTGGTGAAGGGCACCATCACGTGACACTGCTCACTTAACAAACACTTCCACACAACAGGCATAACGGACAGTCCTCTGTGCAGGGCATGCGTGGAGGCTGAGGAAAACATCGCCCACGTTCTCTTTGAATGTACAGGTGTCACCCAGATAAGAACACAAACCGTCGGGTCACCCAGAACTTTCACAGATGTTCTAAAAAAACCAGGCGCTCTTACTAACTTCTGGAGAGAGGCCATCAAACGGCCGCCATGGCCAACGCACAATGGTCCACCTGAAGGACTTAGTGCGGAAACCAATCCCCCCTAACATAGAACAAAGAACATGTATGATGCGTTCAATGTTCCACCTTCACATTTTTTTTTAAGTTAGAACGTACATGACATATTACAGCAACCATATCACATAATCAGTACATGCTCAAATAGTATTAACTAACTCCTCGTTACCTCAAGCAAATAGAATCTGCCGCCCGTACGCCGCACGACGAACGCGCTGCGACTAATTGATCAGCTAATTTGTGGATCGCAGGTGTGCAGCCGCCTTTATGAATTATAAGTAGCTATATAGTTGATGTTAGGGTTGTGACCAAACCTAGCCTTCGTCTCCGCAATTGCGGTACTTTTGCGAGAATACCGCTTGATGCGGAGTACGGACTGTGTTGTAACAGACGTTATCATAGCGAAGGTTCGTCACATAATCCCTTGAGATTTCAGGGTTGACAGCCTAGAATACCAACGAGCAATGGCGCCCAAGTATTACAAACGTATGATGGTCGGTTGACATTTTTTTTATAAACTTATGCGGCATCTTGAAAAACAAAAGATTAGAGGGTTCGCTTAGTGTAAACTTCGAACCTAGTTCAGATATTGAAGGTATTTAAATTAGAGAGCTTAATTTTTGTTTTTAGGGTTCTGTACCCAAAGGGACCCTATTACTAAGACTCCGCGGTCCGTCTGTCTGTCAGTCTGTCTGTCACCAGGCTGTATCTCATGAACCGTGCTAGCTAGACAGTTGAAATTTTCACAGATGATGTATTTCTGTTGCCACTATAACAACAAAGCAACTAAAAACAGAATAAAATAAATATTAAAGAGAGGCATACAAGAAACGTGAGTTTTGTGCCGTTTATTGCGATAATGGTTAGGAACCCTTCGTGCGCGAGTCCGACTCGCACTTGGCCGGTTTTTTCTTTTATATATCGCTTAGTCATTTTAAAGCTGTAAAACAGTTTTCGTGCAATATATGGTTTGCCTCCAGATTAAAAAGAAAGAAAGTTTTTTTTTTTATTTTTTTAAATTTACAAGTACAATTTCAAAATGTAAAATACCCCCGATACATTTTTATTTCACGCTATATAATTTATCTAGTACATAGTAGATACGCTTCGATCGGCAATCTATTGAACACGTAATTATGACACGATATGTTGCGAAAACACCCCGATTCAAACAGTAAAACGCCTATAACTTTTGAACGGCTGAACTGATTTTATTCAAACATAGCTAAAATCACCTTTCAAACAAAAAAAAATATGATGCCACAGACATACACACAGATACACAGCAACACAAGTCAAACTTATAACACCCCTCTTATTCCGGCAGGTATTAAAAAGATTACCAATTGGTATATTTTTTCTTAGAATACTGTCACAAAAACATAAGTTTTATTCGCTTCATTTTCACACAGTACAATATTAAAAAAATAATGCGTTATATAAGAGCCTTAAGTGTTAAGTTTTAAGACGACGACTGTCGCCAACGACCTTGAGGGAACAAAACGCGCACTCGTTTCACACCCGCGCGACCCAAAATTTAGTAGTCTGTTGTACTTTCCCTATAATTCTATGACTTTAAAAAATAAAAAACCGGCCAAGTGCGAGTCAGACTCGCGCACGAAAGGTTCCGTACCATTATAACAAAAAACGGCATAAAAATCACGTTTTTTGTATGGGAGCCCGCCTTAAATATTTATTTTATTCTGTTTTTAGTATTTTTTGTTATAGTGGCAACATAAATACATCATCTGTGAAAATTTCAACTCTCTAGCTATCACGGTTCTTGAGATACAGCCTGGTGACAGACAGACAGACGGACCGCGAAGTCTTAGTAATAGGGTCCCGTTTTTACCCTTTGGGTACAGAACCCTAAAAAGCGTCAGATCAAAATGTAGATACTTAAATTGCCTTTGAAATGGTGTCAATTTCATTAAAAATACGTCCAGCGGTTTTGGTGTGATTGACATGTTTTTGTCCGTTTTTGACATAACTTTACAAATTAATTACACTATGTTATACAAATAAAACTCAAAATGTTTATAGATCAAATTATTAAGAAAATGGTCTAATGTAACATATTATATTTTTCCAAAAAGTTACTACTAGCCTTTTAGACGTCATTCTCATTTTTAACCGACTTCCCAAAAAGGAGGAGGTTCTATGTTCGACTTCAAGTTTTTTTTTTTTTTTTTTTTGTTTATGTTCACCGATTACTCCGTCAATTGTGGACCGATTTTGAAAATTCTTTTTTGTTTGAAAAACTATGCTCCAAAATTGGTCCCATTTTAATTTGGTGAAGATCTGATGAAGAACTTCGGATATATACAACAGAACTCTTCAATAAATAACGGCAAATCTCTCGGGATTGCTGCAATCGCATGTCTGTTTGTTGTTTATAACATTTCATAACATAACATCACGCCAGTTCGCTCTTAAGGGGTAAGCAGACCTCTCATTTCACCGGTTATTTTCAAGTTTCATGAAATCTATTCTGGCAAAATAGTTGCCTTACTAACTTGCTTATTAGGTACGTACAACTAAAAAGTGAAAAATAAAAAATCTTTTTGCAAAAAAATACTACCGACTTCAAAATAAAAAACTACAAAGTGAAAAATAACTTATTTTTTTGAAGTCGGTGTCCATAACGCAAAAAATGGTACCTACGAAAGACACCGACTTCAAAAAATTAAGTTATTTTTCACTTTGTAGTTTTTTATTTGGAAGTCGGTAGTATTTTTTTGCAAAAAGTTTTTTTTTAAATCAGCTACTCAGGGGTATCTGTGCCTTATTTAATTCTTGGATCCCACACTAGGATTCTCTGTACCTCGTTTTATCCAACGCCTTCGCATCCGCTAAATGGTCTCCATTCCATCCCTAGTTGATATCCATTAGATAAATCGAAGGCGCCTCGCGTTTCATTATACATGTTGTGTTAATTTATCAAATGAGTTGTTAGTTTGAATAGAGAGTGTATTATTATTGATGGCCTAATTTATTATTTGGTATATTTCAAATGTATGAGCTTGATGAGATTTGGCAATCTAACAGAGATTGCCAAATCTGTTTAAAGTCAATGTGTTCTACATTAATAATATGTTAAAGAAATAAAATTTTATACATATTTTTATTTATTATGAGTTTGCTCTTGGTTTGTTTAATATATTTGTGGCAGAAACGAGGTGAGGCATTAGCCCAGCAGTGGGAGATTGCAGGCTTACAAAAAAAACTGTTAATAATTTTGGAGACTGATGAGTAGAGACCGGCGTATATGCATTTGCATATTTGCATATGAAATTGCATATTTAACAAATTCTCAGCTGAAATTGCTTAATATATCTAATATCTAGTGATGATGCATAGTTTCGTTATATTTATATTTTTTTTGCATTGGGTTATTCTATTGATAAGTGTAATAATAAACTCCATAAATAAAAAAAGCTCTATAATCAAAATTTCGCCCATATACACATTTAACAAATTTTCACTTATAAATATATTATTATTGATTGATTGAAGAATATTATTTTACATTTAGAAGACCTACCTACCTGATTGTTTACGTTTACAAAAATGTTATTAATTTTTCTCTTTAGTGCATATTTTACAAATATTCTTGCATATTTTTTGGATTTTCCATGCTTATTTGCGTGCATATTTCAAGCTTTTTATGTTGCATATAATCTGGTCCTTACTGATGAGGATCGCGGGTGCGTATAGCACAGGTTTGACTTTTTTTATTTTTTATTGAATAACCAAAAAAATCCTTTGAAGGAGTAAAATAGCATTTATCTAGGCTTGCTTACTTATAAAGAGCCCGTATTTTTGAGTTTGAGTCGTGCATGAGCATCGGAATGCTCATGCACGACTCAAACTCAAAATTTGACACACCTACCAATCAACTGCCAACCAATCACAACTCTCGAATTTGGAATATGATTCATCAGCTTTGGTAGGTATTCAATCAAAATTAAAGTCCAAGTTAGCAAGTACGAGTACGTTCCTAGTACATGCTAATACCACTAATTCCACAGATTATATGTTAAAAGAGATCGATAACGTTTGGGGCGTCTAGGATCTTGGACTTGAGCACGTTAAAGGCCAACGCAGATCGGGACGGGATGGCAAGGGATTTAAATTTTGACCTACGGACATTCAAACGTATCGATATAGAAATACGAGATAAATTGCTATGCTTTAAAATGACGCCTTGACATCGAAAGGGATTTCATTGCACGGCATTGAAAGACGCACCACGGGCTCCCGCGGCGGCAATCCGTGGATTATAAAATGTACTCTGTGGCGTACTGCGGTGGGCAACGGCATGCCGAGGACGCCGGCGCTCGTTGCGACATACCGCGTGGTGAGACAGGGGTTGAGAAGCAGGGGATGCGCGACTAAATGTGTATCGGGCAGCAGGAGTTGCCGAGGCATGCTTTGTCGTGCCGCGGCACGCCGTGGCATGCTTTGTCCTGCCGCGGCACGCCAAAATCCCCTGTCATCCCGTCCCGGTCTGCTTTGGCTTTGATGAAAAATAAAACAAGCCAACCAATCACAGCTGTCCTTTTCCAGTTTGAGTTGAGTTGAGCATAAACATGAGTATCTGTAATACCGGCCTTAGTTACTGCTTATTTTTCTTTAACAAAACAAAATGAGAAAGCTGTCTAGTTACTAAATTAGTTTACTTACATAAATATTCATTCACCTAACATCTTAAACGTAAACATATAAGACGCTTGTTTCATAAAAATGTATCTTTACAACGAGGTTGTCTGGATTTTACACTAAATCTTTACTTTGACTTAACTAAAACTTGAAGTCTGCAAAGTGTTAAGTAAACTTTAACTTGTTACAGCTTAATTTACTTCTTACTAACACAGTAACGTGTTTAAAACATTGGTAAAATATTGATCTAATAAATTGTTAGATAACAACGTGGAAACTGGAGTTAGTAGCGGGGATGTTGTTTTATTTTGGACTAGATACATTTTATATGTATGAATGTATGTAGCTCGTGGTTAAATAATAACTGCCACACCGATCGATCTTCAAGGTTAAGCAACGTTTGCCGAGGTTGGTCCATGGATGGGTGATCATCCTTACGTAACGAGTTTCCTCCGTGCCTCGGCAAGCAAGTTAAGCCGTTGGTCCCGGTTGTTATTTGAAGATCTTTGACAGTCGTTACGGGTACTCAGGAGCCTGAGATCTGACACCAGTCTAGCCAAGAGGTATGGTGTTACCCAGTTACTGGGTTGTGGAGGTCAAATATACAGTCTCTCCATGTAAAATACTGCTACTTAGCTGAATCCGGTTGGACTTAAAGCAGATCCCAACATAGATGGGCAAAGACTAGAAAATGTTCCCACTGCTGGGATACAGGCCTCATCTCTGTGAGAAAGGAAATGGGCCTTAATCCACCACGTGGGCCCAGTGCGGGAACATGGATGTCACAAGTCTTCGATAATTTTGGTTCTAGGACGAGGGGCACTATGTTTTCTTTTACAGTTTTTAGAACAGTCGTGGTGATGAAATAATTTACTCAAAGTAAAGCGCCTGCCTGGGTTCGAAACTACGACCTACGACGCCTTCGTTGGGGTCGTTACCCCTGGGCCACCACTGCTCATCATCATTCATTAAATAGTTTACCGACGGCAAAAAACACATGTCATGTTTTAACTTTTAAAACAACAGCTTCTACCCTTACTAAATTTGAAGATGAAAGGGGGTTGAGCTTAATATTACTTACTCCATTTCATCAGCAAAACCTCTTTGATCAATAATACTCTAGATATACAACCCTATACAAAACTTCTCTTTAAATTGCCAATTGTGTTAACGTTATTCTAAGAATTCTAGATGAAATAATAATACATTATTGCAAAGGCCAGGAAATAGGCAATTGCTGGTCGAGTATGAGTTTGAAGGCCGAGCCATAGGCGAGGACTTCACTAATACGAGACAGGCAATTACCATTTCCGCCGAGGCATTTAAAGGGCTTTTCTCAAAAGAATGCAGGGAAATAAAACATACTTTTTATATTATACCTTTAATTTAATTAATATTAAAAGTTACATAAGTCATATTGGGTTACTAAAAGAAAATGTTATTGATTTCCCCGGTACATTTTTGTTTGTTGAATTTCTGATGAGGTTTGCAGGTGGGCATTGGATGTAGCGGTAGATGGTTGAATATGATGTTTTGAGGGGATGGCTGTGGACTAAGATGTGGCCAAGTGGCCAGCGGGTGAGATTCTGTTTCCGAATTAGGCTGCAATGTGATGTTTTGATTTATTTTATTATTTATATCAGTTTTTTTTTCAATTGAGTCCTCAATGCAGTATTCAGCCACTTTATCGGACTTCCAGTCTCCGTGTCTTTTCAGACTCGTCAAATTCGCTCCAGAATCAGCCAGACGAGTGACTGAAGACTACGGAAACAATGTCCAGTGTAACATTCAGGCTTTGTCAAGCTATTTCTTTAGATATTTTTGCTATTTTGTTTCTTCCAATGACCTGCTTCGTGCACTTCCCTTTCTGAAAGATAAGAAAAAACCTATCTGATGTTGTGTTCGCTGGACGCAGATTATAATATTTTATTAAATATGTAAATAACAAATCAAGACGAATTTTCAGCTTTGCCGCCAATTTTCTATTTATGATATGTGCCGAAAAAAGGAGGCAAACGCATTTATGGCTATACAGCCACGCGTGTGAACGCAATTTGTACAAAGAAACAGACGTACTTTGGTATGCCACGAATGATAAAAGAGATCCAATCAAAGAGTATTTAATAACTCCAGCATGCTATTGCCGTTTCATACAACATTGCTGGAGCGTTGTAATGTTCCAAATTCAAAAAGCGCTCCAGCAATGGATTTTCTTTGTCCGTAAATTCGGTACTTCGCGTGTTTTTTTTTTTCGAAAATAATGACAATATTTCCATGCATGTTTGAGAAAATATACACTAATGCAAATTTAACCTCAAATGCAATGGCGTTGCAAAACTATGTACAAAAAGCAATATTTTTTATGACTTTTCTACGCTTTCTAAGGTTTAGTTGAAAACCAGCGTCAAGCAACTCCCAGGTGTCTGGCATTTTACTGAACTGGACCTTTTTGGCGCAGCCGCGGCGCACACTATGAATGTAATTGGATGAAAAAAATGTTTTATTAAAGTGTATCTGTGTGTGCCAAATAAACTAGTTTTCTTTCTTTCTTATTTCTTTCTACGCTGCTCAACATACATCAAAACAAATTTAATCTTACACGCATGTTTTCAAGTCTAAATTACAAAGTTCCAGAACAGTCAATATATATTACAATAGTTTTCGCGTTGTCGAATGAATCGTTGGTCAAACAAGCATAATATTTGGTATTTGATTCATATTTACTATTTAATTCGGTTTTTACTTTATGAAAAACACTTAATGAACTTGGGAACTTACCGAAAAAAAGATATGTCTTACAAAGTCTCGGTGTTACGGTGGTTATTTGCACTATTTTTGAACGCACACTGCGGCATTTTGACGTCTTAATGTCGGATATTATCGGACCATACTTATTTGAAATAAGACCACAACCGTAATTGTGCTCTTATTTTTCGGCCCGTTTTAGAAGCGCTTACCGGTCATCTAGTGTATTATTGATCGAAGGTAAACCCTGTCAAATGAAACGATAACATGTATGATTGTTGCCAGTATTACACTGGAATCATTCCATTACAGCTATTAAACTCCGTCAGATGTGGAATTTAGGTAATAATCAGATTTTCGAGCAGAGTTTGTAATACGATAAGGCAAGCAATTGCAATTGTTTGCAGACGTATCAGTCTGCAAACAATTGCGATTGTTTGCCTATTACGTTGATACTTAAGACTTACCGGGTAGATCCAAAAGAACTTTAACAAATACAAATCCACTTTTGCCAGGAGTTGAGGATTAACAAATAAAATCAACCCGGGGCTATTGAAAATCTAAGCATCTTCAATCCCTTTTTTTTATAAAGACAAATGCTTTTAAGTTGTTGATTCCGGGTCGATACCCAAGCCAACACAGAGGAAGTCCTCTAAGTAAAGGAAAATATAGATCTATTTAATTTTTTTATATTATTTGATTACCACGGTTATGACTTACTAATTCACTGGCATTTAGAATATCACCCCAAATTCGAGGCTCTACTCGACTGCCCTAAGCTAAAAATCACGCACTGTACAAGCAAAAATGTGGCCGACAGTCCCCTACCAATTGCGTCGAATCAAATCGTCGGATTACAGTCCTATCACTAGTGTTATATCACTTGCCCGAGGCCATTCGGCCTGCGACGAAATAATTTCGGCAAATGACGTTTAGGCGCCGAAAACGTCGGAAAACGTCGGTAATTGCCCTCTCGCTATATAAATTGGCTGAGTGTGTTACCGGCAGTGGGAAGGGCTTCGGCTCTAACTATGAAATCTCGATCTGAGGGATTTCTTTTTTGATGATTGATTGTTGGGAATAGATATTGTTAGGGACAAGAAAATTTTGAATTGTGTCACTTTTCCGCCAATTATTTGTAGGTAGATCTTTCATCACAAGACTCACTTAAGTTCTAATAATTTTATAAGGCTACCACGTTGTACGAGATAAACATTGCAAAGCCATTATAACACAAAATTCTAGAAAAAAAAGCCATAACCTAAAAAAAGGGAAACTTTATTCCTGAACATACAAATCTACCATTTCATTTTATGCCGCCGATTTTCCTAAACGTCCTAAAAATCGAGAACCGCAAGTAGTGTTGTTTAGTAGCACTCCTGCAAATGAGGTTTGCCGATGGAGCCGGGGCGGTGCTTCTCGCAATTACCGCGCACCAGCGGGGCGCCACCGTCGCTCCCGCTGTACAGGAATTTATGGGAGGCGCGTGTCAAACGCATTTTTACTCGATAACAAAAAAAAAGGTAATGAGTAGGAAATTCTGGTGTTAATTGTGGCAGATTACTTGCAGAACAGTGAAATTGTTGTAGTAAATAGTACTAAAATATCGTACATTTACGTATGTTACAGGTGAATCCGTTTTTATTTAATAAGTCCTCAATCCAGGTCCCCAAAGTGCAGTCGCCGCCTAGTTTGGGGACAGCCGTATAGACCAAGTAAAAATTGCTAATAGTTAGAAACCTACATTATGATAATAATTATAAGGGAATTTCTGTATATTATTTTATATTATTTACATCATTTCAGCCACAAGACGTGCACTGCTAGATATAGGCCTCCTCAAAGCGTCGCCATACTGATCGGTCCTGTGCGTCTCGAATCCACCGGACTCCGGCAGCCTTGACCAGATCCGACCTGTGGAGGCTCCACTGAGGTCATATAGCATTGTACTGAGGTCCTCCATGGTCTCTGCCATGACCGCTATATCGTCCGCAAACCGAAGGTGAGAGCGGAGTGATGTATTCGCTATTGACGTTGATGCCTAAAACCTTGAAGTCTTCCTCCAGTGCAGCAGTAAACAGTTTCGGAGATACGACGTCTCCCTGTCTCACATCTCGCTGCAGAAGGACGGGTCTGACCCTGAAGTCGGACTGACATGGTGGCGTTTTTGTACAAACACTTCAACAACTCGATGTACTGGTAGTCGATTTGGCACCGTTGGAGAGACTACAGTACAGCCAGAGTCTCGATCGAATCGAAGATTTTCTCGTAGTCCACAAACGCTTACCCTTCAGTCTTCTGTATAACCGGCCACAGCATATGCATGTGGTATACGTTGCTAAAGCCTTTTCAGCAACCGGCTTGTTCGGGAGGCTGGAAATAGTCAAACCTGCGCGCGAGACGATTCGTAATGACCCTTAAAAAAACAACTTGTAGATATGGCTAAGAAGTGGCCCTTCTTGAAGATGATTATCATCACACCCCTGCCATGCCTGTGGCGTTTCGCCTTCAAGTATGACCGAAATAAACAGCTTCTGAAGGGCCTTAAGTACCGGTTTTCCACCCGCCTTCAGGCGTTCGGCCGTAATGCCATCGTCACCCGGCGCCTTGTTGTTCTTAATTTAATTTCTGTATCAATCATAGAATATTATTATAAATGTTAAGCATACTGATGCATACTTTGCAACTTCTCTTTTTAAAGGTAACAATATATCCCAAAAACTTTCCACAGAAGCTTTATCTCTTAAAACCCACATGCGCACATCCTCATTCTTATCCAAGTTCAAGAAGAAGACTTTTCTCATGTAAATACAAAAGGAACTAATTCTTTTCAGAAATAAAGACTACCCGTAAAGTACCCTTATGTAAGTAGAGTCTGAAGTTATTACGACTGGTTATTTGTAGGGGATTACTCTTCCCAGTCGCAGTCATATAAACTCGTGGCGAGAGAATTTACTGGAGGTCTGTGCGCCTGGCATTTTTGAGTTAATTCACCAAACATTATGTGCAATGCGTTCAGAGGGTTGAGAGGAAATGCAGGGGTTTTATATGAAATTTTTGATCGTAATTGTTATCTGCTTTGCTGTTTAATAAAAGGACTTATAACAGGTGGTAAAACTAGCTTACAATATGTATTAAGTATTTTAGAATGTGTTTAGTTTAAAACTAGCACAAGATTACTTCTATTTAGCGTAACAGTGAGCCACACTTTTTCAGATTGGAAATGTTGCATTGAAATCTCAACCTTATTTAGTAATCGCTATAGTAATTTTTTTATTTTTATTCAGTTCAATTTTTAGATTTACAAGTGCTCAAATCTTTCCAAAGCGACATAGCTTTGGAAAGTTTGAGCAATTTAAAAATGGCACCAGCTTAACAATAATCCCTATAGTTCATAAACGATTTCAAATGACAGACAGTTTTTCATAAAATTCTAAGCAATACTTTGCTGCCAAAATAGGTCACCTAATAGAAAGTAACGAGTCTTCCACATTCTACAAATCCTTTTTGACGATTGATTGACATTGGGCATTTGCCCTGTATCCTCTTTTTACCCGAATGCAAGGAAAGAGTTTTTCGCGCGTATCTTGTATGTTTGTATGTATGTAATATTCTTTACAACCTCATATCTTTCAAACCGCTAGACAGATTTATTTAATTAAGACATCGTTAGATACGTCTCGATCGCCCAAGTGTTCTTAGATTCGTGAAGTTAATAAAAACCAAACATGGCGATTTTTGGGCGCCATAATTTGAGAGTCCCTATTTTTTTTTTCATCGAGTAGGGTATAAAAATAAAGGGTTTTAAGAGGCAATGGAGAGGGCTATGCTCGGAATTTCCTTGCGTGATCACGTCA
This sequence comes from Orthosia cruda, assembly GCA_964057195.1. Taxonomy (NCBI): domain Eukaryota; kingdom Metazoa; phylum Arthropoda; class Insecta; order Lepidoptera; family Noctuidae; genus Orthosia; species Orthosia cruda. Next base: position 6,912,726 of record OZ059838.1, read on the forward strand.
GAAATGATGATATCCGCAGGAGAACCAAAGTTACCGACATAGCCCGAAGAATTGCCAAACTTAAGTGGCAGTGGGCAGAGCACATTGCGCGCAGAACGGATGGTCGATGGGGCCGAAAAATTCTGGAATGGCGACCGCGAACCGGAAGACGATACGTTGGAAGGCCTCCCACTAGGTGGACTGATGACCTGGTTAAGGTTGCGGGAAGGCGCTGGATGCGAGACGCACTGGATCGGTCAATGTGGCGACGCCGGGGGGAGGCCTATGTCCAGCAGTGGACGTCTTTCAGCTGAAATGATGATGATGATGAAGAGATGATTACAAAAATATATACCACTTATATGTTTAAAAGTAATTCGGAAAAAAAATTATAACCAAAAAGTTGTAAATAAAAATAGTTAATTTAAATATTCAAAAACCCGACTGCTTAAGAAGCGAACTAAAAAGCTGTAAAGAAGATTTTTAATTTTTTTATTTCCACTTTCCGGTGCACAAAAATTGTTCTCTAGAAGTTCCCAGAAATCTATGTATGCTCAATTGATAAGAAAAACGAGTATTACCTGTCATCCGCGGCTTCGAATTTAAAAGCTTGTACTACAACAAACATGCAAAACTCTAAACGGCTTTTTCATCTGGGATGAGTTTTGCTTGAAATACTTGAAATTTAATACGAAACGCAGGCTACGTATAGGTACTAAGATAATATTACCTATCGTTCTGCAGGTATTATTGGTGGATTTACAAGTATCTCCAAGTCTCACTTTGCAGAATGAATTTTTTTTTCGGTAGGTGGCATACGACCACGGTTATCCTCTACGGAATATTTTGTACATTACAATTTCAGATGCGAATATTTTCTTGTTTCATACTTTTTAGACCGTGATTTTTCAGTAGTCGTGTTTTAGTTTTTGTTGAACTTATTTTTTATTTAAAGTATTTTGGGGTTTTTGCAGAGCCACATCACATTTTTCTGTTTAGGTTTTGTTGTATTACATGTGTCTAGATAATGCAAAAGTTAAAAAAGTAGACTATGCGACGACGTAGTCGGGTAAAAATAGTTTTCACGACTTTGACGGGATATACCTCGCAAACGGTAGGCTTGACAAAAATATGATGTACCAAACCCTGCCTTAATTTTAAAACCCCTGTTCAATAATACACACATGATGGGGTGGGGCGAAAACTTGTTCTTTGCTGGGTGCCCCCTAGAGGGCGCCATATACAATTTAATGTTACGTCGCATAGCCTAAAACCAGTGGGCAAATAAGACACTTCCAACGACACTCACTTGTCAAATTATGATAAGTAGATTAGAAGTTTTGAGGGAACAGATGAACATACATACATAGTACTAGAACATACACAAATACCGGTCAAAAACACAACCCTCCTTTTTGCTTCGCCATAGTCGGGTAAAAACACAGGCAAAATCCAGATATTTTAATAATCTTTGTCAATACCAGCAACAAATACATAAATAATTTATGTTAGAACCAAATGTTTCAATACTTGGGAGACAAAATAAAAGTAGAAAATAATCATTCCTGAAACACATTGCAGTAATTCCTTTCAGTTAAGACATCCTTAGAAAGATTGCCTTTAACTACTTTTACGGCGCCGGCGTTTAGTTTACAATCTAACGCGAGTAGAACTAATACTTTTACACTGCAGAGCTGTACTGTCTTTTTCTATAAAGGGGTGTTTTAGGATTAGAGCTTAGCTCTTGATTAGTAAGATAATGGAGTTTTTAAAGATAGCATTTAAATCAAAGTAAATGTGACTGTAATATTACATACAGTATAGAAGATTACCTTGAGGACAAAAAGGCTTGGGATTGAGCTGATCCAATAAATTTTGTTTTTTTATTATATTTTGCACCGTGAATTTTGTTATCATATATATATTTTTTTTGGTTTTCTTGCAATGAGAAGAATATTTACTTTTTTAAGTATTATATTATTTTATTTTAATTATTGTGAATGTGAAGACTATGTGAATCTTTTATTTTTGTTTCTTTTTTAATTTACTTAGTTTTTAATCATGGTCTGGCAGTTTGAGTAGTTTATGCGGCCTACCCGAATGTCCTTTCTTTGGTATTGTTCGTCGAATCGTTGAGCTCCTTAAAATCTGAGTTGAGCTGCTTGGTTATTGACAAATGCGTGCACTGACTGGACAGGTCCACTCAATCTGGCTGGTTCTTTCCTCAAAAGACCATTTCAGACATCAGTCTACATGGTCTTTACATGATCTAAGAGAGACTGTGACCTCTGAGTTTGTTTCGGCCTTTCTTCTCAGAGTAGTCGGATAGAAAACGCCGAACTCATCTAGTTTAAAAAAATATGATCGACATGTAAAAGTGTTTGTACAAACCAACTTACAGAAATAAAATCATTTATCATTGAAGGTATAGAATCTCTAACGGTATTATTTAAACAACTATCCAACACATATTCGTACAACACACACTCGATTTTAAAATCCACATCACTACACCAACAAACCCCGAACCGATTTGATAGTTTCATAAAATCGATAAATCAAATACGAGTCTGTCAAACAGTAATCGTACATTCAATCTGTCTGCGAACAGGTTATAATCGAGGGTCGGATAATATAATCGGATGGAACGCAGGCCGGGCGTGGATACAATATGCTAATTCAATGTTTGCCAAATGTACTGTGCCGATTCGATTCCACTCGTCGAACGAACAGACCTACGACACGCGCTGTTTATCGATAGTGATGCGATGCGACGTTTGTGCAGCCCGGCGAGCACGGCCTACTGTGGTCACGCTTTTTATCACAGTTTGGGCGATTGCCATTTTGCCTGAAATGCTAGCACGGCGGCGTGAGATATTTTCTTGGTACTTGTGGCATAACTTCATGACGTTAATTTGTTTTCTTTTTCGGAAATTTTCTAATTTTATTGCAGTTTCGGGTTAATCTTGACCATAAGAACCAGAAGCATAGCCCTACGACGCACTGCTTTCGAATTATAGCCCTCCGAATTTTATTATATTTTTCATAAAACTGGTATCTCGAAAACGGTGTGTCCTAGGCAAAAAATAACCAAAATTTAGCCCCCGTTGCTACTCCCATGCTAGCAGCATCCCAACATGAATTTATGAAATTATATTTTTCTCATTTATTTTACATTGCATGGTAGGTTCTTTATTTTATACGTTATCAAACAAACATGGAAAAATAAAGTGTGCATAAGTTTATGGTCGTGGGTGAAATATTAATTTGTTTCCAACAAAATTAAAAAGTTGCTTATCTGTATGAACGGCACACTTTTACACGTATTATTTTATTTGGTCGTCTATTCTATGATTATGTCGCACTATGAAGTCAGCAACAAGAAAGGCATATCGCGCCTTTAAAATATGTCACATGTTTGACCTGTGCTAGCATTTAAGACAAATTGTAAGACCTGACATAATTTATCATGTGTTCCCTGTGTTTAGTGTTCCCTGTGTGGGCGCAGGAGGCGTGGGTGAAAATACGATTGAATTTCAAACACAAATATTACGGTAGAATCGGTTGGTGCCTCTCTGTTATTTTAAAATTGAGGGTGAGCTGAAAATGTGGGATGGACAAATTCAAAATACCTTTGGGATGTAGGAATTCGTTGCACACACAGATTTTCTATTTATAGCCGTACGATAATTTTGCTGTGTTTAATCATAACCAAAAGCAACGGACGTTTCACTAAGGGGCGTTCGTCAGGTGTTTTAAGACTGGGAAGAAAATTGGCAGTTTGACAGCTTTCTTAAGGAAAATATGTCAAACAACCATAAATAATCTTTAGATAAAGAGTAAGCGATTCAAACACGTCATTTTCGAATTCATCTAGTCGTAGCAACAAAAGGGGAAAACGGTCACAGCACTACGTGTAAACACACAGTGCATCGGACTATGCACCAGTTCGAACGCAACGCAACCAAACTCACTGATTGTCCAAGAATGTTATTGGATTGTGAAAATAACGGTTTCAGTAACCGTCATTGAAATGGGTAAATTATCGAAAATAACAGTCTTAATTAAACTTATAGGTCCTATTTCAATCTTGAACACGATTCCCCAGGATTTATGGAGGGAGATGTTGTAGTATCTGTGGTATCTGTAAAACTTGTGTCTTGAAACAGTAATTGTTGTCGCAATCTCAAGGCGTTTCATTCAATTGTAACATGGCACCATACAGTGGGCAAAAATTACAAACTTTGATCAAAACGGCCTAATTACTTAATAATACATGAGCTGAATGCCCATGTTACACCCACTCCTATTAAGGTCGGAGACTATACACTCGAAGTTGTGGGCGACTATGTCTACCTGGGACAAACGATCCAGTTGGGTAGGGCCAACTTCGAGAAAGAGGTCAACCGTCGAATCCGACTCGGCTGGGCAGCGTTCGGGAAGTTGCGCGGTATCTTCTCGTCTAACTTACCACAGTGTCTCAAGACGAAAGTCTATGACCAGTGTGTGTTGCCAGTGATGACTTATGGCTCTGAGACGTGGTCGCTTACAATGGGCCTCATCAGAAAGCTTACAGTCACCCAAAGGGCAATGGAGAGGGCTATGCTCGGAGTTTCCTTGCGTGATCGAATCAGAAATGTAGAGATCCGCAAGAGAACCAGGGTTACCGACATAGCCCGGAGAATTGCCAAACTTAAGTGGCAGTGGGCAGGGCACATTGCTCGCAGAACGGATGGCCGATGGGGCAGAAAGGTTCTGCAGTGGCGACCGCGAACCGGAAGACGTTGCGTTGGAAGGCCTCCCACCAGGTGGACCGACGACCTGGTGAAGGTTGCAGGGATACGTTGGTTGCGAGACGCACGGGCCGGTCAAAGTGGCGACGCTTGGGGGAGGCCTATGTCCAGCAGTGGACGTCTTTCGGCTGATATGATGATGATGATGATGACATGAGCTGCAAGCATTTTCTTTGGTCAATTTAACTCTCTATCTGGAAAACAGGAGCAGTGGTGTCCCAGTGGTAACAGCCCCGACTAGGAGCAGTGGTGGCCCGGTGGTAACGGCCCCGACTTACGTGTAGTAGATAGTCCGAACCCAGGCAGGCGCTTTACTTTGTGGAAATTATTTCATCATCACTGCTCTTAAAACGGTGAAGGAAAACATCGTGAGACAACCGGCATGTCCTAGAACCAAAAATCAAAGACATGTGACATCCACCAAACCGCACTGGGCCCGCGTAGTGGAATTAGGGCCTATTACCTCTCTCACAGAGAGGATGCCTGTGTCCCAGGAGTGGGGACATAATAAGGCTGATGATGATGATGATGATCAAGGATTTAGACAAATACTTCCATGACCTATTCTCTAAACGTTCGTTGTATCCGTCTTAGCTTTTCATACATAAACCATTAACTGCACTAGCTGAGAAACTTCAGCTATAAAGTTGAACCGTTTAGTCATCCTTACAGCCGGATTTCCTTTAGTGTATAAATTGTGAAGCAAGTAAGTAGCCTCTCGAACATTCTAAGACGAGAATTACTCAGCTCTCTAGGCGCCCGTGTTTTATACTCGTGAGTAAAATTCGCTGCATTTGAGACTTTGCGCTCGCGGATTATTTAAGTAACGTGATTAGGTAAACTGTTCTAAGAAATTATAGCTGGGAAATTAATATGCCCAGTATTTAGGTGCTTTGACCGAAACTTCGGCCTTACCTAATTCAAAATTAAATGTTTTGACAGTATTCAGTAATCATTATTATATAGAGCTTACACTTAAATCACACTCTATTCATGCCCACCCAACAAATGCTACTACAAGTAATTGCCCTTGTTTGACCATAAAATCGGAGGTTAAATATTTGGGCGTCATACTGGACTCATCGCTGCATTTCAGTGCACATCTATCATTACTCCAATCCAAACTGAGAAAACTCATCTATGTTTTTAAGAACTTACGGTATGTAGCAGATATTTTAATTTTAAAAAAGGTTTACTGGGCACTCTGTCAATCGCTTCTAACTTACTGCTTTTCATATTGGGGCGGAGCTTCCAAAACCACTCTGCTTCCACTTGAAATTGCACAACGGGCAATTCTAAAAGTTAGCTCCTTCCGACCCATAGGTACCACCCCACACATCTTTTATACCAGTCATGGAACCTACCGACCGTACGCCAACTTTACATCATAACTACAATCCTAAAGCAACAATCACTTACACTTCTTGACACGAATATTCTTCATAAGCGTCGACGAAATGCTGTAGTTCCGCAGTCCTTTCAATTTAAACATTCATTTACAAATAGGTTTTTTCTGCTTTTCTATATAATAAATTAAATACTAATCTTAATATCTATACTTTAAGTAAACGTGAATGCAAAACCAAACTGTTGAACTTCCTAATTACCTGTGATTATGAAACTACAGAAGAACTTCTTAAAACATTAAGATAATGTTAAACTATTAAACACACCAAACAAAAGCACACAACACTCACTCAAACACATTCAACACAAGCACACCACACACAACACTCACTCTTTCTGTTGTAAAATGTTATTATGCTTTAAAGTTATACAGGGTGTTTGGAAGGGAGCTGTACATACGCCTAGGGTAGAAACTAGGGATAGTCTGCTACCTACCCCCGCCCATTATATTGACCTTGGCCTCAAGGTTTTTTTTTAATTTATTATTATTTTTTATTTGACTTTTTTATGATTTTTTGACTAAAACTACCTGTAGCTCAAAATCTATCCATGGGACCGGTCGGCTAATGGTCTTGTTTTAATCGTTAGAGTCTTAGGGTCCTGCAAAAAATTATTTTACACCAGAAAATTGTGGAGAAGAAAAGTTATGGGGCCTGAAGTACCGTAGTAAGGTAAAGAAATAATTTTAAGGGCAACTTTCTATGGGGTTTAAAAAAAAACTAACAGGGTTGGAGTTCTTCTGATTTTTTTAAAACATCCTCAGTCCATGCCCTTTCTAACGATATGCTAAAAGTGTAATTATCACTTTTAGTTTTAAAGTTATTAATTAATTTCCGCAACTAGGGCACTTCAAGCAAAAATTTCAACTAATGAAAATTAAATGTGTTCGATCGTAAAAGGATGGCAAATGAAACAAAAAATTTGGTAATGACTAATGTCATTAAATTACAAATTTTAATTAATTACTAATTTTAATTAATTACAAATTTTGTTCAAATTGATGACCATTGACCTGTAAACATGCTCGGCACCTCTTCCTCATCTCCACGGTCACCGTTCTAAGCAGCAGTTCCTCGCGCATTGTATCGAATGCGGCGTGGATCCTGTTAATTAGAACCTCCCTTGTTGGTACTTCTTCTGCGTACACCAACTCTTTCGCCCTTCCCCAGACGTAGAAGTCGAGTGGGGTAAGGTCAGGCGACCTTGGGGGCCAGGGAATTGGCCCACCCCGACCAATCCAAGAATTAGGAAAGCAGTTGTCCAGAAGCTCCCTCACTGCTAGGCTCCAATGAGCAGGACAGCCGTCGTGCTGGAAGACTATGGGCCGATCTTCGTCAAACACTTCTTTCGCTAAATCAGGCAAATCGTTTTCGAGGAAATCTAAGTAGTTTTGCCCGTTTAGGTTGTCTGGCAAAAAGTGCGGCCCTATCAACCGATTACCGATGACGCCTGCCCATACGTTCACGGAGAACCTTCGTTGAAAACCTCTGTGCCTCTTGACTCTCGGGTTTTGATCTCTGGGTGCCCAGTGATGGAGATTGTGGTAATTTACAATTCCTTCCTTGTCAAACTTGGACTCGTCAGTCCAGAGAATACTCCGTAAAAAATTAATATCTTCCACGTCCGTATGGAGCAAGTGGCGGCAAAACTCCACCCTTCTTGCATAGTCGTTATCCTCTAAGCCTAAAACAATAAAAATATCAACGTTAGCGGTTTCCTTATGAATTAGTAGCTATGTAACATTGATTGCTATCTCTGTCTTTCCATTTCTCTCTCTCTCACACACATGCTCATGTTAATTTAAAAATTGCCTATGAAATTCACATGCTAGTTCATTACATAAGAGCTAAAAACAAAAACTTTATGTAAAAAATTACCTTGAACAGGGGTGTAGTGGAAAGGATGACGTCCATTTTCGCGAAGAACCGACCAGACTTTCCACACGCTTAAACCAAGCGTCCGGGCTACGGTTCTTACGCTTCTGGTCGGATCTTCCTCAAATTCAGCCAATATGCGTTCTTCCGCAGCCAAATTTGGTTGAAATCTGTTCACGGCTGGTTCCCGGAAATTTAAATTTCCGGTTTCTCGCAGACGCCGATAAGTTGAGCCAAACGTTTGGTGGTTAGGCACTCGCCGGTTAGGATAACGTTCTTGATAAATCCTCCGTGCCTCGCGCCCATTGCAATCAGCCATTCCATACACCACCAGCATGTCGGTGTACTCTTCACTGGTAAATCCAGCCATTTTGCCAACAACAAGGTAACAAATAACAAAACTTAACAAAAACGAAGTAATAACAAACTCAACAAAATTAACGAAAACAGTGGAGCGTCGTAACGGCAAGTACGTAAGTTAGCTAAGATGGGTAAATCTCGACTGACTAACAAAGACCCCAACGAGTTACCTGCCCGGCCCCGTCGACCCAAGAGCGAAAGAGACATGACATGACATGTTTTGTCTCTTACATGTTGCTCTCGTGTAAGAGTGAGACAACAAATTTGCCAACTGTAGGCCAAACTGGTTTAAATTCTGGAAATTACATTTGTCTTACAAATGTCGACTCGTGGTGGTAAAAGTGCCCTAGTTGCGGAAATTAATTAATAACTTTAAAACTAAAAGTGATAAATACACTTTTAGCATATCGTTAGAAAGGGCATGGACTGAGGATGTTTTAAAAAAATCAGAAGAACTCCAACCCTGTTAGTTTTTTTTTAAACCCCATAGAAAGTTGCCCTTAAAATTATTTCTTTACCTTACTACGGTACTTCAGGCCCCATAACTTTTCTTCTCCACAATTTTCTGGTGTAAAATAATTTTTTGCAGGACCCTAAGACTCTAACGATTAAAACAAGACCATTAGCCGACCGGTCCCATGGATAGATTTTGAGCTACAGGTAGTTTTAGTCAAAAAATCATAAAAAAGTCAAATAAAAAATAATAATAAATTAAAAAAAAACCTTGAGGCCAAGGTCAATATAATGGGCGGGGGTAGGTAGCAGACTATCCCTAGTTTCTACCCTAGGCGTATGTACAGCTCCCTTCCAAACACCCTGTATAATATTATGTAATCGTAACCACTGTTGTATTGTTCATAATGTCTGGCAAGTGAACTGCGTCCTGAAATACAGGCTCGGCCTAGCTCAGGCGCAGTTGCTCATTATTATTTTTGACATATATGTAATAGCTTTAATAATTTAATCATAATGTTCAAAATTGTACAATTTTATGGAGAAATAAATATAATTTAATTTATAATTATCTGGCTCATATCTCATTATTTAGAACCAGCTCAACATTTAACTTTTTCTTCCGTACTTTTCTACTATAGTTTGGCAAATTCGTACGTGACAATCCCATGGTCCGCGCGGGTGGCGGGGGACGTTACTAACCTATGCCGTGACGTCGCGATGACGCGACGATAACGGCTCCTATCCGGTGAACCTCGTCCCACGCGCACGTTTTACCACCCCCACTGCCTTACGTCCGCTGTCGTCACCCGCGGACCATGGGAATGTCACGTACAAATTTCCCAAGCTATAGCTGCTCTCAATAATCAATCCCTTCTTAGCCGTATCATCTGTGCCACAGTCCGTTTTTTTGGTCTTTTTTCATATTTAATACTTTCTTCACAATAATATCTAAGTAAGACAGTGAAAAGAGTCATCGCTATACTTATTATAATAAAAAACCCGACATCATCCTGCTCTACCATAGATACAGAAAGAAGTTCCCAACCATGGCAAGTCCGCAGCAAAAAAAGTTATTAAAAATCAAACTAAGTTAAAAAGTGAGCAATTAAGCGAAATCCCGTCTTCTTCACTACAGCACAGTTTGCTGGGAAATTCAATAAATCTGGGCATATTGCAGCGTATAATGTAATGCATATTGCAGCCTTCTGCCATCAGTGAGGCGGTGGGATGGCGGGTATTAACTATTCGCATAGTGCAACTAATAGAGCGGAGTGCCGTTACTTATCGGTTGAATTGTTTTCATATGACTAGGCTCGAGTGTAGGCTTCTAAGTAGGGATGACTTTTACCTTTACTGATGTGAAATAAATGCGAGTATACATGGCTTTTGGGTTACTGAAACAATATTAATTTCACCTTGTTGTGAGTAAAATTTTAAGTACTAGCGGATACTCGTGTGCATAGTAGACGCTAAAAAAAGAAAAACATATTGTTTTTTGTTTGAAAATTATGTTTATTGAATTTTTTGTTTATTTAGTGGTGTAAAACCATCTTCCCGTTATTGCCTTTCTAATGAAGCCGGTATGGGCACATCGGTTTGATGGTTTCGAAGTATATAACGGGCATAGTTAGAATAAATTATTGTGTTTTATATATTACGATAATATAATAATAATGGGTATATGTTGCCCTCTTGGCGCTACGTCACTAAAGTGCTAGCGACTGTTTATGGGGGGGTCATTCATTAATTGGCAGTGCAAATCATCCCCTGCCATTTTATAGCCGTGTAGATCAACAGTGGTCAGGCAAGGGGTAATCGATCCACGAAACGTCCGAAACCCATAGCCCAATGTGTTTTGTCTCCATATTCTACAATAGTCCTTGGGTGCTCTTGCGTAGTGACTAGTGCATACAGGAATAATCGCCGGCTGGTGTCACATTTCATCCTACATGTCTAACAAGACCTCTGCGTGTTGGTTTCGGCCCCTGGTACGCCTTTCAAAGGTCCGGGAACCTAGGATCGCGAGAATCTCAAAAACAAAATTGGGTATGACTATAATAGTAGAGCTAATTGAATAGACTGTATAAAAGATAATTTCGCCGGACACGGTATAAATAATGAAATAACGAATATAATGGAGAATATTATGGAAGAAGAAGACATATTGTGACCTTAAATAAATATACAAGGGCAAGATAGTTTTGTTTTTTACCAACTTCAAAAAGGAGGAGGTCCTCAATTCAGTTTATACTAGGTGAATCGATTTTGATGCTTCATTTTTTATTTGTAAACTATTGCTTCACATTTAAATTCAACCAAAATTTGACGAGTAGTTTTTGAGTTTTCCTTAATGTATTTCTATGTTAATATAAAATGATTGCGAGCAATGGCAGTTGCGTGGATGAGGTGAAACGGCGAATGGCGATGTCTAGAAGGGGCAAGATATGGAGGAATCGCAGTATAACGAAAGCCACTAAGATCAGGCTCGTCCGTGCGCTTGTTTTTCCCATATTTCTGTACGCAGCTGAGACATGGACAATACGAGAACTGGAACGGAAAAAGATAGACGCTCTAGAAATGTGGTGTTGGAGAAGAATGCTTGGCATTTCTTGGACAGAATTCCGCACTAACGTCTCCATACTCCAAGAACTCGGCATCAAGCAGCGTCTATCAGCAATAGTACAGTCTCGCATACTGAAATTCTTTGGTCATGCCTCAAGGCGGAATAACGACTCTATTGAGCGCCTGGTGGTGCAGGGCAGAGTGAACGGTAACAGGCCACGCGGGAGGTCACCGATGAGGTGGACCGACCAAATTAAATCTGCGATAGGCGGTCCGGTAAATGAATACGCTAAACTTTCATCTAACAGAGCCAAATGGAGGGAGATCGTGAGGCGAGTGACAAGAACACCAACGATCGGACAAAATTCATCGTGACCACGACCGCTCTGTCAAGAGCGAAACGAATAAGAAGAAATATAAAATACCAAAACAAAAAAGAGAAAAATTAAAAAAAAAAAAAAAACGATTTGTTTGACGGCATTCAGTGTATTTCGTACCTGTTTTTTTTTTGTTTTTGACACCGAGTGCCGATAAGAAAGTAATGTTTCGCTTTGTAGTGTTTTGTTTTGGAAGTCGGCTTATTGTTTTAATAGCCTTTTGCCTGAACCTATTTCACTACTTGCCCTTGGACTTCTGCCGGCTCTCTCACCACAAACAGCATAAAGATAACATACCAACAGTATAGATTAACCCAGTATAGCTTCATTTCTCTATCAAGGATGGCATGTAAACAGTAGACCATAACTTCATTTGCCGGAGTCGGCTCGACGTGCTTTGATTAAAATTTATCGACCTAAATTCTCATTTGTTTGGCCCTTTGTTCGCGTTACCCGTCCATAGTAACATGGACAAATTATTTCTAATTCGCTCTTGGGTACGCTCGATGTATTATGTAGATGGGTTGTAGAGCTATTTCTCAAGAAATATTCTACTATTCGAAACTCTGGTGCTAGTTATTTGAATTTGTGTTCCACAAATAGGATGATAGGGTTTATTTAACTAACATAGGACTGAATTTCATTAATGGAAATTGAGCATGTACATCATCGTCTGCCTATCCTTTTATCCCTTATATCTGACATTATATTTATCGTAATAGAATAAATATATAATATTAAAAGAAAACGAGAGAAGAGAAGAAGAGAGATAAGAAAAGTAAGTATCTTGATCTGGCTCGCGAGGTTGTCGACATGGGATGTGAATACAGCAGTCATTGTGCCGATAGTCGTGACGGCCAATGGCATAATAGCCAAGAGCCTCGAGGAATATCTAAGGAGGCTCACGTTGGGCAGCTGGATCAAGGGCTTGATCCAGAAAGCGGTACTCCTGGACACGGTGCGTATCGTTAGGAGGTTCCTCTCTCAGGACCCCTGACCAACGCGTACCTTGGACCCTGTTCCCGATACCGATGGGCTACTATTTTTTTTATTTTATTTTATAGTATAATATTTAAAAATTTACAACTATGTAAATAAAATTATTAAATGGATATTAAAAAAAGTAAAAACTTTTTTCTTTTTTTATATTTAATAATAATAATTTTGAATATATGTATATAGTATATCCATATATTTTATGGATATTACAAACAACTAAACGACCCATTGGTAACTTTCAAGATTCAGAATTTCGAGCTAAATTGATTACGTTGTCCAACAGAAAAAGAATATCCAGGTACTGTGGAAAAAACAGTACTTGCATAAAATTCCTTCTGTGGGTTAAGCGAGGTGGCTTTTTTGTGCCACCGCGTTTTAATTTTTTAAAGGATGGTATTCCCGGTAGGTTTACTTTCCTATCTCCCAACAAAGTAAAGGTAAAACACATACCTATAGGTTCAACTAACCATTTCCTTTCGCAGATAATACGAACATTATTTCCTCAAGAATTTTCCCCAAACCTGTATTCAAAATTAAATAGATATTAGGCAAACACGTTGGGCAAACAGCTCGCTTGTATTAACGATTATCGCATTGGTAGCCGACACCCTAATTACATCGCAATTATTGTTTTCGTATTGTGAGAGCTTAGAGATTTTATTAACTTATTTTCAGAGACGTATTTGTTCAGTTTAGGAGCTAATTGCATTGGTTATGTATGAAACACGATTTCGTTTGGTCATTTAAAATTGAATATAAGTAGATGTCATTGAAATAGAGAGTAAGTTTTTCACAATAATATAGAAGAAGTCGGTGTCTGACCACAGCGATACGCTCGACCTTTGAGCCATTTTATTTCTTCAATACAATAGTCTAAGCTGTAGTAGGACCTTGGCTGGATTCACGAAAAATATTTTAACAGAACTTTACTCATGCCTGTAGGCACCCTTAAATATTATAATTCGCACATTTTGCCTTGATGGACTCGCCTATCTCAAAATAACGCGTCACTACCCCATAGAATAAACAAGCGCTCTCTACACTTAAAAACCAACCCTATCACTGCAAAACAAAGTCTGATTTTGAACAAAGGCAGTACAAAGTTGAATAAGCAAACATAATTTCGAAAGCTAAATAATAAAGAACTGCTTTGTTCCATTAGGGGTTCGATGTTGAGGCTGTTTCGTCTCGCACTAAGCTAGGAAGGTCCAAGTCGTTCATTGAACAAACTTCCAAAGTGCGGAACCCTTTCTTCGGAGCGTATTTACTGAGCCATCGCATGAGATTTGTCAAAGAAAACTCGGGAACTGTACAAACAGAAGAGGTGGGAACGAATCAACTTGAGATAAATAAAGAGGATTGTTTTTGTGCATCCGAATTGTACAATGTTGCGTAAAATGGAACGGTTTGTTGGCTCGTGTGTCTGAAATATTTTGCCGTTATGTTGAAAAGTGATTCGTTTCATTCAACTTAGTGAGAACTGGCGGGATTATGCCTGGGCCAAAGGATAAGCAGTGCCATACAGCGTGGCAATACCGTCAGTCTTTCGGTCACATTTTTACCAGCTGACAGCCACGCAGAAAAAATCCACGCCATATTCAATACTGTAACTCAGTATCGACTACCATAATTATGGGAGTTGTGACTGTAACTGACTGCCTTACTAATTATCTTGTAATATCAATAGTATGCCTAAGATGACGATTTATTCTATTCTAATACCAAAAACTGGTATATTTGTTTTAATTCATATTTATTTTTTATACCGAACGGATACCACTTATTTAAATAATTTAATTCAATGTGCGAACGAATACCAACAGCTTGAATTTGGTACAGTCAGCACACTCAAACTTAATCAAATTAATAGGTTTGCTGATAACTTTATGTGATCGTAACGCAATATAATAGTAATACTAACGTTTGTTTTACTAATTGGACAGTGAACCTGTTAATATAAATTAAGAATTGATTTTCTGAGATTTTTTTTATTTTTTTGACTGTAAGTAAATTGTTCTTGTTTTGATGTAGCTGCAAAAAAATATTATTCAGGTACAAGGAGGAACAAAAATGTATAATTAAGTTGATTATTAGTCAATTTTATTATTGTACTAGACGTTTGCTAACTTCATTTTATTATTATGGAATTTACTGCTTTTTTTTCAATTAAAGACCTTATAATTAGATACAAAGCATTTTTACTGACTGTACCTTATAACTTTGTACTTGTTTTGGTATTTGTTTAAACCATGGTATCTGTTCGGAATACAAAAGAAATATAATTTAAACATATACCAGTGGTATTAGTTTTTGTTATTAGAACGGAATAAATCAAGATGACATGTCATAAATAAATATCTTGTATTGTTTCTTTAAGTAAAGAGATTTAGAGTTATAAGCAATTAAGTATTTCTACATCTTTATTGTGAAATATGAAAATAGTGTACGATACTTTCAACTCACAACTTCGTTCAAATTCTTAGTATTCCTTTTCGAATCGGACATCAAACACTCTCGCTACACAGGTACGTATTGTCCTTCACCGGCTGCTAGTAATTCAGTGGTGGGGAAGATAAAAGCTGCTAAATCCTAGTAAAGGCCTTCCAATCTACCGTCGGCTATGTCGGAATTGGATCGCTGGGAAAAATCTACCGACCGGTATTGCATTGCAGTGTGCATGATCGTTATGCCTGACTATTTCAAACTGTACGATACAGTTGACAATTGGCCATCTGTTTCGGTTTTAAGCAGAAAACTGATTGAAAATAATGCAAAATAATTATGTATGTAGGTATAGCCAACTGCTAGTTTTTAAAATTTTCCTTGACAACAAAATCGAACTCAAATAGACAAAAAATTTAATTTCTTAATAAAATTGAAAGGTTTTTCGGTATCAAAAGCTCAATTTTAATAAATATACGATGGTAAAAACCCTTTAAATGTAGTTATACGTGGTTATCGAACTTTCAATAAATATTAATATCCTTAAATTTTGTTGGCCACCCACCACCTCATCATCACGTCACTTAACAGCAAGTTTGCCTTAAACTAGCAAGTATTCAAACTTAGGTCCCTCGAGTCAGCCGTCTTGAGGCGCTCGATCCGATCGCTTCAACTTAGTCACACTTAATTACTAGTGATGGGCTGACTATTGACTTGGCCGACTAGCAGACTAGTCGGAGTATAAATGGCCGACTAAAAATATAGTCGCATAGGCTTTCCGACCAGCACCTGTAGCCAAGTTGACAATCTACAATCGATAACGCTTGTAGAAAACGAATCAAAGTATGGGAATTACACATCTGTACGTTAAGTCACTTGATATAATTCAAGACCATACAAACATAAGGCGTTAACGATTGTAGAAAGAGATTCGATATGAAACGTTTGTAACTTGGCTAGGAGGGCAGTCGGTCTATTTATATATTTTTTCTTTAGGTTTCATTAAATTATAAGTCATAGTTTTATCGTTCGCACTGTTCTTGTAGGAATGATTTAATTCTTCAAAATATCGCTTACCATCAGGAAAAAAAGTAATCAAACTCGAGCCTATCAATACTAAAAATAAAAAAACCAGCCAAGTGAGACTCGGACTTGCGCACCGAGGGTTCCGTCTAAATAGCTACATTCGCCAAAATAGTTAGGTAATATTACTGAAGTTCATAAAATATGAAAGCTCCGAATATTGCTTTAACGAAAATATAAAGTGGATTGAGGGACAAAATTAACTTTGCCATTGGAAAACTATTGTCACCATACATCGACATAAGTCCTCACCGGGGAATGACCAACTGTAAATAAATTAATTATATTTTTTTATTCAGGTACTAATCTACGATTTTCGGATTATTTTCTTTATTTATGATTCTGGGTCAACGCGAAATACTCCATAGGTTTTGATGTCCTTGCGATTCATCAAATTTGCGGCATAAACAGCGATATCTTTTGATTCCCTTAATCTAAAAGTTTGAATTTTGTCACAGAGATAAGGCATTGCATTCTTGAGTATAAAATATTAATTTAAACTTGATACATTCTTGCATTCCTGAGAAAAGGTCTTGACAGGTGGAATATGGTTTTTTTTTATATTTATGTACAGATTTACGATTTTTGGATGTGTGTTATAAGACATTGATTCTTACCAAATTGCATAGTTCTAGGTCAATGGCAATTACTCTATAGGTTTTGATTCCCTTGCGATTTGTCCAATTTACGACATAAACGGCGATATCTTTTGATTCGTTGTTCTAGAAATTTAAAAAAGAAGAAAGAAATTTAAGAAAAATTGCTAGGGGTTGCAGACCTGAGTATTAGATATTAATTTCAACTTGATACCTCTATGCGTGACGTTCCAGAGAAAAAGGTCTTGACACACGGACAGACAGACAGATGGACAAACAGAGAGACAACAAAGAGATCATCTATGGGTGCCTTTTTTCATTTTGATAAACCGATTACCGAACCCTAAAAATACATAAAACGTATACAGGATTATTAACAGTATAGGCGATTTATTTCTTTTATTTTCAGTCTTCCTGCAACTTATAAACCCCTTGAGTGCCAAAATGAGGATCTACGCGAGACACAATGGCTTTTTAATTGTTAATATTATTTAATTGGTAATTACGGCATTCAACCAGTTAAGTGCCGAAAAAAGGCTGGATAGTCGGCTTTCTGAAATCCCAACTAGTCAACGACTAGTTAGTCCATCCCTATTAATTACCGGTCTCCACTTAATAAGTGGTGTAAGTTTATAATTTTAGTGATGTTTTACTTTTAACTTCGACTTGTTTGAAGTGTGGAAGTATCGTTGGAGGGTTAAAAGTGTAAACGTTTGCTGAGTTTGTTAAAGTTCGATGTGTTAGTTTTTTCTGGGTGGTTGATTAGTGTTAAGGATCTTGTCGATTTTAATAAGAGCGGTCGAGGTTCTTTTTATAAATTAGCTAGAGGCGTTAAAAGAGTCTATCTTTGCTTTAGGTATAATAAAATAACGATGAACTAAGTCTAATACTTTTATACGATGTTTTTAAGACTCAACTTGATAATTTAATCGAATGTAGAAAATGTGGGCAATTTAATTTTTAATATAATTATTAAATCTATGTATTTCGGTATGTAGATTTAAGCTTAATTCATATTTTAAAAATTGAAGATTCTCTCCTGCTATTTTTGTTCCCATTTTTCCTAGAAGTTTTATTAGGCCTACGTTATTCAAATGAGTAATTTTATGAAATAGGTTTAGAAGTTTATTTTCTAATATTTTTGTTAGTCATTGACTCCATACCAAACATACTCAGATATATAATGTTCTGTTTAACACTAACGTCCCTAGCAATTCTAGGACATAATCCACATTGGGCATCTGTTTTAATGGCACCTGAGTTGATGGCACTTGTGGATTTCCAAATTGGGCACCCGTTTTAACGGCACCTGAGTTAATGGCACTTGTGGAAATCCACATACGGCACCTATCGTTATTTTCCGCAGGTGCCATTAGTGGGATAATTTATTATTTCATAATTTTTCCACATTTGGCACAGACGCAGAGAATTTTTTAGGACACCTAAATAATAAATGTGATTAAAATCAGTAGAGCGTTTAATAACATGATAAAAATATAACTTCCGCTTTTGGATTTTCAGTTAGATGTTGAACATTTTATGCGTTTATACACAAACTACCTGGAGGCCAGAATCATGAACAAGTATTTTCGGGCCTAGAATCGGTAATAAGCGGTAGAGACTGACGGAGTACCAGGAGGGCAGAATGTAAAGCGCCCGGTACTCTTTATACACATCTCATGATTTTAATCACCTGGTACTCAAGTTATTATTTACCAGTAATGATACCAGCTCCGCAAATACAAGTGGAATACGTCAAATCTAGCGTTCACATATCAGTCATAGAGATTGAGAGAACTGGCATTCCAATAGTAACCCGATTACATCTTAGTATTCATTTCAATATGTGTATCGCCTTTTGCTTTGTCCAGAATAATCTAAATCACTTGATTGTCTTGTCTACAAGCCATCTTAATTTTTTCTTGTATAAATGTTTAAACCAGACAAATTCACCCAATCTCGGGTACTTTTACAGTCCATAAACATTGCATAGCTACTAAACTCTATCCAAACAGAGCAATCATCGCGCTGTCAGTAAAACCGCGGGCAATTGTCGGAATGATATTGCGACAGTGTCGTCAAGGGCCCGTTGCGGCCCGAGTGGGGCCCAATGCGCCCCGAAGTGCGGCCCGACTGTCCACAACGCTATCTTGCCAACTTTTCTCGTTTAAACTTATTCCCTTTTATCTGCGAGTGGCCGACGTGGGCCCGCACTTATCGCGCACTTTTATTAAATTACTTGATAATTTCAATCCCTGACGTCTCGCGTGGCGGCTTGTTTATTCTTTTCCGACGTTTTTTGTCGAGATTTTGTGAGTTTGTAATGGGACTTCTGAGTGGCGGAAATTAAATGATTTTGATCCTAAGTGACGGATGAACAAGGTCATTCTATTCCATAGTAACAAAACATTTTGGCAATATTTCATTGTACAAACAGCTTAGGAGTGGAATTGCCCGCCTAAGTCTTTGTTACTTGCAATTGGAGCTCATTAAGTCAAGAGTGAATAGGTAACTTTAATTCATCGAGCACCATCGTCTACTACATCAACCCTCACTATCTGGTGAGATATTGGTCAAACACGAGCCAACAAAGAAATTTAAAAAAAAATGTCGTCCTAGTATTTTTAGAGGACAGTGGAAGTTATGCCAAAATTCGCGTATTGCGGATCCTCATTTGTTATGGTAGTATCAAAAAGGCTGTTATAGCTGAAGACGATACTAGTAAACTGCAGAAATAATTCTACGCTGTCACTTAATTGTTATAGATTGCATTTTAGGAGTATCACTAACAATACTGTTAAGTCTCAACGGTGTCGTCACACCTGTGTATATGTGGTCCTATATCAAGCTTAGACCAAACCAATAAGGTACGGGCTATGCCTTGATCCGTTTTGGGAATATAGGGCTTCTATAGCCCGGATTCATGTTGTCGATTGCAACTAGCTAGACCGTAGCTCTATGTTAGGGATATATTGCTATAGGTACCTAGTTTATGTTGGAAACAATTACACCGTAATAAAGATAAGTTAACGAACCTAATCTTTAATGTCCACTTGCGCCAAAGACTTAACTCAGAATTAGTTGCTAAAATAAGGTTAAATAACAATTATGTCAAATATTATTAAACAGAGTTGACTCTTGGAGCCCTACATGCCCGACAGGGTCTACAATGGTCTTAAGTAACCTACCATATAAGTTCACAAGTGGAAGCAATAAATATATTGAGTACTGGCGGACGCCTCGCGGTTTCACTCGCGTAGTTCCCGTTCTCGTGGTAATACAGGAATAAAAAGTAGGCAATTTCACTCGAGAATAGTGTAGCTTCCCAACGGTGAAATAATTTTTGAAATTGGTCCAGTAGTTTTTTTGTTTATTCGTTACATACAAAAATACAAATCTTTCCTCTTTATAATATTAGTATAGACTAGCAGCTGACCCCAGTGGATTCGCTCCCGTCAACTGGCTATCACCTACCTATCTACCCTATATACCTACCCTACCAACCTTTTTTTTTTTGTTTCGGGGTGGATAATCCTCATTGGATGTCCTCCGCCCTGGGGGACGAAGGGGTCTGTCAGACTTGAACTGACTAAAAACCACCCCGGTGTTCCGTCTCACACCTGCACCGGGGGTCGCGAAAACAACGATACTTCCGCAACCCCCGGCTAGTGCCGACCTCGGTTTGGGGGGAAGTGAGGTGTTTGACTTCCCCCGCGACGTCTAAGAGGGGCGCGCGTGGAACACTACGCGCCACCACCTCGGGTCCTGATGTGTACGTAGACGTACGTAGACGTACGTACGTACCCTACCAACCTTTTTTTTTTTTTTTTTTGTCGTGGAGTTATGCTCATGCATACTGCGCTACCACGGGGAGATAGCACAGTTATGTGGGACTCTAACCCACTAAAACTCCACGGTGTCCTCCTGTGCCGCTTATGGCGGGAACACGGGAACGCGTTAGCATACATCCACGAACCCGCCGCGGCTGTCCGTCTCCGGACCCTCCTCTGGGGTTGACCCCCATCACCGGCGCACCAGAACACACTGTACGCCGTGACCACCCCAGGGACCAAACCAGCACTTGGGCGCCAGACGACCCCGTGTATGCCACCCATGACGAGCGGCCTCTCCTCGGGTTCCTCTTCGCTTCACCGTGGTTGTCCAAGCCACGGCTACTGAGCCCCCCCGCCTCGACAATGCGGGAACCCACCGGGGGGGACGTACCCTACCAACCTACCCTAACTCACCTAACTTACCTACCTATAAACCTACAATTTTTTTTGTTATGGTATGTCATTCAATACTCACCTGCCCTAAAGATCAATCTACCTACACTACCCTACCTAGCAATTTGTAAAACTATTTATTTGAATAAGAATTAATACTACAATACGAATGTACGAACTTTTGTTTCTACTAGCGATCTTATTAAATTTTAGAACACAAAGACTGCTATTGTGACTTAACTATAATGTTAGATATATTCTCTTGCAGACCTTTTTGTAGTTAATAATTAGTACTTTATCATGTAGTACATATTTTTTATTTATCATCAATAGTATTCTTAGCGCACGCCAAATATTAAATTTAATAGGCAAAATATTGCTTCTTTGGGTTATATTATTGCAATTTTCATAAGGATCTCTATATTTGTTTAAATAATCTATAGCATAAGTTATTCGGGAATAATGTAGCTTTCCATAGGTGTCTAAAATTAATCCAGTAGTGTCGGAGCCTATTCGGTACAAACTAACAAACGAACACACAAACAAAAAAATATTTCCTCTTTATAATATTGGTATAGATTGAGTCTCGGAGTTAGTAAGACATCTGTGAGACAAGGATGGCAAAAGGGGGTCTAAATAAATTATCCAAAACTTTGTCCCCTCAAAAACTTATGAAAATGTGTAAAGATACCTAAGCACTTCTTACTAGACTAATCTCCAAAAATCGTTCTAAAAATATTTTAAAATAAAAACACGCCTCTAAACCAAGATTGATGAGGCATATTAATCCACAATTTGCATGAGAGATCTCACGAGTACGATCGTCGAAGTATACCTCTATAATGTCAGATAAGAAATTGAAATTAAATTTTATCTGGTACCGATTCTTAAAGACTTTATAATGGCGATTTGTGAGAAGTTTATCCACTGTCGGAATGCCCTATCGACTTGAAAACTAATTGAACAACTGCCGTAGCGTCGCAATTATTAAAGTATGGGAAAACTTTCTTGATATTGTTAGCTTTCGACTATCAAACTGTCTTTCGCGATCGCAGTGCTGTAATTGTTCGATGTTATTGTGAATTTATTGGTAATTTGTATTTTTACTTTGTTTTCGATATTGGAGTTGAGCTATGCTGCCATATTGCTGTTGTTTTTCATGAACGATGCTTAAACACGTATCGATATTGATATTTATAAGAATTAAATGTATAATCATTCATCATCATCATTTCAGCCGAAAGACGTCCACTGCTGGAGATAGGCCCCCCAAGGGTCGCCACACTGATCGGTCCTGTGCGTCTCGCATCCCCCGGATTCCCAAAGTCTTGACCAGGTCTTAGCTCCATCTACATGGAGGCCTTCCAACGCTACGTCTTCCGGTTCGCGGTCGCCATTCTAGAACTTTTCGCTCCCAACGGTCATCCGTTCTGCGAGCAATGTGCCCTGCCACTGCCACTTATTAAAATGTATCAGATTTGTTTTAATCGAAATTTTATGATTAAATTAGTTTGACCATTATGTTAAAATGAAAAATGTTTTATTGAGTTAGACAACAGTTCACAAATTAGATTATCAATGACTTAAAACTACGTGCGTTTACAATAAATATCGGAGGGATCATCTGCAGCCGAACTAGGTGAGAGCCTGTATTTCGGCATGCAGCTACACCCATAGGAACATTGACGCAATAAACTAAGTATAGAAATAAAGTTAATAAAAAAGTAGGTAAATAAACAAATTGTCATAAAATTTCAATAAAAATCGAAATCACAATAATACATTAAAATACAATAAACTAGATCAATATAATCAAAAATTGGGAGTTAAGTAGTAAAATTAAAATCAAATTGTAAAATTTGACGTAAAATTAAAATCATAATAGAAATCACAATAATTTAAGTACAACAGATTAGACCAAATTAAGAATGAAATTAATCAAACTTCATCTTGGAGCGACCCTGAGCAAGATAGAAGCAACCACATGACTTTGCGTTTGCATTCATACGATAAGCTTTAACAAGAGACCTTGAATGAGCACTTTTGTAATGATTTTAATCTTTGCATGAAACATCAACTATGTTCAAGATATTAATTATGTAAGGACAAGGAGATGATAATGGTAATGTTCAGGGTGTCATGTATATGACAAAGGTTGTACATTCCTACGGTGTTACTATTTAAAGTGACCAAACCTTCAGCGTCAAGTTCAATCATGTCAAAGCCAGTGGTTTAATAGAAGGTGTACCTATTATATAGGTGAAAATTTGTGTGTGTGTGTGTGTTTGTTACGTCTTCACGCTCAAACGGCTGGACGAATATGGATGAAATTTGGCACGCAGATAGATTATGGTCTGGAATAGCACTTGAGATATTTTATCCCGGAAATATGTTCCCTTGTAATAAATTTCGACATTCACGCGGGCGAAGCCGCTGGCAGAAGCATTATAAAGGTGAAAGTATCTAAGTGTGTTTAAATGTGTGTTACTCTTTCACGCAACTACTGAACGGATCTGGATGCAATTTGGCAGAGAGATAGATTATAGTCTGATATAGCACATAGGATACTATTTTTCCCTGGAATATGTTTCCTCGGGATAATTTTATACTCTCACGCGGGTGAAGCTGCTGACAGCAGCTAGTAATTTTATAAAAAATATCTCAAAATAAAAACAGCTCGAAAGAATATTCGTAAAAATTAATTAACTTCGCAGTCAGAAATAAACCTTTTTTCTAAAGCCTATCAAGTAACTCACCTTCAATCATTTCATATTTTAGAAAAATTCAACTTATTTTAAGTAAAAAATTTACAGCTCAATTTTCTTTTTAATTCAACACAGTAGTAAGTATTCTTAAGCAACACTGGAATTCTTTTAAATAAAAATGAAGTGGTAAATTGGTATTTAGAAATAAAAATCAGTGTTTGAGTTCTTATGGTTTCACTATACACGTGGGCATGTTTAAATTAAGAACACGAAATTCATCTGTAAACACAAAAGTTAGTAATAGAAATCGTTTATTATCCAGATGGTAGCTGATACACAGTTTTAATGTTCCCACTGCTGGGACACAGGCTTCCTCTCTGTGAAAGAGGGAATAGGCCGTAATCCACCACGCGGGCCCAGTGCGAGTTGGTGGATGTAACATGACTTCGAATTGTTGGTTCCAGGACATGCCGGTTTCCTCACGATGTTTTCCTTCACCAATATTTTCCTGCAGTGGTGATGAAATCATTTACTCAAATTAAAGCGCCTGCCTGGGTTTGATACACATTTATCAGCAAATAAATATTTTTCTTTCTTTCTTTCTTTATTAACAAGTTAAAATGTCAGAATAGTTTAAATATTACTTACTTGATCACAAACTCATATGGGGCCAGTTTCTGAATTAAGATTACTTAATTTAATGCCAATGTTTGATAATTTTACAGGCAAAAATAAAATTTGGGCCAAATAAAATTTCTTAATTCATAGAACAGGGGATAGAGTACTAGAAAACAATAAACATGAGCCCAGGTATCTACATTTTTCACATCACAAACTCTAATAAAATATTCATTTATACCATTCCCCCTCTAAAAAGCTTATTTTATTCACTGAAAACAGTGAATAAAAAGCACTTTTAATCACTGTTTTGGTGTTTGAATTTAGAACACCCCAATATAATATTCAAACTCCATCTCAATGCTATAAACCTCCTTGCGCATAAAATGTTCGATACAAACTTAGATAGAGATAGAGTTAGAGCTAGAGATGAAGATAGTGTTAGAGATAGAGTTAGAGATAAAGATAGATTTGGAGATATAGTTAGAGGTAGAGATAGGGTTAGAGATAGAGTTAGAGATAGTGTTAGAAATAGAGATAGAGTTAGAGATAGAGTTAGAGTTAGAGATAGAGTTAGAGATAGAGTTAGAGATAGAGTTAGAGATAGAGTTAGAGATAGAGTTAGAGTTAGAGATAGAGATAGAGTTAGAGATAGAGATAGAGTTAGAGATAGAGTTAGAGATAGAGTTAGAGATAGAGTTAGAGTTAGAGATAGAGTTAGAGATAGAGTTAGAGATAGAGTTAGAGATAGAGATAGAGATAGAGATAGAGATAGAGTTAGAGATAGAGTTAGAGATAGAGTTAGAGATAGAGTTAGAGATAGAGTTGGAGATAGAGTTGGAGATAGAGTTAGAGATAGAGTTAGAGATAGAGTTAGAGATAGAGTTAGAGATAGAGTTAGAGATAGAGTTAGAGTTACCGATAGAGTTAGAGATAGAGTTTCAGATAGAGATAGAGATACAGTTACAGATAGAGTTAGAGATAGAGTTAGAGAAAGAGTAAGAGATAGAGTTAGAGATTGAAACACAAGTGCTGTTACCTAGCTCAGGAGTCAGGGATTCACATTTTTTTGTAAATTTTGAAGGTAATAAACCATTTATTTATTATTATTCCTTGTGCTTTTCGCTTCAATCTTTCTTTTTCTCGTAGTCATGGTATAAAATATAGTATGCAACTCTTGAATAAAACGGATTTATATCGAGGGCCATGAATCACTCGCGTCGCTCATGATTCTAACACTTGAATCACTCGCTATGCTCGTGATTCAATCATCATGAATCACTCCCTACGGTCGTGATTCAGTCGTTAGAATCCTTCACTTACTTGTGATTCATCTACGACCCTCGCTTTAAATCCGACCTTTATTCACTAGTTGCATAATATACTATTCTTTATTAAAAACTCAACCAACCAGTATGAATCCTAATACCACGCATGTATAATATTCTCTTATTACACTAGGACTAAAATAAGGGACCACACACAAAGTTCGTATATATTA
Source organism: Orthosia cruda (assembly GCA_964057195.1). Classification (NCBI taxonomy): domain Eukaryota; kingdom Metazoa; phylum Arthropoda; class Insecta; order Lepidoptera; family Noctuidae; genus Orthosia; species Orthosia cruda. The sequence continues at coordinate 6,938,704 of OZ059838.1, forward strand.
TGGCACAGATTACACAGAGTTTCGGGGAAACGTTTTTATCTGGGGAGTAAGATACAGCCTATTATCCGCCATACTTATGTGACGGGCTAAGATGAAACTTGCCATATGGGGAGCTGGGCACATTACCACAAAATGGTACAGTATACAGAAGGCTAAACTGAAACAGCTTAAGTTACAGAGCACCTTGGAAAAGTTGGAGATACGAAAATGTAAGAAGAATTTTCTGTGAACGTAGCTACAAAGTTATATTAAACACGAAAACATTCTTACGATGAAGATGTAGAGCAAATAAGTGTTGATTCATCACACAGCATACAACTGGCAAACTCTTCTTTACATTAGATGGGTGTTTTAAAATACAATATAGAGAGGGTTTTAAGAATTTAGTTGCAACTCATTATCATGAAGTTCTTGTGTGTGGATACAGCTTACAAATCACATAAAAATATGCCGCGTGTGTCAGCAGCACCCAACACTGGAACAACACCATACATTTATGTGCCACCGTCACTGAAAGTGTTTAGCCGTGTGTATCCTAGAGGCTCTTGACATCTTACTTCAACCACAGATAATATAATACTAGCATACAGATGCCTCAACCCATACAAAGAAACCATGCCGACGTAAATAGGGTTTTTCTCTGATTAAACTGATTATATTTCTAAGATTATATTTCGCATCCCTTTATATTCTGGAAACAGTAATGTTTGTTAGGCATAATAGTCACTTATTTCCGCAAATGGCGGATAAATTTCCTGGAAACAGGCATGATCCAAGTCAGGTCTGTCTACATAGAAGTAGGACGGCACTTATGCGCAAGAGTGTTTTCTGCATGGCTCCTACTATTTATAATAAGTTACCCAAAAGTTGGAGGGAGCTTAATAACGTTCAATTAAAGAAACAATTAAAAACGTTTCTAAGTAAAAAGGCTTACTATACTGTTAGCGAATTTCTGGCATAATCATTTATTTTAACATAGATTTTTATTGATTTTTGACATTTGATGAATGTTACATGGATTTGACATGAGTATTTACTCTTTCCTTTGCCATTTATTTTTAATCTAACACAGATCTGGCATGTCAATTTTATTTGACATTTGTTTGATATTTTACATAGATTTGACATACATTTTTATTTGACATTTTATTTGATATTTTACATAGATTTTGTATTATTTTTAATTGACTTTTAGTAATTATTGTGTTTAAATATATTTTTTTTGTAATTGCTCAAGACATTAACATTTGATTGATATTTTTACATTATTATTATTATTTTTTATTGTTGACATTTTTAATTATTGTATTTAGATTAATTTTGTGTTTTCATTTTCAAACTGTTCATGATGTTAACTTATAAAATATTTGCATGCCATATTATGTGGCAAACATTCCCGATCTTTTTGTTTTTTTAATGTTATCCTGCATGCACGGATTATTGATTCTTGCATGTATACACCTGTTTTAGCAAATAAATATATCTTTATCTTTAAGAACATCGATCGCGTTTGGTTTCGATCCACGGGTAAGGGATATACTCGTAGATGGTGTTAGCAACGACTTGCAAGTAAAACGGTTTACTCGGTTCGTGAATACTTTGTTTTTAAATACTGCGACGATTTGTTTAGTAATTAGTATTTCTTTGCGCGTATTTACAGTTTCATTGTACCAAAAATGGGTTACACAACTAATATAAAAATCGAGTGGATGCCTGAAATTTAAAACCACGCCATCTATTGGAATCAATTCTAAATTATCCATTCAAATAATCTTTTAAATGTGAATTAAGAGCCCAATATGCCTTAATTTTGTGCTTCGGCGAGTTAATTAAACAAGAACATACATTTTTTATGATCGTCTCTAGAAAATCTTAATATTTCACAAAACTCAATAACAAATCGAAGCTTATCACGCGATCTAGTGCATTTTTTTATAAACCGAATTTTCTTTTTCTCGTTGGGTGCTCGTGCCACAACCGAAAATTCCTACCTACTACAAGTTTCTTCATGCAAACCAGAATTAATAATGTACAAGGTGAACCTTCTGCATGATCCTAAGCGTCTGAGTATGTAAAGAATGGCCAACATTACTCTCTATAGTTATGTGCGAACTACTTTACGTGTTCCTTTATTTATATTAAAGATAATGTCCGCATAACGTTATACTGCGTTAAAACAACACGTCGTCGGAACATTCACGAGTCGTTTTAAAATAGAAAAGACATTACCCAAATGCAAATGGGTTTGTAAGCTAGGATGTAAAGTGCCGCTTAAAACTTAGGGAACAACTAAACTTTTAGTCTAAAAAGAAATGGTGCATACTGCATAAATAGTAACAGTGGCACGGGCACTATATAACCCACTTATATTGTTCTTACCTGAGATAAAAGCTTACTTATATTTTTCGCTGTTTCGTTGGTATCATTTTTGAAACTACGAACTTTGCCCGGGTTGAAATTTAAGATCAATAAGTTACGTGAAAACTTTCCACATTTTATGACAAAGGCTTTTTGAGGTCAAAAACCTTCGTTCTGTTCTAAGTAGCTGAAACATTCATGTAGATTAAGATTCGAGAAATAACAGCCTCTTTATAAATTAGTGCCAAATTCATTTAAAACCATAGGACTTTCCACGTTATTCTCTCCCAAAACATGAATGTGGAAAGTACCTAGAATAACTGGAGCAACCACCCAACACGAATACAGGTTAAAATGAACGACAAAGCGTACTAACACAAACACGAAATCAACTGTCAAAGCGACTAACACGTCACTAGTTTTCTCCCCGACAAAAAGTCGGCACATCATGCTGACGCGAGCTCACATAAGTAACAAAGCCAAATTCGAAAAGGGTCATTTCTCCAAATCGAATTACAGTTTTTTCCAAGAGCAAATTTTTTAGATTGGACTCGGCAGGGGCGTCAGATAGTAAAATTAGAGCGTGCCCGTAATTGTTTGAAGCGAACGTACGCTTGTTACCAACTAACAAACACAACCCTAACAAACCATTCCCGACTTTAGCTGATTGAGATAGAGGTGGTTGCGAGTGCAAAGATAAAGTTGGTGCTGATATCCGGAATTAGAACAAAGGGTTGTCACCGGTAGAACGTTGTTCAATAAAGTTTAATCAGAGCCGACAAGCAAATGTAACTTACGTTCAACCTTACACCTTCATTGCTAGTGACGTAAATACATTTATGTTCTGGAGTAACGAGCCTACATAATTCGCTGGGAATGCTATTATGGGCGCTAATATTCTAAATTTAGTTTGCGAGTATATACGCATATAGTGGGGGGAACATTATGGTCCTTATTTACACAGTGGTGGTTGTACTTTTAGACCTGTTATTGGACTCGCTCTCTGCAATATTGTAATATGCAATAACGAGCCCAATATTTCGATCGTCTTTTTTTTTCACCGAAGTCCTCTCGCAAACCTAAGCATTTAAAGTGACATTTTCGGATTCCTGTTTATTTCCTGCAAACATCAAACAAATGACTTTCATGAATAAGTTCATTTTATTTCGGAATGTAACTATTTTCCTTGTCCATGTTGAATTTGAGCCTTACATGAAACTCACATCAAAACCAATAGCGAAGTCGCTATACTAGGAGCACAAACAACACCTAACGTGTTAGGCATTCACAAAGACAGAGAACGTGCCGACCCAACTGTTACCCAACAAAAGCTGACAAACATCATCAGACGTCCAATGAATATTGTGAGGAGAAACCTACACAGATATTACAGGCTGCTGTATACATATCCCTAAATAAATTGCTAATTTCACAAAGAGAAAATGAAGACGAGGGTTTACGGCATAAATAAAGTCCCAAGTGTTTTGAAATGACTTCAAGGGCCAAGTACCGTTTAATGAGCTGAGAATTACTAAATAAAATGTCTATAAACCTATTTACCAAAATAAAATCAGCGACGATACAGTAAATGGATTGTCCAAAACTCTCGCTGTATATAATTTGATAGTTTTGATACACATATTACGCCTCAATACCCGTTCCTTGTTACGCCAAACCCAATCGCGGCAATACCCAATCACAAATCGAAATAGCTTTCCTGAAACTCAGCAATGTCGATTTTATATCAAAAGCCGAATCGAAGAGATAAAACCTCGCGAAAAATCTTCTCCCTCGGCCCCGCAAGCGATTATCAAACCATTTAGTTTTATGACCATCGATCGCTCCCTGGAACTCATTCAAAATGGTTGACATTTAACGCACGAATTCATTTCTAATTTTCCGTCATTGTTTGAGCGAAATTAGTATTTGATTGCTTCTCAACGTAAAGTCACGAATTCGTACAGCCAATATAAAAGTTGAATTTGGAGGAATTTCTATTAAAATTTTTGATGTGGATATTATTTGTTTTGAGACCCAGGGGAAGATTGCAGATTTACATTTTGGGCAGAAGGATTTTAGAAAGGCTTCCGAAGAGAGTAAAAAAATAAGTCTTCTGTTTTGTTCCATTTCTTCATCATTCAGTTTATAACGTTACGTATATAGATATGCGTTTTGTATAGAACATAAAAATAGCAAGGATGATTAAATTAGGTACACAGACTTTTTCGGATTCCTATCTACGCAGAAAATCAATATCGACAAAACAGTATCAGTACCTTAGTTACGTTCAATCTTTACACCTACAGTTTTTCATATAGAGTCATAACAAACACATGACAGTACATAAATTGAATATTTTAACAAAAAAAATACGTATTCTCCATGTTATGTCAGTCACAGATGTCGAAACAGCAGTTTTCGAAATTTATGTGTGGGCGCAACCCTTGGCCTAGATTATGAGGCGGTTTTGTAGATAAGCTTTCGTCCTACTAGTTACTAGTGGTACTTAGTTGTTAGTGGGACAACAAACTAGACAAAAGATAAGAATAAACATGACCGATTTAAAGTATATTTCGTGGATTGGTACCTTATTATTGGTACCTAATTTAGTGTTGTTTTGGTACCTTTTTGGAAAAATAGACTATTTTGAAATTGAAATTATCACAATAAAACTTTAAGTGAGCAATTCTTTAACAGTATTCGTTTATCGTTCAAAATGCCGTTATTTTAGGCAATCATTAGGCTTTTCAAACAAACACAAGAACGAAGTGCATTCGCCTTAATAGAGACAATAAGAAAAGTGCTATTGGACACATTCTTAGTAAAGACAATTTAATAGTTTAGGTTTTAATTAAATTACTTATTAGTCTATTTATAAGGCTAGATTGTAATAAATTTAGGGGCCATCCTATATTGGTGAACCCTAGAAAAGGAAAAAAAAAATGGCTTTTGGAAAAACCTGTAAAGTTTTAATAGAGACCAAGAACAACCCGACAACTTAATTTGAACAGTTAGCATTCGATTCAATGAATACTCATTAACTCGCTGGATATCTTAATTTTTATTGCTGCTATCTAAATAGTAATTAAAAAGTTATTCCTTTTTCTACTTCTAGTTACTTGTGAAACACTAGAGGAGCAGGTTTGACGATTTCCAGCCCCCCGAACAAGCCGGATTCCGAAAAGGCTTTAGCACCGTAGACCACATACATACGCTGCGGCAGGTTATACAGAAGACCGAAGAGTATAACCTGCCTCTCTGTTTAGCGTTTGTGGACTACGAGAAAGCCTTCGATTCGATAGAGACTTGGGCTGTACTGCAGTCTCTCCAACGGTGCCAGATCGACTACCGGTACATTGAGGTGTTGAAGTGTTTGTACAAAAACGCCACCATGTCAGTCCGTCTTCAGGATCAGACCTCGAAACCAATCCTTCTCCAGCGCGGCGTGAGACAGGGAGACGTCATTTCTCCGAAACTGTTCACTGCTGCGCTGGAGGATGTCTTCAAGGTTCTGGACTGGAGGGGGCTGGGCATCAACGTTAATGGCGAGTACATTACTCACCTTCGGTTTGCCGACGACATCGTGGTCATGGCTGAGACCATGGAGAGCCTCAGTAAAATGCTCGATGACCTCAGTAGAGCTTCCGAAAGAGTGGGTCTTAAAATGAACATGGACAAAACCAAGATCATGGTGAATGCCCATGTAACACCCACTCCTATCAAGGTCGGAGACTCTACTCTCGAAGTTGTAGACGATTATGTCTACCTGGGACAAACGGTCCAGTTGGGTAGGTCCAATTTCGAGAAAGAGGTCAACCGTCGAATCCGACTCGGCTGGGCGGCGTTCGGGAAGTTGCGTGGTATCTTCTCGTCCAATTTACCGCAGTGTCTCAAGACAAAAGTCTATGACCAGTGTGTGTTGCCAGTGATCACCTATGGGACCGAGACGTGGTCGCTCACAATGGGCCTTATCAGAAAGCTCAAAGTCACCCAAAGAGCAATGGAGAGGGCTATGCTCGGAATTTCCTTGCGTGATCACGTCAGGAATGATGATATCCGCAGGAGAACCAAAGTTACCGACATAGCCCGAAGAATTGCCAAACTTAAGTGGCAGTGGGCAGGGCACATTGCTCGCAGAACGGATGGCCGATGGGGCCGAAAGGTTCTGGAATGGCGACCGCGAACCGGAAGACGATACGTTGGAAGGCCTCCCACTAGGTGGACTGATGACCTGGTTAAGGTTGCGGGAAGGCGCTGGATGCGAGACGCACGGGATCGGTCAATGTGGCGACGCCTGGGGGAGGCCTATGTCCAGCAGTGGACGTCTTTCGGCTGAAATGATGATGAATGATGACTAGAGGAGCTCGTGGCTAAATAATAACAGCCGCACGGGTCGATCTTCAAGGTTAAGCAACGCTTGACGAGGTCGGGCCATGGATGGGTGACCATTTCAACATACCGAGTTTCCTCCGTGCCTTGGAAAGCACGTTAAGCCGTTGGTCCTGGCTGTCATTTGAAGATCTTTGACAGTCAGTACGAGTAGTCAGAAGCTTGAGATCTGACACCAGTCTAGCCAAGGGGTACCGTTGTTACCCAGTTACTGGGTTGTGGAGGTCAGATAGGCAGTCGCTACATGTAAAACATTGGTACTCAGCTGAATCCGGTTAGACTGGAAGCCGACCCCAATATAGTTGGGAAAAAGGCTAGGCAGATGATGAGTTACTTGTGAAACACTAAATACTTATGAATCGAACGACCTAATAACAACCTTTTGAAACCAAGTCACGACTTTTCTAATACTGAAAACAAAATTATACAAACTAGTACACTGTAGGTAGTATCGAGTTTGCTAATCGTTGCGACCAACTTAGAGGATCATCTATTTTGATTGGATTCCTAACTTCCAGTTAGGGATGTTACGGAAAATCGACTCCGATTCTGAACAGTCGAAACTGCCGATTAATGTCGTCACATCTCCGACTCAGACTTTGGTTCCGACATTATTAAATCGGACGTTTAATTTACAATCAGAAATTCTTATTTAAGATAAGATTTTGTTGCCCGCGACTTCGTCCGCGTTAAGCTCATAAATACAAAATTAAGGCCTGCTAAAATTAGTCCAGCCGTTTCCGAGATTACCGGGCACAAAGAGACATAATTTTTTTAAATTTAGGATTAGAATTCAGTGTTTTTTATTAAAACATATACAGTACTTGCTACAATGGCTGCCCAGTAGAAAAAAATCATACAAAAACAGTACTGCGCCGTGCCTTGCTCATCGGAAAGCCAACTTCACGGCGACCAAGAAGTTTTGCGAGGTCTAAACCGTATAAACTTTCAGATGCATTTACTAAAATGCTGTTACAAATAGATATTTAAATTTTATTTAATTATTTAGAGTATAGATTTGATTATTTTTTTATTGTTACTACCGGATGCCTCGCGGTTTCACCCGCGTAGTTCCCGTTCCCGTGGGAATACAGAGATAAAAAGTAGCCGTCGCCTGTCACCCGGGAATAGTGTAGCTTCCCAACAGTGAAAATTTTTTGAAGTCGTTCCGGTAGTTTTTAAGTTTATTCGTTACATACAAAAATACAAATCTTTCCTCTTTATAATATTAGTATAGATTAGTATAGATTAGTATACATTAGTATAGATAAAGATATAGATGTAGTTATATTATAAGACCTGTCTGTTACAACTTTAATACATATCTCTCCTGCCTACGATTCCGGTTCCAACTTCGGTTCCAATTCCGGCTACAAACCAAATTTATCCGACTCCAACTTCGCCTCCCATAAAACCACTTCCGTAACAACTCTACTTTCAGTATAGTTGCTTCATAAGGATTATTGGCTCTATTAATACATATTACGGACATAATTGGCCGGTATTACACGCGATAGTCAGTGGTCATTAGAGCATAATGTTGTATGTTCTCTGGCGTATCTCCCAAATGAGAGGAGTTGTTGGTAAGTGTGTCAGTAAATGTTTACTGGATTATGATTATAGTGGTAGTTGTTTTAGTGGATAGCGTAAACTAATGTGATGAGTGTTAATCACAGTTGCACTAAGCACTAGTCTTATCTAAATGAATATTGTTAAGAGGTTAAATTATTGTATGTTTTTATGTGCGTGATCGAATCAGAAATGTAGAGATCCGCAAGAGAACCAGGGTTACCGACATAACCCGAAGAATTGCCAAACTTAAGTGGCAGTGGGCAGGGCACATTGCTCGCAGAACGGATGGCCGATGGGGCAGGAAGGTTCTGGAGTGGCGACCGCGAACCGGCAGGCGTTGCGTTGGAAGGCCTCCCACCAGGTGGACCGATGACCTGGTGAAGGTTGCGGGGATCCGCTGGTTGCGAGACGCAGTGGACATCTTTCGGCTGATATGATGATGATGATATTTAGGAGGTAGTTACCTAAGTTGTGGATTTTTTTACTTTATTTATATTTATAATAGGCTCGATAGAATAGGATGATGTGGTCTCCGGTGAAGCACGCTTGTCTAGAAGTAATCTATTCACTCTTGACTTCAATAACCCTAGATCGCAGCTATCGGGAAACACATATTCCGGCAGAGAATTCCATTACATAGCTGAACGCATAATAAAGGTATTCTCAAAACGTTAAGTGCGTATGGATGGGATATATACCATGTATCGATAGCGCATCGCCGTACTTCTGGTAGTCCGGTTATAAAACGGTTTATTGTATTCGTCACTGTACATGAATATTAAAATTGTGTTGAAGATGGGTAGTCAATGTGATATGTGAGTCAAAGGAACACCATATTTGGTGGGTGATTCACGCAACCCAGGATTCTTTAAAATGAATGATTCCAGCCTCGGTAATAATTTCTCATGATCATAATCTCCTGGTACTTAAGTTAGTCTTTACCGATAATGATTCCAGCCCCGCAAACACTAAGACTTCTTCAGTTGGAATACTTCAAATCTAGCGTTCACATATCGGTCATAGAGAATGTGTTTGGAAAACATGCATTCCAATAAATTAGTAATCCGATTTCATCTTAGTATTCCTTTCAATATGTGTATTGCCTTGTGCTTTGTCTAGAATAATCTAAATCACTCGATTGTCTTGTCTTCAAGCCATGTTAATTTTTCCCCGAAGTGCGGCCCGACTGCCCACAACGCTATCTTGCCAACTTTTCTCGTTTAAACTTATTCCCTTTTATCTGCGAGTGGCCGACGTGGGCCCGCACTTATCGCGCACTTTTATTAAATTACTTGATAATTTCAATCCCTGACGTCTCGCGTGGCGGCTTGTTTATTCTTTTCCGATGTTTTTTGTCGAGATTTTGTGAGTTTTTAATGGGGCTGTTGAGTGGCGGAAATTAAATGATTTTGATCCTAAGTGACGGATCAACAAGGTCATTCCATCCATAGCACCAAACATTTTGACAATATTTCATTGTACAAACAGCTTAGGAGTGGAATTGCCCGCCTAAGTCTTTGTTACTTGCAACTGGAGCACATTAAATCAAAAATGAATAAGTAACTTTTATTCATTGTGCACCATCGTCTACTACATCAACCCTCACTATCAGGTGAGATATAGGTCAAACGCGAGCCAATTAAGAATATAAAAAAAATGTGTTCCTAGTATGTTTAGAGGACAGTCGAAGTTGTGCCAAAACTCGCCCAAGTCGGGTCCCCTATAAAGGACCATGATTAGATATAGTGACAAATAGACTTAGCTGTTATAGCTGAAGAATCAGGATACGGGTAAACCAGAGAAATAATTCTACGCTGTTACTTAATTGTTATAGATTCCATTTTAGGAGTATCACTAACAATATAGCTGACTGTGTAAGTCTCAATAGTGTCGTCACACCTGTATATATGTGGTCCTATATCAAGCTTAGACCAAACCAATAAGTTACGGGCTATGCCCTGATCCGTTTTGGGAATATAGGGCTTCTACAGCCCCGATTCATGTTGTCGATTGCAACCACCTAGACCGCTCTATATTACGGATATATAGCTATAGGTGCCTAGTTTATGTTGAAAACAATGACACCGTAGTAAGGTAACGAACCTAATATGTAATGTCCACTTGCGCCAAAGACTTAACTCAGAATTAGTTGCTAACACAAGGTTAAATAACAAGTGCCTGGGCGACCGAGCTCTGCTCGGGTGAAAATAGAGAAAACGACGTTTTCTAAAAATAAAACCTAGCTATGATCGATTTATCGCCCCTGAAAGGCCCTGTATACTAAATTTCATGAAAATCGCCGTTACCGAGATTCAGATTATATATATATACAGGAATTGCTCGTTTAAAGGTATTAGATTATGTCAAATATTATTAAACATTGCTTGCTCTCGGAGCCCAACACGCCCGACAGGGTCCACAATGGTCTAAAGTAACCTGCCATCTAAGTTCACGTGTAGAAGCAATAAATATATTGAGTCTCGGAATTAGTAAGAGAACTGTGAGACAAGGGTGGCGAAAGGGGGTCTAAGTAAATTATCGAAAAATTGCTCCCCTTAAAAACTTATGTAAATATATAAAGATACACCTAAGCACTTCTTACTAGACTAATTTCCAAAGACCGTTCTGAAAATATTTTAAAATAAAAACACGCCTCTAAACCAAGACTGATGAGGCATATTAATCCACAATTTGCATGAGAGATCTCGCGAGTATGATCGTCGAAGACTCTATAATGTTAGATAAGATATTGAAATAAAATTTTATCTGGTCCCGATTCTTAAAGACTTTATAATGGCGATTTGTGAGAAGTTTATCCACTGTCGGAAAGCCCTATCAACTTGAAAACTAATTGAACAACTGCCGTAGCGTCGCAATTATTAAAGTATGGGAAAACTTTCTTGATATTGTTAGCTTTCGACTATCAAACTGTCTTTCGCGATCGCAGTGCTGTAATTGTTCGATGTTATTGTGAATTTATTGGTAATTTGTTTTTTTACTTTGTTTTCGATGTTGGAGTTGAACTATGCTGCCATATTGCTGTATTATTTCATGAACGATACTCAAACACGAATCGATATGATACTTATAAAAATTAAATGTATCAACATTCATCATCGTCATTTCAGCGGAAAGACGTCCACTGCTGGACATAGGCCTTCCCCAAGCGTCACCACACTGATCGGTCCTGTGGATTCCCACAATCTTGACCAGGTCTTCGCTCCACCTACAGGGAGGCTTTCCAACGCTACGTCTTCCGGTTCGCGGTCGCCACTCCAGGACTTTTCACCCCCAACGGTCATTCGTTCCGCGAATAATGTGCCCTGCCACTGCCACTTATTAAAATGTATCAGATTTGTTTTAATCGAAATTTTATGATTAAATTAGTTTGACCATTGTGTTAAAATTAAAAATGTTTTATTGAGTTAGACAACAGTTCACAAATTAGATTATTAGTGACTTAAAACTACGTGCGTTTACAATAAATGTCGGAGGGATCATCTGCAGCCAAACTAGGTGAGAGCCTGTATTTCGGAATGCAGCTCCACCCATAGGAACATTGACGCAATAAACTTAGTATAGAAATAAAATTAATAAAAAGTAGGTAAATAAACAAAATGTCATAAAATTTCAATAAAAAGCGAAATCACAATAATACATTAAAATACAATAAACTAGATCGATAGATAGAGATAGAGTTAAATAGTAAAATCTAATTGTAAAATTTGACGTAAAATTAAAATCATAATAGAAATCACAATAATTTAAGTACAACAGATTAGACCAAATTAAGAATGAAATTAATCAAACTTCATCTTGGAGCGACCCTGACCAAGATAGAAGCAACCACATGACTTTGCGTTTGCATTCATACGATAAGCTTAACACAAGAGACCGTGAATAAGCACTTTTGTAATGATTTTAATCTTTGCATGAAACATCAACTATGTTCAAGATATTGATTAGGTAACGACAAGGAGATGATAAAGTAAATGTTCAGGATGTCATTTCTATATGACAAAGGTTGTACATTCCTACGGTGTTAGTATTTAAAGTGATCAACCCTTCAGCGTCAAGTTCAATCATGTCAAAGCCAGTGGTTTAATAGAAGGTACCTATAGGTTTCAAATCAGACTTCACACTAATATCATAAAAGCGAAAATTTGTGTGTATGTGTGTGTTTGTTAAGTCTTCACGCTCAAACGGCTGGACGAATATGGACGAAATTTGGCACGCAGTTAGATTATGGTCTGGAATAGCACACGAGATATCTTTTTATCCCGAAAATATGTCCCCTTGGAATTAATTTCGACATTCACGCGGGCGAAGCCGCTGGCAGAAGCATTATAAAGGCGAAAGTATCTAAGTGTGTTTATATGTGTGTTACGCTTTCACGCAACTACTGAACGGATCTGGATGCAATTTGTCAGAGAGATAGATTATAGTCTGGAATAGCACATAGGATACTATTTTTCCCTGGAATATGTTTCCTCGGGATAATTTTATACTTTCACGCGGGTGAAGCTGCTGACAGCAGCTAGTAATTTTATAAAAAATATCTCAAAATAAAAACAGCCCGAAAGAATATTGGTAAAAATTAATTAACTTCGCAGTCAGAAATAAACCTTTTTTCTAAAGCCTATCAAGTTACTCACCTTCAGTCATATGATATTTTAGAAAAATTCAACTTATTTTAAGTCAAAAATGTACAGCTCAATTTTCTTTTTAATTCAACACAGTAGTAAGTATTCTTAAGCAACACTGGAATTCATTTAAATGGAAATGAAGTGGTAAATAGGTATTTATAAATAAAAATCAGTGTTTGAGTTCTTATGGTTTCACTATACACGTGGGCATGTTTAAATTAAGAACACGAAATTCATCTGTAAACACAAAAGTTAGTAATAGAAATCGTTTATTATCCAGATGATAGCTGATACACAGTTCATTATCATCAGCTTTTTAATGTTCCCACTGCTGGGACACAGGCTTCCTCTCTGTGAAAGAGGGAATGGGCCGTAATCCACCACGCGGGCCCAGTGCGGGTTGGTGGATGTAACATGACTTCGAATTGTTGGTTCCAGGACATGCCGGTTTCCTCACGATGTTTTCCTTCACCAATATTTTCCTGCAGTGGTGATGAAATCATTTACTCAAATTAAAGCGCCTGCCTGGGTTTGATACACATTTATCAGCAAATAAATATTTTTCTTTCTTTCTTTCTTTATTAACAAGTTAAAATGTCAGAATAGTTTAAATATTACTTACTTGATCACAAACTCATATGGGGCCAGTTTCTGAATTAAGATTACTTAATTTAATGCCAATGTTTGATAATTTTTCAGGCAAAAATAAAATTTGGGCCAAATAAAATTTCTTAATTCATAGAACAGGGGATAGAGTACTAGAAAACAATAAACATGAGCCCAGGTATCTACATTTTTCACATCACAAACTCTAATAAAATATTCATTTCTTTATTAAAAACTCAACCAACCAGTATGAATCCTAATACCACGCATGTATAATATTCTCTTATTACACTAGGACTAAAATAAGGGACCACACACAAAGTTCGTATATATTATGGCACAGATTACACAGAGTTTCGGGGAAACGTTTTTATCTGGGGAGTAAGATACAGCCTATTATCCGCCATACTTATGTGACGGGCTAAGATGAAACTTGCCATCTGGGGAGCTGGGCACATTACCACAAAATGGTACAGTATACAGAAGGCTAAACTGAAACAGCTTAAGTTACAGAGCACCTTGGAAAAGTTGGAGATACGAAAATGTAAGAAGAATTTTCTGTGAACGTAGCTACAAAGTTATATTAAACACGAAAACATTCTTACGATGAAGATGTAGAGCAAATAAGCGTTGATTCATCACACAGCATACAACTGGCAAACTCTTCTTTACATTAGATAGGTGTTTTAAAATACAATATAGAGAGGGTTTTAAGAATTTAGTTGCAACTCATTATCATGAAGTTCTTGTGTGTGGATACAGCTTACAAATCACATAAAAATATGCCGCGTGTGTCAGCAGCACCCAACACTGGAACAACACCATACATTTATGTGCCACCGTCACTGAAAGTGTTTAGCCGTGTGTATCCTAGAGGCTCTTGACATCTTACTTCAACCACAGATAATATAATACTAGCATACAGATGCCTCAACCCATACAAAGAAACCATGCCGACGTAAATAGGGTTTTTCTCTGATTAAACTGATTATATTTCTAAGATTATATTTCGCATCCCTTTATATTCTGGAAACAGTAATGTTTGTTAGGCATAATAGTCACTTATTTCCGCAAATGGCGGATAAATTTCCTGGAAACAGGCATGATCCAAGTCAGGTCTGTCTACATAGAAGTAGGACGGCACTTATGCGCAAGAGTGTTTTCTGCATGGCTCCTACTATTTATAATAAGTTACCCAAAAGTTGGAGGGAGCTTAATAACGTTCAATTAAAGAAACAATTAAAAACGTTTCTAAGTAAAAAGGCTTACTATACTGTTAGCGAATTTCTGGCATAATCATTTATTTTAACATAGATTTTTATTGATTTTTGACATTTGATGAATGTTACATGGATTTGACATGAGTATTTACTCTTTCCTTTGCCATTTATTTTTAATCTAACACAGATCTGGCATGTCAATTTTATTTGACATTTGTTTGATATTTTACATAGATTTGACATACATTTTTATTTGACATTTTATTTGATATTTTACATAGATTTTGTATTATTTTTAATTGACTTTTAGTAATTATTGTGTTTAAATATATTTTTTTTGTAATTGCTCAAGACATTAACATTTGATTGATATTTTTACATTATTATTATTATTTTTTATTGTTGACATTTTTAATTATTGTATTTAGATTAATTTTGTGTTTTCATTTTCAAACTGTTCATGATGTTAACTTATAAAATATTTGCATGCCATATTATGTGGCAAACATTCCCGATCTTTTTGTTTTTTTAATGTTATCCTGCATGCACGGATTATTGATTCTTGCATGTATACACCTGTTTTAGCAAATAAATATATCTTTATCTTTAAGAACATCGATCGCGTTTGGTTTCGTTCCACGGGTAAGGGATATACTCGTAGATGGTGTTAGCAACGACTTGCAAGTAAAACGGTTTACTCGGTTCGTGAATACTTTGTTTTTAAATACTGCGACGATTTGTTTAGTAATTAGTATTTCTTTGCGCGTATTTACAGTTTCATTGTACCAAAAATGGGTTACACAACTAATATAAAAATCGAGTGGATGCCTGAAATTTAAAACCACGCCATCTATTGGAATCAATTCTAAATTATCCATTCAAATAATCTTTTAAATGTGAATTAAGAGCCCAATATGCCTTAATTTTGTGCTTCGGCGAGTTAATTAAACAAGAACATACATTTTTTATGATCGTCTCTAGAAAATCTTAATATTTCACAAAACTCAATAACAAATCGAAGCTTATCACGCGATCTAGTGCATTTTTTTATAAACCGAATTTTCTTTTTCTCGTTGGGTGCTCGTGCCACAACCGAAAATTCCTACCTACTACAAGTTTCTTCATGCAAACCAGAATTAATAATGTACAAGGTGAACCTTCTGCATGATCCTAAGCGTCTGAGTATGTAAAGAATGGCCAACATTACTCTCTATAGTTATGTGCGAACTACTTTACGTGTTCCTTTATTGATATTAAAGATAATGTCCGCATAACGTTATACTGCGTTAAAACAACACGTCGTCGGAACATTCACGAGTCGTTTTAAAATAGAAAAGACATTACCCAAATGCAAATGGGTTTGTAAGCTAGGATGTAAAGTGCCGCTTAAAACTTAGGGAACAACTAAACTTTTAGTCTAAAAAGAAATGGTGCATACTGCATAAATAGTAACAGTGGCACGGGCACTATATACCCTACTTATATTGTTCTTACCTGAGATAAAAGCTTACTTATATTTTTCGCTGTTTCGTTGGTATCATTTTTGAAACTACGAACTTTGCCCGGGTTGAAATTTAAGATCAATAAGTTACGTGAAAACTTTCCACATTTTATGACAAAGGCTTTTTGAGGTCAAAAACCTTCTTTCTGTTCTAAGTAGCTGAAACATTCATGTAGATTAAGATTCGAGAAATAACAGCCTCTTTATAAATTAGTGCCAAATTCATTTAAAACCATAGGACTTTCCACGTTATTCTCTCCCAAAACATGAATGTGGAAAGTACCTAGAATAACTGGAGCAACCACCCAACACGAATACAGGTTAAAATGAACGACAAAGCGTACTAACACAAACACGAAATCAACTGTCAAAGCGACTAACACGTCACTAGTTTTCTCCCCGACAAAAAGTCGGCACATCATGCTGACGCGAGCTCACATAAGTAACAAAGCCAAATTCGAAAAGGGTCATTTCTCCAAATCGAATTACAGTTTTTTCCAAGAGCAAATTTTTTAGATTGGACTCGGCAGGGGCGTCAGATAGTAAAATTAGAGCGTGCCCGTAATTGTTTGAAGCGAACGTACGCTTGTTACCAACTAACAAACACAACCCTAACAAACCATTCCCGACTTTAGCTGATTGAGATAGAGGTGGTTGCGAGTGCAAAGATAAAGTTGGTGCTGATATCCGGAATTAGAACAAAGGGTTGTCACCGGTAGAACGTTGTTCAATAAAGTTTAATCAGAGCCGACAAGCAAATGTAACTTACGTTCAACCTTACACCTTCATTGCTAGTGACGTAAATACATTTATGTTCTGGAGTAACGAGCCTACATAATTCGCTGGGAATGCTATTATGGGCGCTAATATTCTAAATTTAGTTTGCGAGTATATACGCATATAGTGGGGGGAACATTATGGTCCTTATTTACACAGTAGTGGTTGTAATTTTAGACCTGTTATTGGACTCGCTCTCTGCAATATTGTAATATGCAATAACGAGCCCAATATTTCGATCGTCTTTTTTTTTCACCGAAGTCCTCTCGCAAACCTAAGCATTTAAAGTGACATTTTCGGATTCCTGTTTATTTCCTGCAAACATCAAACAAATGACTTTCATGAATAAGTTCATTTTATTTCGGAATGTAACTATTTTCCTTGTCCATGTTGAATTTGAGCCTTACATGAAACTCACATCAAAACCAATAGCGAAGTCGCTATACTAGGAGCACAAACAACACCTAACGTGTTAGGCATTCACAAAGACAGAGAACGTGCCGACCCAACTGTTACCCAACAAAAGCTGACAAACATCATCAGACGTCCAATGAATATTGTGAGGAGAAACCTACACAGATATTACAGGCTGCTGTATACATATCCCTAAATAAATTGCTGATTTCACAAAGAGAAAATGAAGACGAGGGTTTACGGCATAAATAAAGTCCTAAGTGTTTTGAAATGACTTCAAGGGCCAAGTACCGTTTAATGAGCTGAGAATTACTAAATAAAATGTCTATAAACCTATTTACCAAAATAAAATCAGCGACGATACAGTAAATGGATTGTCCAAAACTCTCGCTGTATATAATTTGATAGTTTTGATACACATATTACGCCTCAATACCCGTTCCTTGTTACGTAAAACCCAATCGCGGCAATACCCAATCACAAATCGAAATAGCTTTCCTGAAACTCAGCAATGTCGATTTTATATCAAAAGCCGAATCGAAGAGATAAAACCTCGCGAAAAATCTTCTCCCTCGGTCCCGCAAGCGATTATCAAACCATTTAGTTTTATGACCATCGATCGCTCCCTGGAACTCATTCAAAATGGTTGACATTTAACGCACGAATTCATTTCTAATTTTCCGTCATTGTTTGAGCGAAATTAGTATTTGATTGCTTCTCAACGTAAGGTCACGAATTCGTACAGCCAATATAAAAGTTGAATTTGGAGGAAGTTCTATTAAAATTTTTGATGTGGATATTATTTGTTTTGAGACCCAGGGGAAGATTGCAGATTTACATTTTGGGCAGAAGGATTTCAGAAAGGCGTCCTAAGAGAGTAAAAAAATAAGTCTTCTGTTTTGTCCCATTTCTTCATCATTGAGTTTATAACGTTACGTATGCGTTTTGTATAGAACATAAAAATAGCAAGGATGATTAAATTAGGTACACAGACTTTTTCGGATTCCTATCTACGCAGAAAATCAATATCGACAAAACAGTATCAGTACCTTAGTTACGTTCAATCTTTACACCTACAGTTTTTCATATAGAGTCATAACAAACACATGACAGTACATAAATTGAATATTTTGACAAAAAAAATACGTAATACGTATTCTCCATGTTATGTCAGTCACAGATGTCGAAACAGCAGTTTTCGAAATTTATGTGTGTGAGCAACCCTTGGCCTAGATTATGAGTCGGTTTTGTAGATAAGCTTTCGTCCTACTAGTTACTAGTGGTACTTAGTTGTAAGTGGGACAACAAACTAGACAAAACATAAGAATAAACATGACCGATTAAAAGTATATTTCATGGATTGGTACCTTATTATTGGTACCTAATTTAGTGTTGTTTTGGTACCTTTTTGGAAAAATGGACTATTTTGAAATTGAAATTATCACAATGAAACTTTAAGTAAGCAATTCTTTAACAGTATTCGTTTATCGTTCAAAATGCCGTTATTTTAGGCAATCATTAGGCTTTTCAAACAAACACAAGAACGAATTGTATTCGCCTTAATAGAGACAATAAGAAAAGTGCTATTGGACACATTCTTAGTAAAGACAATTTAATAGTTTAGGTTATAATTTAATTTCGTATTAGTCTATTTTAAGGCTAGTTTGTAATAAATTTGGGGGCCATCCTATTGGTGAACCCTAGCAAAGGAAAAAAAAAATGGTTTTTGCAAATACTGCAAAGTTTTAATCAAAAGACCAAGGATAACCCGACAACTTAATTTTGAACAGTTAGCATTCGATTCAATGAATACTCATTAACTCGCTGGATATCTCAATTTTAATTGCTGCTATCTAAATAGTAATTAAAAAGTTTTTTCCTTTTTCTACTTCTAGTTACTTGTGAAACACAAAATACTCATGAATAGCGCGACCTAATAACAATCTTTTGAAACCAAGTCACGACTTTTCTAATACTGAAAACAAAATTATACAAACTAGTACACTGTAGGTATTATCGAGTTTGCTAATCGTTGCGACCAACTTAGAGGATCATCTATTTTGATTGGATTCCTAACTTCCAGTTAGGGATGTTACGGAAAATCGACTTCGATTCTGAACAGTCGAAACTGCCGATTAATGTCGTCACATCTCCGACTCAGACTTAGGTTCCGACATTATTAAATCGGACGTTTAATTTACAATCAGAAATTCAATATAAGAGATATTTAATATAAGACGTTGTTGCCCGCGACTTCGTCCGCGTTGAACACGTAAATACAAAATAAAGGCCTGCTAAAATCAGTCCAGCCGTTTCGGGGATTACCGGGCACAAACAGACATAATTTTTTTTAATTTAGAATTAGAATTCAGTGTTTTTTATTAGTAGATACAGTACTTGCTACAATGGCTGCGCAGTAGAAAAAAAACATACAAAAACAGTACTGCGCCGTGCCTTGCTCATCGGAAAGCCAACATCACGGCGACCAAGAAGTTTTGCGAGGTCTAAACCGTATAAACTTTCAAATGCATTTACTAAAATGCTGTTACAAATATATATTTAAATTTTATTTAATGGTTTAGAGTATAGATATGATTATTTTTTTATTGTTACTACCGGATGCCTCGCGGTTTCACCCACGTAGTGCCCGTTCCCGTGGGAATACAGGGATAACAAGTAGCCTATGTCACCCGGGGATAGTGTAGCTTCCCAACAGTGAATTTTTTTTTAAATCGTTCCAGTAGTTTTTAAGTTTATTCGTTACATACAAAAATACAAATCTTTCCTCTTTATAATATTAGTGTAGATTAGTATAGATTATAATATTAGTATAGATTAGTATAGATTAGTACAGATTAGTATATATGTATTAGTATAGATTAGTATAGATAAAGATATAGATGTAGATATATTATAAGACCTGTCTGTTACAACTTTAATACATATCTCTCCTGCCTACGATTCCGGTTCCAACTTCGGTTTCAATTCCGGCTACAAACCAAATTTATCCGACTCCAACTTCGCCTCCGGTAAAACCACTTCCGTAACAACTCTACTTTCAGTATAGTTGCTTCATAAGGATTATTGGCTCTATTAATACATATTACGGACATACTTGGCCGGTATTACACGCGATAGTCAGTGGTCATTAGAGCATAATGTTGTATGTTCTCTGGCGTATCTCCCAAATGAGAGGAGTTGTTGGTAAGTGTGTCAGTAAATGTTTACTGGATTATGATTATAGTGGTAGTTGTTTTAGTGGATAGCGTAAACTAAAGTGATGAGTGTTAATCACAGTTGCACTAAGCACTAGTCTTATCTAAATTAATATTGTTAAGAGATTAAATTATTGTATGTTTTTATGTGCGTGATCGAATCTGAAATGTAGAGATCCGCAAGAGAACCAGGGTTAACGACATAACCCGAAGAATTGCCAAACTTAAGCGGCAGTGGGTAGGGCACATTGCTCGCAGAACGGATGGCCGATGGGGCAGGAAGGTTCTGGAGTGGCGACCGCGAACCGGCAGGCGTTGCGTTGGAAGGCCTCCCACCAGGTGGACCGATGACCTGGTGAAGGTTGCGGGGATCCGCTGGTTGCGAGACGCACGGGACCGGTCTATGTGGTGACGTTTGGGGGAGAACTATGTCCAGCAGTGGACGTCTTTCGGCTGTTATGATGATGATGATGATATGTAGGAGGTAGTTACCTAAGTTGTGGATTTTTTTATTTTATTTTATTTATAATAGGCTCGCGCGTGACGACTATCTCACCTGATGGTTAGCGATGATGTGGTCTCCGGTGAAGCACCCTTGTCTAGAAGTAATCTATTCACTCTTGACTTAAATAACCCTAGATTAAATCACTCGATTGTCTTGTCTTCAAGCCATGTTAATTTTTCCCCGAAGTGCGGCCCGACTGCCCACAACGCTATCTTGCTAACTTTTCTCGTTTAAACTTATTCCCTTTTATCTGCGAGTGGCCGACGTGGGCCCGCACTTATCGCGCACTTTTATTAAATTACTTGATAATTTCAATCCCTGACATCTCGCGTGGCGGCTTGTTTATTCTTTTCCGACGTTTTTTGTCGAGATTTTGTGAGTTTTTAATGGGACTGTTGAGTGGCGGAAATTAAATGATTTTGATCCTAAGTGACGGATGAACAAGGTCATTCCATCCATAGCAACAAAACATTTTGACAATATTTCATTGTACAAACAGCTTAGGAGTGGAATTGCCCGCCTAAGTCTTTGTTACTTGCAACTGGAGCACATTAAATCAAAAATGAATAAGTAACTTTTATTCATTGTGCACCATCGTCTACTACATCAACCCTCACTATCAGCTGAGATATAGGTCAAACGCGAGCCAATTAAGAATATAAAAAAAAATGTGTTCCTAGTATGTTTAGAGGACAGTTGTGCCAAAACTCGCCCAAGTCGGGTCCCCTATATAGGACCATAATAAGTTATAGTGACAAATAGACTTAGCTGTTATGGCAGAAGAATCAGGATACGGGTAAACCAGAGAAATAATTCTACACTGTTACTTAATTGTTATAGATTCCATTTTAGGAGTATCACTAACAATATAGCTGACTGTGTAAGTCTCAACGGTGTCGTCACACCTGTGTATATGTGGTCCTATATCAAGCTTAGACCAAACCATTAAGGTACGGGCTATGCCTTGATCCATTTTGGGAATATAGGGCTTCTACAGCCCGGATTCATGTTATCGATTGCAACCAGCTAGACCGTAGCTCTATGTTAGGGATATATTGCTATAGGTGCCTAATTTATGTTGGAAACAATAAGACCGTAGTAAGGTAAAGAACCTAATATTTAATGTCCACTTGCGCCAAAGACTTAACTCAGAATTAGTTGCTAACACAAGGTTAAATAACAAGTGCCTGGGCGACCGAGCTCTGCTCGGGTGAAAATAGAGAAAACGACGTTTTCTAAATATAAAACCTAGCTATGATCGATTTATGGACCCTGAAAGGCCATGCATACTAAATTTCATGAAAATCGCCGTTACTGAGATTCAGTTTATATATATATACAGGAATTGCTCGTTTAAAGGTATTAGATTTTGTCAAATATTATTAAACATTTCTTGCTCTCGGAGCCCAACACGCCCGACAGGGTCAACAATGGTCTAAAGTAACCTGCCATCTAAGTTCACGTGTAGAAGCAATAAATATATAGAGTCTCGGAATTAGTAAGAGAACTGTGAGACAAGGAAAGATAGATAAAACATTTATTTAGTGCACACAAAAGACACAGCACAAAACACAAAATCACAATTAAATTTTCAATTTATACGAGGTATATAAAAACAAGCAAGGGTGGCGAAAGCAGGTCTAAGTAAGTTATCGAAAACTTTCTCCCCTCAAAAACTTATGAAATACCTGTATAAAGAAAGATACCTTAGCACTGCTTAATAGACTAATTTTCAAAAACCGTTCTTATAATATTTTAAAATAAAAACACGCCTCTAAACCAAGATTGATGAGGCATATTAATCCACAATTTACATAAGAGATCTCACGAGTACGATCGTCGAAGTATACCTCTATAATGTCAGATAAGAAATTGAAATTAAATTTTATCTGTTCCCGATTCTTAAAGGCTTTATAATGGCGATTCGTGAGAAGTTTATCCACTGTCGGAATGCCCTATCGACTTGAAAACTAATTGAACAACTGCCGTAGCGTCGCAATTATTAAAGTATGGGAAAACTTTCTTGATATTGTTAGCTTTCGACTATCAAACTGTCTTTCGCGATCGCAGTGCTGTAATTGTTCGATGTTATTGTGAATTTATTGGTAATTTGTTCTTTTACTTTGTTTTCGATGTTGGTCTTGAACTATGCTGTCGTATTGCT
This sequence comes from Orthosia cruda, assembly GCA_964057195.1. Classification (NCBI taxonomy): domain Eukaryota; kingdom Metazoa; phylum Arthropoda; class Insecta; order Lepidoptera; family Noctuidae; genus Orthosia; species Orthosia cruda. The sequence goes on from OZ059838.1 coordinate 6,962,071, forward strand.
GTCGTTTTTCATTAACTTTGCTCAAACTCGACTCGATATTGATATTTATAAGAATTAAATGTATGTATATCATTCATTATCATCATTTCAGCAGAAAGACGTCCACCGCTGGATATAGGCCGCCCCCAAGCGTCGCGACACTGATCGGTCCTGTGCGTCTTGTGTCCACCGGATTCCCAGAGTCTTGACCAGGTCACCATTTCCTTTCTCTCTAAGGCATAGCACGCACAGCGATTTTCATTCGCGCGAATTTTTTTCCGCGCGAATTTTTTAGTACTATTTGGGCGCGATTTTTTTTCCGCAGTGCGTGCAGCTTCATACATTTCCATAGGACACAGAATGCGCGGAAAAAAATTCGCGCGAATAAAAATCGCAGTGCGTGCCATGCCTTACGCTTTTCTATTCTGATCGAATCTCTGTCATCATTATTTAACCCTTTTTCTTTTTGTTTCTCTCTCTTTCTATAAATTTTATATCATATTATGTATGTATGCTTATATATAGGTTTATGTATAGTATTTATTATAGTAGTATAATCTTGTATATATTTATGTTTTTTATCTAATAGCAGTACACCGCAGACTACCCCCTTTTTTATTTTAAGTTTTTTTTCAGTCCATCCAAAGGTTGTCTGGTAGATATCGCTGTCAGCGATAAGACCGCCTTTGTATCCGTTTTTATGTTTTTCTTGTAATTGTTTATAATTTTATGGTGTACAATAATAGTAGTTTATGAAACTGTTGCATAATGAGGGGTATTAAAACATGAGTGTGTGTTTAAAAACCGAGCCGTAGGCGAGGTTTTTAATAGCTTTCACACGAATGTTTTAATACCTAGTTATGTGCAGTTTCATACACTACTTTATCTACACTCATAAATTGGGATTGAACCTACTAAATACCTCTTTTTGCATTTTCCATGCCATAAAATCGTGATAGCATTTGTCATATACTTTTCTCGACTTTGCTGGTAATAAATTAAGAGTAATTTCCTTCGCCGCATCTAATATATAAATATAAATATCTAATTTTCTTCACATTCACTGATATCAGACATTTCACACACAATAATATAAATAACTCATGAAATTCAGTACAGCAAAACTTGCAAAACGTATGAATGGCGCCAAAAACCAGCACATCACCGCATTAACCGCGCATGCGCTAAGGCTTAGCACGCACTGCGATCTTTATTCGCGCGATTTTTTTCCGCCCATTCTGCGTCCTATGTAATTGTATGAAGTTGTTCGCATCGGTAACGAAATCGTGCGAAAATAATTCCGCAAGAAATCCGTGTTTTGCCACAGAATCCACCGCACCACGGCGCGAATTTTATTCGCCCGAATATTTTGAGCTCTATGAACAGGTAGAAGGAAACAAAATTCGCGCGAATAAAAATCACAGTGCGTGCTATGTCTAAAGCGGGCATTGTCATAGACAATTTAAAATTGGAATCAAATCTTTTTATAATAGGTACTATAAAATGGCATTACAAAAAAAATATTGATGGAAACTCCTTAGTGATTAACTTCTTGGATTTGTCCTGTATCGTAAGAGAAAAAAAATTGTTTTATAGCATTATTTTGTTAGAGAAATAGTGTTATAATAAGATTCTATTTTTAAATTTTGGTATTGTGTTTATAAAGTATGCCAATATAAACTCGTTTTGAATTTTATAATTCGAATATTACGATATGAGAGTAGATAAAGTATATTCTATTCTATTCTATTCTACGTCTTCCGGTTCGCGGTCGCCATCCCAGAACTTTTCGCTCCCAACGGTCATCCGTTCTGCGAGCAATGTGGGGCTGCCACTGCCACTTATTAAAATGTATCAGATTTGTTTTAATCGAAATTTTATTATAAAATTTGGTTGACCATTGTGTTAAAATGAAAAATGTTTTATAGAGTTAGACAACAGTTCACAAATTAGATTATTAATGACTTAAAACTACGTGCGTTTACAATAAATGTCGGAGGGTTCATCTGCAGCCGAACTAGGTGAGAGCCTGTATTTCGGAATGCAGCTCCACCCATAGGAACATTGACGCAATAAACTTAGTATAGAAATAAAATTAATAAAAAAGTAGGTAAATAAACAAATTGTCATAAAATTTCAATAAAATTCTAAATCACAATAATACATTAAAATACAATAAACTAGATCAATATAATCAAAAATTTGGAGTTAAATAGTAAAATTAAAATCAAATTGTAAAATTTGACGTAAAATTAAAATCATAATCGAAATCACAATAATTTAAGTACAACAGATTAGACAAAATTAAGAATGAAATTAATCAAACTTCATCTTGGAGCGACCCTGACCAAGATAGAAGCAACCACATGACTTTGAGTTTGCATTCATACGATAAGCTTTAACAAGAGACCATGAATGAGCACTTTTGTAATGATTTTAATCTTTGCATGAAACATCAACTATGTTCAAGATATTAATTAGGTAAGGACAAGGAGATGATAATGTAAATGTTCAGGGTGTCATTTCTATATGACAAAGGTTGTTAATTCCTACGGTGTTAGCATTTAAAGTGATCAACCCTTCAGCGTCAAGTTCAATCATGTCAAAGCCAGTGGTTTAATAGAAGGTACCTAAAGGTTTCAAATCAGAATTCACACAAATATTATAAAGGCGAAAATTTGTGTGTGTGTGTTTTTGTTACGTCTTCACGCTCAAACGACTGGACGAATATGGATGAAATTTGGCACACAGATAGATTATGGTCTGAAATAGCACATGAGATATCTTTTTATCCCGAAAATATATTCCCTTGGAATAAATTTCGACATTCACGCGGGCGAAGCAGCTGGCAGAAGCATTATAAAGGCGAAAGTATCTAAGTGTGTTTGTATGTGTGTTACTCTTTCACGCAACTACTGAACGGATCTGGATGCAATTAGGCAGAGAGATAGATTATAGTCTGAAATAGCACATAGGATACTATTTTTCCCTGGAATATGTTTCCTCGGGATAATTTTATACTTTCACGCGGGTGAAGCTGCTGACAGCAGCTAGTAATTTTATAAAAAATATCTCAAAATAAAAACAGCACGAAAGAATATTCGTAAAAATTAATTAACTTCGCAGTCAGAAATAAACCTTTTTCTAAAGCCTATCAAGTTACTCACCTTCAGTCCTTTGATATTTTAGAAAAATTCAACTTATTTTAAGTAAAGAATGTACAGCTCAATTTTCTTTTTAATTTCAACACAGTAGTAAGCATTCTTAAGCAACACTGGAATTCATTTAAATGAAAATGAAGTGGTAAATTGGTATTCAGAAATAAAAATCAGTGTTTGAGTTCTTATGGTTTCACTATACACGTGGGAATGTTTAAATTAAGATCATGAAATTAATCTGTAAACACGAAAGTAAGTAATAGAAATCGTTTATTATCCAGATGGTAGCTGATACACAGTTCATCATCATCAGCCTTTTAATGTTCCCACTGCTGGGACACAGGCATCCTCTCTGTGAAAGAGGGAATGGGCCGTAATCCACCACGCGGACCCAGTGCGGATTGGTGGATGTAACATGACTTCGAATTGTTGGTCCAGTACATGCCGGTTTCCTCACGATGTTTTCCTTCACCAATACTTTCCTGCAGTCTGCCTGGGTTTGATACACATTTATCAGCAAATAAATATTTTTCTTTCTTTATTAACAAGTTAAAATGTCAGAATAGTTTAAATATTACTAACAGCCAGATTACTTGCTTGATCACAAACTCATATGGGGCCAGTTTCTGAATTGAGATTACTTAATTTAATGCCAATGTTTTTTAAATTTGCCAGCTAAAATGAAATTTGGCCAAAATAAAATTACTTAATTCAGAAATCAGGGGATAGAGTACTAGAAAACAATAAACATGAGCCCAGGTATCTACATTTTTCACATCACAAACTCTATCTATATCTCAAGAAAATATTCATTTCTTTAATAAAAACTCAACCAACCAGTTTGAACCCTAATACCACGCATGTATAATATTCTCTTATTACACTCGGACTAAATTAAGGGACCACACACAAAGTTCGTATATAATATGGCACAGATTACACAGACTTTCGGGGAAACGTTTTTATCTGGGGAGTAAGATACAGCCTATTATCCGCCATACTTATGTGACGGGCTAAGATGAAACTTGCCATCTGGGGAGCTGGGCTCATTGCCACAAAACAGTAGAGTATACAGAAGGCTAAACTGAAACACCTGTCTGTACGTTGCAAAAGTTGGAGATACGAAAATGTTAGAAGAATTTTCTGTGACCGTAGCTACAAAGTTATATAAAACACGAAAACATTGACACGATGGAGATGTAGAAAAAATAAGCGTTGATCCATCATACAGCATACAACTGGCAAACTCTTCTTTCTATGAGCTAGGTGTTTTAATATTAGTTTATGCAATGGTCATAATAGGGGTTATTAAAACACGAGCGTGGGATAATAATAACGCGCGAGTGTTTTAATACCTAATTATATGCCGTTGCATACACTACTTTATCTTCACTTACAAAGTTGAAATAAAAGAAAAGTGGAAACGGAAAAATATGTGGAATGGCGAGCCTGCCTCCATCCATAGCCAATGACACTACTTTTCTACATTAAGTCAATGAGCCCATTTGCGCCAGTAAATTAAAAAGTAAAAGTCTTCTTCTTCTTCATCTTCATCAGCCTTTTAATGTTCCCACTGCTGCGACACAGGCCTCCTCTCTGTGAGAGGTAATGGGCCGTAATCCACCACGCGGGCCCAGTGCGTATTGGTGGATGTCACATGTCTTCGAATGTTTAGTTCTAGGACTCTCACGATGTATTGAGAGCAGTGGTGATGTAATAATATACACAAAGTAAAGCGCCTGCCTGGATTCGAATCCACCTACAACTTGTAAGTCGCGGCCGTCTGGCCGTGTTTATCCTAGAAGCTCTTGACAACTTGCCACAAACAACAATGCCTACCTACTCGAAGCACAGATTACTAAATAGTGCTCGAAGTTCCTTCATGCAAACCAGAAATAATGTACAAGGTGAACCTTCTGCATGATCCTAAATGTCTGAGTATGTAAAGAATGGCCCACATTACTCTCTATAGTTATGTGCGAACTACTTTACGTGTTCCCTTATTTATATTAAAGATAATATATCCGCATAACGTTATACTGCGTTAAAACAACACGTCGGCACATTCACGAGTCCTTTTAAAATAGAAAAGACATTACCCAAATGGGTTTGTAAGCTAGGATGTAAAGTGCCGCTTAAAACTTAGGGAACAACTAAACTTTTAGTCTAAAAAGAAATGGTGCATACTGCATAAGTAGTAACAGTGGCACGGGCACTATATAACCCACTTACATTGTTCTTACCTGAGATAAAAGCTTACTTATATTTTTCGCTGTTTCGTTGGTATCATTTTTGAAACTACGGACTTTGGAGCCCGGGTTGAAATTTAAGATCAATAAGTTACTTGCAAACTTTCCACATTTTATGACAAAGGCTTTTTGAGGTCTAAAACCTTATTTCTGTCCTAAGTAGCTGAAACATTCATGTAGATTAAGGTTCGAGAAGTAACAGCCTCTTTATAAATTAGTGCTAAATTCATTTAAAACCATAGGACTTTCCACGTTATTCTCTCCCAAAACATGAATGTGGAAAGTACCAAGAATAACTGGAGCAACCACGCAACACGAATACAGGTTAAAATGAACGACAAAGCGTATTAAAACAAACACGAAATCAACTGTCAAAGCGACTAACAGAGTCACTAGTTTACTCCCCGACAAAAAGTCGGCACATCATGCTGACGCGAGCTCACATAAGTAACAAAGCCAAATTCGAAAAGGGTCATTTCTCCAAATCGAATTACAGTTTTTTCCAAGAGCAAATTTTTTAGATTGGACTCGGCAGGGGCGTCAGATAGTAAAATTAGAGCGTGCCCGTAATTGTTTGAAGCGAACGTACGCTTGTTACCAACTAACTAACACCACCACGGCAAACAATTCCCAACTTTATATGTTCGCGATAGAGGTGATTGTGAGTGCAAAGATAAAGTTGGTGCTGATATCCGGAATTAGAACAAAGAGTTGTCACCGGTAGAACGTTGCTCAATAAAGTTTAATCAGAGCCGACAAGCAAATGTAACTTACGTTCAACCTAACACCTTCATTGCTAGTGACGTAAATACATTTATATTCTGAAGTAACGAGCCTACATTATTCGCTGGGAATGCTATTATGGGCGCTAATATTCTAAATTTAGTTTGCGAGTATATACGCGTAGAAGGGACTGCACGGATCATTTCATTAGTGGGGGGGAACATTATGGTCCTTATTTACACAGTGGTGGTTGTACTTTTAGACCTGTTGTTGGACTCGCTTTCTGCAATATTGTAATATGCAATAACGAGCCCAATATTTCGATCGTCGTTTTTTCAACGAAGTCCTCTCGTAAACCTATGCATTTAAAGTGACATTTTCGGATTCCTGTTTATTGCCTGCAAACATCAAACAAACGACTTTCATGAATAAGTTCATTTTATTTCGTAATGTAACTATTTTCCTTGTCCGTGTTGAATTTGAGCCTTACATGAAACTTACACCAAAAACGATAGCATAGTATTAGGAGCACAAACAACACCTAACGTGTTAGGCATTCACAAAGACAGAGAACGTGCCGACCCAACTGTTACCCAACAAAAGCTAGACCGGTCGATAGCCATAACAAACATCATCAGACGTCTAATGAATATTGTGAGAAGGATCCTACACAGATATTACAGGCTGCTATATACATACCCCTAAATAAACTGCTGATTTCACAAGGAGAAAATGAAGACGAGGGTTTACGGCATAAATAAAGTCCTAAGTGTTTTGAAATGACTTCAAGAGTCAAGTACCCTTTAATGAGCAGAGAATTACTAAATAAAATGTCTATACAGCTATTTACCAAAATAAAATCAGCGACGATACAGTAAATGGATTGTCCAAAACTCTGGCTGTATATAATTTGATAGTTTTGATACACATATTACGCCTCAATACCCGTTCCTTGTTACGCCAAACCCAATCGCGGCAATACCCAATCACAAATCGAAATAGCTTTCCTGAAACTCAGCAATGTCGATTTTATATCAAAAGCCGAATCGAAGAGATAAAACCTCGCGAAAAATCTTCTCCCTCGGCCCCGCAAGCGATTATCAAACCATTTAGTTTTATTACCATCGATCGCTCCCTGGAACTCATTCAAAATGGTTGACATTTAACGCACGAATTCATTTCTAATTTTCCGTCATTGTTTGAGCGAAATTAGTATTTGATTGCTTCTCAACGTAAGGTCACGAATTCGTACAGCCAATATAAAAGTTGAATTTGGAGGAATTTCTATTAAAATTTTTGATGTGGATATTATTTGTTTTGAGACCCAGGGGAAGATTGCAGATTTACATTTTGGGCAGAAGAATTTTACAAAGGCGTCCGAAGAGAGTAAAAAAATAAGTCTTCTGTTTTGTCCCATTTCTTCATCATTCAGTTTATAACGTTACGTATATAGATATGCGTTTTGTATAGAACATAAAAATAGCAAGGATGATTAAATTAGGTACACAGACTTTTTCGGATTCCTATCTACGCAGAAAATCAATATCGACAAAACAGTATCAGTACCTTAGTTACGTTCAATCTTTACACCAACAGTTTTTCATATAGAGTCATAACAAACACATGACAGTACATAAATTGAATATTTTGACAAAAAAAATACGTATTCTCCATGTTATGTCAGTCACAGATGTCGAAACAGCAGTTTTCGAAATTTATGTGTGTGCGCAACCCTTGGCCTAGATTATAAGGCGGTTTTGTAGATAAGCTTTCGTCCTACTAGTTACTTGTGGTATTTAGTTGTTAGTGGGACAAAGAACTAGACAAAAGATAAGAATAAACATGACCGATTAAAAGTATATTTCGTGGATTGGTACCTTATTATTGGTACCTAATTTAGTGTTGTTTTGGTACCTTTTTGGAAAAATAGACTATTTAGAAATTGAAATTATCACAAGAAAACTTTAAGTAAGCGATTCTTTAACAATATTCGTTTATCGTTCAAAATGCCGTTATTTTAGGCAATCATTAGGCTTTTCAAACAAACACAAGAACGAAGTATATTCGCCTTAATGGAGACAATAAGAAAAGTGCTATTGGACAAATTCTTAGTAAAGACAATTTAATAGTTTAGGTTATAATTAAATTACTTATTAGTCTATTTACAAGGCTAGATTGTAATAAATTTAGGGGCCATCCTATTGGTGAACCCTAGAAAAGGAAAAAAAAAAATTGGCTTTTGGAAAAACCTGTAAAGTTTTAATAGAGACCAAGGACAACCCAACAACTTAATTTGAACAGTTAGCATTCGATTCAATGAATACTCAGTAACTCGCTGGATATCTAAATTTTTATTGCTGCTATCTAAATAGTAATTAAAAAGTTTTTCCTTTTTAACCGACTTCCAAAAAAGGAGGAGGTTTCTCAATTCGACCGTATATATATATATATTTTTTTTTGTTCGCGGGTAACTTCGTCGTTTATGAACTGATTTTGACGATTCTTTTTTTTTTGGAAAGGAGATATGCCAAGGGTGGTACCATGAAAAGGAAACCAGGATCTGATGATGGGATCCTAAAGAAATCGAGGGAACTCCTCAAATATTATAGGCATACATGTAGCGATTTTGGTATTTTCATCAATAATGCAATCATTTGCACTCAGAAAGTATCATTTGGTGAAGTGGAACTGATGAAGAAGACCGTAATGGCGACTGGAAATCGGAAATAAAACAATGTATCCTAGTCGTGTTTGGGCTTATTGGAATTGTCATAAATTGTACTTTGGCTATAAATGATTTTCATATTAATTGGAGGTACCTACCAAAACTAAAAAGAGAAAAATAAAAAACTTTTTAACAAAAAATCAAACCGGATTCCAAAACAAAACACTTCAAAGTGAAAAATAACTTTCTTTTCCGAAGTCGGTGTCGAATAACGGAAAACAATGGGTACAAAAGACACCGACTTCGGAAAAGAAAGTTATTTTTCACTTTGAGGTGTTTTGTTTTGGAATTCGGTTTGATTTTTTGTTAAAAAGTTTTTTCTACTTCTAGTTACTTGTGAAACACTAAATACTTATGAACCGAACGACCTAATAACAACCTTTTGAAACCAAGTCACGACTTTTCTAATACTGAAAACAAAATTATACAAACTAGTACACTGTAGGTAGTATCGAGTTTGCTAATCGTTGCGACCAACTTAGAGGATCATCTATTTTGATTGGATTCCTAACTTCCAGTTAGGGATGTTACGGAAAATCGACTCCGATTCTGAACATTCGAAACTGCCGATTAATGTCGTCACATCTCCGACTCAGACTTTGGTTCCGACATTATTAAATCGGACGTTTAATTTACAATCAGAAATTCTTATTTAAGATAAGACGTTGTTGCCCGCGACTTCGTCCGCGTTAAACTCATAAATACAAAATAAAGGCCTGCTAAAATCAGTCCAGCCGTTTCGGAGATTACCGGGCACAAACAGACATAATTTTTTAAAGTTTAGGTTTAGAATTCAGTGTTTTTTATTTAAACATATACAGTACTTGCTACAATGGCTGCCCAGTAGAAAAATTTCATACAAAAACAGTACTGCGCCGTGCCTTGCTCATCGGAAAGCCAACTTCACGGCGACCAAGAAGTTTTGCGAGGTCTAAACCGTATAAACTTTCAGATGCATTTACTAAAATGCTGTTACAAATAGATATTTAAATTTTATTTAATGGTTTAGAGTATAGATTTGATTATTTTTTTATTGTTACTACCGGATGCCTCGCCGGTTTCACCCGCGTAGTGCCCGTTCCCGTGGGAATACAGAGATCAAAAGTAGCCGTCGCCTGTCACCCGGGAATAGTGTATCTTCCCAACAGTGAAAATTTTTTGAAATCGTTCCGGTAGTTTTTAAGTTTATTCGTTACATACAAACATACAAATCTTTCCTCTTTATAATATTAGTATAGATTATAATATTGGTATAGATTAGTATAGATTAGTATAGATTAGTATAGATTAGTATAGATTAGTATAGATTAGTATAGATTAGTATAGATTAGTATAGATTAGTATAGATTAGTATAGATTAGTATAGATTAGTATAGATTAGTATAGATTAGTATAGATTAGTATAGATTAGTATAGATTAGTATAGATTAGTATAGATTAGTATAGATTAGTATAGATTAGTATAGATTAGTATAGATTAGTATAGATTAGTATAGATTAGTATAGATTAGTATAGATTAGTATAGATTAGTATAGATTAGTATAGATTAGTATAGATTAGTATAGATTAGTATAGATTAGTATAGATTAGTATAGATTAGTATAGATTAGTATAGATTAGTATAGATTAGTATAGATTAGTATAGATTAGTATAGATTAGTATAGATTAGTATAGATTAGTATAGATTAGTATAGATTAGTATAGATTAGTATAGATTAGTATAGATTAGTATAGATTAGTATAGATTAGTATAGATTAGTATAGATTAGTATAGATTAGTATAGATTAGTATAGATTAGTATAGATTAGTATAGATTAGTATAGATTAGTATAGATTAGTATAGATTAGTATAGATTAGTACAGATTAGTTTATATTAGTATACATTAGTATAGATAAAGATATAGATGTAGATATATTATAAGACCTGTCTGTTACAACTTTAATACATATCTCTCCTGCCTACGATTCCGGTTCCAATTCCGGCTACAAACCTAATTTATCCGACTCCAACTTCGCCTCCGATAAAACCATTTCCGTAACAACTCTACTTTCAGTATAGTTGCTTCATAAGGATTATTGGCTCTATTAATACATATTACGGACATACTTGGCCGGTATTACACGCGATAGTCAGTGGTCATTAGAGCATAATGTTGTATGTTCTCTGGCGTATCTCCCAAATGAGAGGAGTTGTTGGTAAGTGTGTCAGTAAATATTTACTGGATTATGATTATAGTGGTAGTTGTTTTAGTGGATAGGGTAAACTATGTTTTGATTAGTGTTAATCACAGTTGGACTAAGCACTATATAGTCTTATCTAAATGAATATTGTTAAAAGGTTAAATTATTAGGAGGTATCTTACTTGTGGAAATATTGCTCGCGCTTGACCACTATCTTACCTGATGGTAAGCGATGATGTGGTCTCCGGTGAAGCACGCTTGCCTAGAAGTAACCTATTCACTCTTGACTTAAATAACCCTTGATGGTAGTTATCGGGAAACAGACTCCGGCAGGGAATTGCACTCCTTAGCCGTACCGTACGCATAATAACGGTATTCCCAAAACGTTTAGTGCGTATGGATTGGATGTATACCATGTATCGATGGTGCATCGCCGTACATCTGGTAGTCCGATGATAAAACGGGAAAATAAGTGCTGATACAGTTACGAAAATTCATTCTCCGTTGGATATTATTCTCCTACACGATTTCCGCCATGTGCCAATTTTTGCCTCAAAAAATGTGTGCTTTTCCTTTGACATAGACCACAGGAGCGAAGCCGTGAGATAAGCTGACCGAAAATATTTTAGAATAGCTTCTGCCAGCGGCGTCGCCCGCAAGAATATATTTCCTGGATAAAAAGTATCCTATGTGCTATTCCTGACTATAATCTATCTCTGTGCCAAATTTCATCCAGATTCATTCAGTAGTTTTTGCATGAAAGAATAACAAACACACACACACTCACAAACTTTCGCCTATATAATATCAGTGTGATAGAAAGTACCTACGGACTTAAATTTTCCCTTGCCTCATGGCTCCATTTAATTGATATTTCTACTCAGCTCAGATATTTCTACTCTCTCAATCATTATTTTAGGTCAAAAAAGCCTACTTACTATTACAAACGTGAAATTTGTGAGGATGTTTGTTACTCTTTCACACAAAAACTATTAAACGTATTTTGATGAAACTACAGAAATATAGCTCATACATCAGAATAATCCATAGGTTATAATTATAAAGATACTAGCTTCTGCCAGCGGCTTCGCCCGCGTGAATGTCGAAAATTATCCCGAGAGAACATATTCACGGCATAAATCCTATATCCTATGTGCTATGCCAGACTATAATCTATCTCTGTGCTAAATTTCATCCACATCCGTTCGGTAGTTTTTGCGTGAGAGAGTAACAAACATACAAACACACACACTCGCAAACTTACGCCTTTATAATATTAGTGTCATCATCATCATATCAGCCGAAAGACGTCCACTGCTGGACATAGGCCTCCCCCAAGCGTCACCACTTTGACCGGTCCCGTGCGTCCCGCAACCAGCGGATCCCCGCAACCTTCACCAGGTAATCGCTCCACCTGGTGGGAGGAATATTAGTGTGATTGAGATAAATACTAAAACGACGCGGGCGGAGCCGCGGGCGGCAGGTAGTATTGTATAAAAGGTTGCATCCGCAGATAAAAATCTCACATGCAAAAATACCACCCCTTTCATAAAATAACCTTACAATATCCGGAAACCCAACTATTTAATATGGGTATATAGCTTCTATTTGTGTCGGAATAGAAATAGGACGCACCCTTGCGGCCGTTTACAGAAACTGTAAATAAGGTGTGAAAATATTTTTAAGGGTCGCCCCACACATTGTGAAGTGTTTGCAGCCGCCATAGGTGGACCCGGACCCACATTTTTCTCGCCACTGTTTTCAAAACAAACTGAAGGTTATGATTTTAGAAGGTTGAATATCTTTGGAAACCGTATGCTGTCTATAACTAATTGTGTAGGTTGATGATACAGACTCATTGATTTTATTATAGTCTTGAAGCTGTCTGAAAATTATCAGGGTGCTGAACTTGTCTGTCTTTTTTCCCGACTGCCGAAGGAGGGTAATGTAATTATCAGCCTATGTATGTATGTATGTTTGTTCCTATGTGGCGTTCTAGAGACTAAACGCGTTGGCCGATTTTAATTATTCTTACGTCAATCGATTCATCTTAACCTTGCGAGTTTCACTGGCTACATTAAAATTGGCAAATAGAAAAATGGCGGCTTTTGGGGGCCATATTCTAGGGGACCAATTTTTCTTTTTCTTCCAGTTTTTTTTTTTTATCAAAGTAAAGGATTTTAAGAGATGATTCCAAAAATATATAACACTTATATGTTTAAATGCATCTAATTCTAAAAAAAAAATAACTAAAAGATTATAAATAAAAAAAGTTAATTAAAATATGAAAAACCGACTGCTTAAAAAGAGAACTAAAAAGACGTAAACAAGAAGAAAATCATGCTGTGCAATCGGAGGATACTTCTGGTTTTGGTCAGCCAGCTCGCGAATATGTATTTTATATTTTTTTCTCCTTATTTTTATCTTAGGGCCAATTTCATGCTAAAGTCACTACTTTTTTGTATACACCACAGACAATATAATACTAGCATACAGATGCCTCATCCCATAGAAAGAAACCGCGCCGACTTAACTAGCGATTTTCGTCTGATTAATCCGATTATTTTTTGTACATCTTTCGCGTTCGGTTCCGTTCCATGGCGATAGATAGATGGTGTTAGCAGCGACAAGCAAGTAAAAGGGTTTACTCGGTGCATGAATTTTTTTCTTTAAATACAGGCAAGATTTGTGTTATAGTATTTTTTGCACGTTTTCTGTTTAATTTCACCAAAATGTGTTACAATACAAATTGAAACAATCGAGTGGACATTTAAAATCGCGCCATCTATTGGCATCAATTTTAAATGATCCGTTCAAATAATCTTTGAAATGTGAATTATGAGCTCAATATTCCATAATTTTGTGCTTAGGAGAGTTGATTAAACAAGAACATACAATTTTTATATTAAATTCCAGAAATTTTTAATTTTACACACAATTCAATAACAACTCGGTGCATATCGTGCCATCTATTAGTAGTGCCCGTGTAAACACTTAACTTGCATTTCTTAATCGTGAAATTCATGGTTAGTCTCTTGGTTATCCAGTGCTGGTCACTAGGTCAAAGTCAAAGCCAAAGCCATTTATTTACATTATATGCGGTACAAAAGAGGGTATGTAAAAAATCAACAAAAAGACACATTTCGCCATAAGTTGGAGTGTAAATATTAAGATACTAGCTGTGCCCGCGGCTTCGTTCCCGTCAACTGCCTTCCCTACCCTACTTACCTTGCTACCTACCCTCCCTACCTACCGGCTATTATTCTTTTTTCTAGGGTCAATCTGCCGCGGAAAATCATTTACACCGTTATTAAGAAAATTACGTCAAATTGATAACGCCATCTATCGCATATGAAGTTCAACTGTCCGAATATCTAAATTGGGTGTGTTGTGAATTTTTGAACACTTAAAATTCATCTAACTTTTGATAGAGTGAACCGATTTCGATGAAACAAAAACTAAGTAATATATAACTTCAAGTAACGCACAATTTTTATATATAAAAGTCATATACATTGGTTTCGTACATTTTACATGATGCGTGCACAACTAACCAGACAAACGGACAAATGGACAAATAGACAAACAGACATTCAGATAAACAAACAAACAGAAGTAATCAGATTAAACCATAAGATAAAACACTTATAACTTCTTACAATAGTGCAGTTGCAGTACAGCGCAGGTGCTAAAGTGCGGGCTGTAGTTAGTGGTGGTCAATATAACGTAAAGCAACTTAAAAAAGCGTGCTTATTATAAATAGCATAAAGCAAACGCTATCGTGGTACTCTCTTGGCGCTATGCGCTATTTGCTTAATTCGTTATAACGCAGTATCGCGTGAATCGCGCGCAACGCAATAACGTAAATAAAGCAATAAGCTTGAAGGCGCCGGGCGGGCGCGGCGGCCAGTCGCTGCATGCTAGCGATTGTTATCGGTCGCGCGCGTAATTGTAGATCCCGCGTGGCTCACGTAATATACTTACGCTATTTTGCTTCCTGCTTTTTATTGTAAACGGTGATAGGATACGTAATATTGACTAAGTATAATATTGTGTAAGTAAGGATAAGGACGATTGATTGAAAGATTGTGTTATTGTTTAATCTTTTGTTTTTTTGTGTGTATAGCAGACGAAAATGTCTAAAAGAAATAGTGATTTACCAATATGGAACTTAAATTAGTGAAGTAGAACTAAAAGTATGAAGGAAAGTTCATTGTTTATTTTTACTGCTCCATTTTAACGTAATATATTCATAAAAGCGATGTAATATTTTAAGCATGCTGTCTGTCCAACGAGTCCAACGCTAACAGCTGCGAGTTAAAAGTCACCGCGCTTGCTTTATTCGAGTCCGCCCCGCGCCCGTGCGTTATAAAAAGCGCGTTATAATAAAGCGTGTAAAATAACGCGCTTAAAATATAAAGCATAAAGCATTAAGCAAGTTATTGTCATATAGCTACTTTGAACACTACTAGCTGTAGTGTTTACGTCAAGTTTTCACATTAAGCGTCCGACGAGATTTTTTGATGTTTAGATATGGGACTGTGGACATTATCTAATCACAAATAGAAGTTTTATTTAACACTATTGTTAAAGAAAAAAATCAAGAAAGAAATCTTGTATTTAAGTGACAATTTAGATGTTGTTTGAATCGTGAAAGTTTAAAATACGACTATTTGTTTAATTGTTCTACAAAAATTTGCTCAATTCATAATTCAGTCGATGCAATATCGAATCACTATCCATTACTTCTCCAACCAAGGGAGCTATACAATCTCAATTTTACTTTCAGAACATTTAAATGTGTTTTTTTCCTAATAAACGTAAACTTGCTCGTGTTATCACCGTCATCAAATTCCCATCTTACTCCATTATCAATTCACCATCATTATTTCAACCGAAGGATGACCACAGCTGGACAAAAGCCGTCACCAAACGTCGCCACATCGACCCTATTCCTTTAGCATCCAGTGGATTCATAGAGTTAGCTACATCTACTCTAAACAAAGCTTAATAATTCGTCCAGTGACACGTCCTCTCATAACTGACGCAATCGCGTCGACATCTCTCCAGAATTTGTAAGACAACGTTACCTTTTGTCGCGACAACATAATGCTTTAATAAATTTAATAACGCGCGGTGAGGATAGATGAAAATGGTAAATATAGTGGACTGTTGTTTTAGTACGGGCTGTGTTGTTGTGTAGCGGGGCATTTTGTGTTAAAAAAGGAAAGTTTTCAATGTTCTCTGTTTTTAACTCCCGCCGGAAAAAGAGAGGTGTTATAAGTTTGACGTGTGTTGCTGTGTTGCTGTGTATCTGTGTATCTATGTGTCTGTCTGTGGCATCATAGCATCCAAACGGGTGAACTGAGTTTTTTTTTTTTTGTTTAAAAGGTGACTTAATCGAGAGTGTTCTTAGCTATGTTTGAATAAAATTGGTTCAGCCGTTCAAAAGTTATGGGCGTTTTACTGTTTAAATCGGGGTGTTTTCACAAGATAAATGGGTCGGGGGTTTTTTAAATTTTGAAATTTTACTTGTATATTAATAATAACCTATTGTGACCCACTACAGGGCACAAGCCTTCCTTTCTTCCTTCCATGATTTCTCCATCATTTGCTAACTGAAACACTTTCATAGTTTTATTATCGCCAAAGCAATAGCCTTCTTTCTCGTATGCGAAGACCATAAACTGCTTCTGAAAAATCCTTAAAAGAAAAGCCCAATTACCCGACCTGGGGAACGAACATACGTACAGGACCCTATGCACTGTAGTCTGGCTTACCCATTACGTCGGTATGCATATGTCGTGGCCAGATCTTAAAAAAAATCTTTTCACGATGTGACCAATAATTTCATTAAATGGTTGTATTTCATTATATGGCCAGCTAAAACTAACCATATCGTTTAAATGTTAACGTTTGATGATATGGCAATCCACGTTTGGCCATATCTATATATATAAAAGAAGAAACTGACTGACTGACTGACTGACTGACTGATTGACTGATCGATCAACGCACAGCCTAAACCGCTAGGCCTAGAAGAATGAAATTTGGCAGAAAGATTCCTCATATCGCGTAAGTGAGCACTAAGAAAGGATTTTTGGAAATTCCACCCCAAAGGGGGTAAAAAGGGGGTTGAAAGTTTGTATGTAATTTCTACAGTTTGTAAGTTGGGCACGTGAAATTTTAGATTTACGCTCTTGGTTGATAAAAAGAATTAATGTATTTATTAGTTTTTGGATATTCGACCCTTAAGTGGGTAAAAAGGGGGTTGAAAATTTGTATGAAGTTTTTACAGTTTGCAAATTGGACACATGAAATTTTACATTACGCTCTTGGTAGATAAAAATAATTAATGTCTTTATTGGTTTTTCTAAATTCCAACCCTAAGGGGGTAAAAAGGGGGTTGAAAGTATGTATGTAATTTCTAGAGTTTGTAAGATGAACACTTGAAATTTTAGAATTACGCTCTTGGTTGATAAAAAGAATTAATTCATATAATGGTATTTGGAAATTCTACCAGTGAGGGGGTAAAAAGGGGGTTGAAAGTTTGTATGATTTTTTTACAGTTTGTAAGTTGGGCACGTGAAATTTTAGATTTACGCTTATTGTTCGTAAAAAGAATTAATGTATTTGTTGGTTTATGTAAATTCGACCCCTAAAGGGGTAAAAAGAGGGTTGAAAGTTTGAATGTAATTTCTTCAGTTTGTAAGTAGGACACGTGAAATTTTAGAATTACGCTCTTGGTTGATAAAAAGAATTAATTCATATATTGGGTTTTAGAAATTCGACCAGTGAGGGGGTAAAAAGGGGGTAGAAAGTTTGTATGATTTTTTTACAGTTTGTAAGTTGGGCACGTGAAATTTTAGAATTACGCTTTTGGTTTGTAAAAAGAATTAATGTATTTGTTGGTTTATGGAAATTCGACCCCTAAGGGGGTAAAAAGAGGGTTGAAAGTTTATATGTAATTTCTGCAGTTTGTAAGTTAGACACGTGAAATTTTAGATTTACGCATTTGGTTCATAAAAAAAAAAAAATGTTTTTGGTAATTTGTCACCTAAGGGGGTAAAAAGGAGGTTGAAAGTTTGTATGCAATTTCAACAGTTTGAAAGTTGGACACGTGAAATTTTAGATTTAATCTCTAGGTAGATAAAACAAAACCATGCATTAATTATTTTTTGGAAATTCTACCTCTATGGGGATAAAATAGGGGTTGTAACGTTATATGAAATTTCATCGGTTTGGAAGGTTTAACATCTAAAATTGTAGGTTTCCGCTCCTGATTGATTAAAAAACAATGAGTGTAATTATTTCCGGAAATTCCACCCCTAACGGGGCTAAAAAGGGGGTTGAAAGTTTGTATGTAATTTCTATAGTTTGTAAGTTAGAGTTGGAGTTGATAAAAATAATTCATGTAATTATTAGGTTTTAGAAATTCTACCCCTAAGGAGAATAAAGTAGGGGTTGAAACTTTATATGAAATTTCTTCGGTTTGGAAGTTAAAATATCTGAAATAGTTGGTTTACGCTGTTGATTAAAAAAAAATTAATGAGTTTATTGATTTCCGGAAATTCTACCCCTAATAGAGGTTAAAGATGGCAATTTGTTGGACTTATATATTTTAAACTTGGCATTAATAATAACAGCAAATATTTTATACTTTTTTTATTGATTTTAAAGTAAAGGTTGTCATTACAAGTTTTTCAAAACTACTCCTAAAATACGATTTAAGGGATGTTAAAGTTTATACGGAAAATCAATTCATGGATTAATAAACTTGAGACAAATACCCTACATGGATATCATTAATAGTTTTTCGAAACTACCCCTAAAATATGATTATGTGGGTGTTGAAGATCTTGGTTTAATAAACTTGAAATTTTGCACAAATACTAACCTTAATAAATAATGTGGGTTGCTATTAGTTATTCGTTTTTCATAACTATCCCCAAAATACTATTTAGGGGGTGATCAAGATTTTTGAAGTATTTAATTACACATAGCTTCTTTTAATGATTTAAGTGAGCACTAAGGAAGGAGTTTTGGAAATTCAACCTTTAAAGAGACATTTAATTGTATAAAAACTTTTTTACAAAAATATATTACTGACCTCCAACTAAAAACACTACAAAGTAAAAAATAAATCTATTTTTCGAAGTTGGTGTCTTTGGTAGGTACCAATTTTTTTCGTTATGGACACTGACTTCGAAAACGAAAGTTATTTTTCACTTTGTAGTGTTTTTAGTTGGATGTCGGTAGTATTCTTTTGAAAAATAGATTTTTTATTTTCACTTTTTTTAGGTGGACCTAATAGGCAATTTGCCTTTAAGTAAAGTAAGTAAAGTAAAGTAAGTAAAGTAAATTTTATTTGTTTAAACATGGTGTACATGATACATTGCATGCAGGATAGTAATGGGATACAGAAAAGTTCTAACATGTTCAGCCACATATCGTGGCGTACAAATTGGTAGGAAGAGATGGTGCATAAACCGTGATAATATTCATCAAAATTACATTTTATATCATTATACATCAAAGATTAGGTAAGTATAATAATTACAATTCAATAAGCATATTTTTTAGATACAATTCAATGTCAAAGTAAGTAATCATTAAATAAATTGGTCAATAAAAATATGAATAATACTGTCATTAAAAAAAAATCAATTAATTCAAATAAAAAATACAACAACATGTCAAAAAACAAAAAAATAATACAACATTGTCATCTCAAAAACGAAGAAAATTATCCTCTTTCATAAACTCTGCTATACTGTAATATGCTCTTTCAGTTAGAAAACTCTTTAATTTACTTTTAAGGGCAGATATATTTAATGTTTTCCATGATTTGGGCAATTTATTAAAAATGGTCGGAGCCATGCAAAAGATGCTCTTACGCATAAGAGTAGTTTTAGCGCCGTGAACACAAAGTTTGAAATTATCACGTCTATTCCTAGGGAAAACATCAGACAAACGCTGAAATAAATGGGAATTTAATTTAATGAACATTACTGTTTCTAGGATATATAATGAGGGCAATGTCAATATTTTACGTTCTATAAAATAAGATTTACAGCTGTCCGTTGTTTGCAGTCTAAACATCGATCTAATGCACCTTTTCTGTGCCCGAAACGCTATTTCATTGTCCGTGCTATTCCCCCAAAAGATGACTCCATATCTAAGAATTGATTCGGCTAATCCATAGTAAGCAGTAATCAGTGCATCTGTGTTGAGAACCACAGCAAGCTGTTTCAGAGCGTAGGATGCACTACTCATTTTTTTACTAAGTGCCTCTATTTGAGGTTTCCAATTCAATTTGGAATCTATTAATAGTCCCAGAAATTTTGTTGTGTCAGCTTCATTGATATTTATATTATTAAATTGAATATTCAAATTGTTGATTGTTGGTGTACGTTGTCTAAAGTGCATTACGTTAGTCTTTTTTAGATTAATTATTAAATTATTATCATTTAACCAATTTATAATAGATATTAGTGCATTATTAATGTCAAGTTCATATGTGTTTATGTCATTACAAGCTATTGTCAAAGTGCAATCGTCAGCAAAAAGTGTCATCGGATGTTCAGTTATTTTAGGCAAGTCATTTATATACAAAGTGAACAACGGAGGCCCCAATACACTGCCTTGAGGTACTCCGTATATAACCTCGCGTTCTTCTGATCTTGAAGTTTCTTCACGTTTAATTTTTGTATTTATTTTACTTTAGTAAGGTACTTAATTATTTTTTGTGTATGTTCACCGATATCTCCGTCAAACAGCACTGTTCAAACGGTCCAGCTCGGTAGTTCCAAATCGAGGAAGAGGTCATCTTAGTGCCGTAAGATTCTTCAAAAAACCGTTGACACACCTAAAACATCTTCTGGGGGTAATTCTGAAAAACTAATGATGGCAATTTATTATTGCCCAAGGAATACGATTTTTAACCGGCTTTCCAAAAAGGAGGCGGTTCTTTGTTCTCTAAATCCTAACTTAAACCGTAGATATCTACGATAGCCCATTTATTATTGATTTAAAAGTAGCTTATTTTTGATCGCCTTCACTAACTGCACATAATTTAGTTGAATGAAATACAAAATCATGCGAACGAAGTCGCGGGCGGACTGCTAGTCATTAATATGCCGAACCCTAAGGTTTTTTTACGAAGCGCTCGTAATTTGTTTGATTTTCGTAAATTCAGGTAGTTGTGAGTCGTAACAACATTTCACTTCACTTTTATCTTCAATTGGAGCATTATTTTTCCCCTTTCTTATTTATCAGAAAAGTTGTCAGCCGCCATGTTGAATCAAAACAAAACAAAACGATATGAGCACCTGTAACGGTGGATAATATAACTAATTTACGATATGATCACTATTATGTTTGACCATATCATGAAGAAGCCGTGCGTTTAGCTGTTCATATCGTTAAACACTGATTATTTATTGATCTGGCTAGATCATATCCTAAAGTGAGCAGCAGGTATTATCCATTTCATGAAATGGTCGGCCACATCATGAAGTGATCAATTCTACGATCTGGCCACGACACATACACAGGTCTTAAGTTATACGTCAAGTCCATTATCATAATCGTAAATTCTAAAGTAAAGTCACTAAAATACATTATCAAAAATCTTTTCAGTGTTGCCCTATAATTTATTTCCCACGGTATAATACTGATGACGGCACCGCATTCACCGGTGTGGAGATGTATTTATCTCCGACACCCAGCCGACGGCACACGACGGCGCCCAACGGCAAGCTACACTGAAACTCCATTACACGATTGCTTCGACCACTTAACGTTATCCTCACTAATTAATATAAATGATTAACAAATTGCACACGGCACCCGCCAGTAGTGGCTTTCGAAGTATCAGTTTGAACCCGGTTGAAAATCGTGGGCAAATCTGGTTTGATTTTTAAAATACCTTTATTCCAATTAAAAATAAATATCTTGTTTTAAACAAGCTTTTTAGCTTACGGTGCAATGTCATCCAAACCAAACGTGTATGCAAAATTTCATTTTGATCTGTTGGGGATAACTGCTTTAAAATTTAGTTTCAAGATTTGACCCGAACATATATACATTGCAAGTTAATTTGACCCGAACATATATACATTGCAAGTTAATTTGACCCGAACATATATACATTGCAAGTTAATTTGACCCGAACATATATACATTGCAAGTTAATTAAACGCTTGTAAAAAGGAGTGATGTGATTTAAAGTGAAAAAACATTTTGTGAAAGCACTTTTTAGGGAGATTTTTCCAAAATAGTTAAGGCGAGATACCCCTGAGTAGCTGATTTTAAAATGAGAATCACGTCTAAACAGCTATTCGTATTTTTTGGAAAAAATATATATTACATTAAACCATCATTTTCTTAATTATTTGATCTAAGAAAATTTTAAGTTTTATTCGCATGATATAGTATAATAATGTCTAACACGGACATAAAAACGACAGTTGCAACAAAACTGCCGAGCGTATTTTAATGAAATTGTAATCATCTCAAAGAGATTCAATTATCTATATTTTGATCTTAAGCTTCTTTATTAAAGTCATAGAATAATAAGGAAATTACTACAAAAACTAATGAATTTTTGGTCGCGCGGAAGTGAAACGAGTGCTCATTTTGTTCCCTCAAGGTCGTTGGCAATTGTCGTCGTCTTAAGCCATATTTACTGAGCCGTTGCAGTTTTGCTGTGTATTTTGTAAACCATTTTTATATGACGGCCTGTAAACGTCCACTAATAAAAGACATGCTGGTATAATTTCAGTACTATAATATAAGACCACTGAAACTTAAAAAAGAATTGACTTTAGATGACAGCAAAAATAGATGTATGGAAAAATAAAAAAACTTTTTTACAAAAAAATACTACCGACTTCTTAATAAAAAGAAGAAACTACAAAGTGAAAAATAACTTTGAGAAGAGTTCTGTTGTATATCTTCGAAGTTCTTCATCAGATTTTCACCAAATTAAAATGAGACCAATTTCGGAACATAAACTTAAAAAAATAAACATTACAATATCGGTCCACAATTGACGGAGTAACGGGAGAAAAAAAAAAAAAAAAAAACCTTCAAGAAGTCGAACATAGAACCTCCTCCTTTTTCGAAAGTCGGTTAAAAAAGACAAGTTGCGCAAACCCCAAATAAATAGGGATTTAGACATGAGGCACAGCACATCAAACACAGAACCGATAGATGAGGCGACGCTTTGGGGAGGCCTACAACTAGCAATGCACGTCTTTCGGCTGAAAAAGCAGGATGATGATGGTTCTTACCACTGAAAACTTCCTCCCATCCAAACCACAAACATTAATAAAACTTACTTAGGTAGCGAACACATCGCGCGATACAAAATCCATTAAAATTTCATCGTGTTTACCAGCTAAGCGAATAAATTAAATCGATCCACGTAACATTTCACGAAACATTGCACTTGTGTTAGGATCATTTTTAATCTAAATTCCATCCATGCCCGCCCTTTGTACTGCGGGAAGAAATTGCCCTACCACCCTCATGGGCTACGTATTGCCTACATTATACTGGATAAGAATTTATTCCACACGAATAACCAAGAACACTTTAAAGAAATTGGGCAAAGGCCTTCGGAGAGGATACTCTCTTTAAGACAAACTAATAAAATCTTAGAAGGGATTAAGGATGATTTTCTGAAACTATGTGGGTTGGGGAAACTTGTAAAATTTGCTGGGCCTACAATATATTAGAAACAATATTTTTTTGGGTTATTTTTAATAAAAAATGGTAAGAGTCAAATTAAGCCTGAAAATTGTGTTGTGGTTAGTTTTATATTGTACCTTATTTTTTGCGTTTTTCATCCTAATTCGAATAAGTACCATTTAAGAGTGAGCGCTACGCTCAAAAGTATTTAACACTAGCGGACGCCTCGCGGTTTCACCCGCGTATTTCCCGTTCCCGTGGGAATACAGGGATAAAAGGTAGCCTATGTTACCCGAGGATAATGTAACTTCCCAACGGTGAAAAATTTTGAAATCGGTCCACTAGTCTTTAAGTTTATTCTTTACATACAAAAATACAAAAAAGAAACAAATCTTTCCTCTTTATAATATTAGTACAGATGAACTAAGTAAAAACCAAAAAAAAACCTTCATATTTACGAGTACACCTTTATTTATAAAATTCTCAACGGTGTTTAGCAATTGATTAAAAGATTTTTCTTTCTGTATAGAAAACTTTGAATTAAACATGTGCTCAATTGCTGAACACCATCGAGATTTTTATAAATAGTTAAGGCCTTTAGTGACAGTTAATCGCCTAATGCAACAGTAACCACATCATCGCTTACTATCAGGTGATTTAGTGATCAAACGCAAGCTTATCTATACTATATAATATTATAAAGCTGAAGAGTTTGTTTGTTTGTTTGAACGCGCTCATCTCAGGAACTACTAGTTGGAATTGAAAAAATATGTTTGTGTTGGATAGCCCATTTATTGAGGAAGGTTATAGGTATAACATCACGCTATGACCAATAGGAGCGGAGCATAAATGAAAAATGAGGCAAAAACGGGCAAGATTATTTATTTTTGAGAGCTTCCGTTGCGTGCGCTGCGTAGACGGTTTAAGTTATGCAATAATCACGTATGTAGGGTAGGTAGGGTAGGATAGGTAGGGCAGGTAGGTAGCCAGTTGATGGGAGCGAAGCCGCGTGGGACAGCTAGTCTGTTAATAAAAATAAAAAAACTAGATTCGGGTCTGACTTATGTTAACACAGTCCGTTCAATATTCTTTCCACAAACAGAAAAACTTTTAAAACAAAAGACAATCTCCATCCACCAATTAAAACAGAATCTCAAACTGTACAATATCCTTAACAAACTCATTAATTGACAGTTTGACTTCGAGAACGGAAGTAAAACATCTTAATTTGTTTGCCGTCTAAGTACTAAGTTCTGAGACAAAACCTACTTAGGGTGTCGTTCCAGGAGACACATTGTTTAGTTTTGTAACTCCAGTGCTCAACTGCTCAACTCAAGCAGAGGAATCTGCTTAAGTGGACGAGAAGCAGAGCTTTACCTAGGAAATGTTTGCGCACTTCAACGAACACGTTTTATAGATCTTAAGCTGAGTTGAGCGGGTTGAGAGATGAAGTCTCTTTTAGATCTTGTTTTGAAAGATTTGTAGAGACGTAGAATGTTTTAAAGATGTCATGAACTTCTGTAAATCGATCAGCACAAAGCACCTGCTGAAAATTACGTGACAGATATTCCGCGTGCAGAAAATTACACAACACACTTCTGGCCGTATGTGTCACAGGTAATTTAAAGAGCATTTCAAGTGCAAACATTTCAATCCCTTTACAAAAACCGCAAATACACAGTCGATCCAATTAAATCGAACAGCGAAACGCAATGAAGCTGGCAATGTATGTTCAACCAAAAGTAACCAAAAGACGATCATTTTATTTCATACGTGTGTTCTGTGTATGTTGTACCAAACGCCCGCAGGTGACTGGGCACAACATACAGCCGGACCAATACGCTCCAATAGATTGAATAATTAACTTATGCTAGCGTTGTCAAAACTCACACGCGAAAAAATATTGCATCCGCGAATGAGTCATCGGGAAAATACGGTGAAGTAGTTTCAATTGGGGTTGCAACGGGGATTTTTGATATTATGGTATTTTTTACACTATTTTTAGGTAATAAGATACAATTAATTAAATCACACTCTCACTAAACAAGCAAAGCGAAAAAAGTTAGTGGTAGTGTGTTCAAACATTAAACGGCACCCTATTTGCGTTATAAACTTAATCACAGTTACAATCACAACCGAATAAAATTCTTGATTCATTGCTTCACATGTTTACAAAATAATTAAAACACACAGTGAATACTTTTACTTGACAAAATGGAAGGCATTGCGATCTATTTTGTGAATTTGTGTGTCATGCAATTACCCCGCAGTTAGATATCGAACTTACCAATTATACTGAAGCTCATTCCATTCTCGAGACCCAGAAACGTACTCGAATATGAGCTAGAACTCCCAAACGTAGAGATCGTTCAATTAACGCGGCTAGCTAGACTGTCCACTAATTAAATGAATGACCAATTAGGTACATAACGTCTGGCTACACCCGGCCATCTTGGATAATCTGCATCGGTAGTTCTGATCATCACGAGATGCTCTGTGGCAGTATCAAGCCTTCAAATTATATGAGGATCTAATCTAGCTCGTTAGCACAGCACTATCTAGGTATTAGTACATCAATTATCTTAAGTAATGGTGTGGAAAAGGAAGTGCTTAATGAATCTGGTTCTCAGTTCTTCAATGAACAGTGGTGGCCCAGTGTTTAGTTCGACTTACAAGTCGAACCCGAGCAGGCGCTTTACTTTGGGTAATTGATTTCATCACCACTGCTCTCAAAACGGTGAAGGAAAACATCATGAGGAAACCGGCATGTCCTAGAACCAAACATTCAAAGACTGATGTGTCAACCCTTTTTCTTTTTCTATGAGTTTCATGTCATATTCTGTATGTATGTTTATATATAGGTGTATGTATAGTATTTATTAAAGTAATATAATTTTGTATATATTTATGTTTTAATGTAATAGCAGTACACCACAGACTACCCCCATTTTATTCTATGTTTTTTTTTCAGTCCATCCAAAGGTTGTCTGGTAGATATCACTGTCAGCGATAAGAACGCCTTTGTACCCGTATAAATAAGTTTTTCTTGTAAATGTGTATAACTTTTATGGTGTACAACAAAGTATATTCTATTATATTCTATTCTATCTACCAATCTGCACCAGGCAAGCGTGGTAGATTATAGCCCACTCCGTCTATGAGTGGCGTCCTTTGACCCAGCAGTGGAAACATTAAAAGGCTGATATGATGATGATGATGATGAATCTGGTTCCTATTCTAAAGAGAATTCGAAAGGAGATGACTATTGTGATGATGGCAAATGGAGTAACGTTTATGGAAGACGAAGACATTCTGCACTGACCACAAATAAAAATTGAGATAAGGAAAATAATATTGTTCAGGTCTTAAAGGTAAAAACGAGCTTTAATGACGCTTTAGACCTTGTGAAGGTAGAATCTTGGTTGACACCGGAGAATTATGACGATTCCCTACTACCTAGTCCAAACTTATGTTAGTTAGAAAACTAGGTTAGCTTGAAAATTGTTTACTGAAAATATTTTAGTGCGACCTACCCTAAAATGTATGGACGCAGAAAAATCTGGAACTACTGACCCTTATTTACGTTTGATAACATTCAAAAGCACGCACCATGTAACTGCGTTCATTCAGTGAATCCTATACGTACGTTAACAGAGGGTAGTAACGAGTATATAACATGGCCACCATTTTGTTTTCAACACAAAACAAACGAAACCCCGCGGTTTTGATAGATTGGGAAAGTTCACCAATCAATCTAATTTTTCGATAGGAACGTTAGATAAACAACTCAGAACCCCGTTTTTCAAAATTACATTTCTAATTTTACTTTTGATGAAAAAGTTTTGATGTTAGAACGCATCAGATTTACTGATATCTACTTTTAACGGCATTGGCGCCCAATTACTGGCTGGCAATAAATATTACAAGTCACAAATTTAAGGCAAGTCAAGTGTTGCGATTGGCTGTGGAAAATTCATTCAACCAATATCGGTATTTATAGAGCATTTGAAAATTTGTCACATTAATTAAAATCGCCACCTACATTATAGCGTTGCGGTTATCTTCTTTGTCGGATTCAAATTAGATGTGTTTTGACCAGAATTTAGTCACGTCGACAGAGTTAGCATTTGCGTCGTAAAGGTATTTCATGGTGCAGGTATTGTTGCACAGAGAGCACGACAAGAGGAGAGGCATGGCTGCGGTTATGAATAATTTAAAAAAAAGTGTAATCTGTATTCACGATGATCAACATAACAAAACTCTGTTGAACACAACCTTAATAAATATTCACAGAATAGTTAATCAAAACTTTAATATGACTGTTTAATAAATGTACAAAGTCATTCCATGTTTCCTCATCATTATTTGCAACGCAAAATATTCCGAAGCGTGAATATAATATAAATGGAAATTACAAACTGCAGTGCCACCAAGCGAGGGACCAATGATGAACATATATACGTAAATTCACGGCTTTATCCCATGGGTGGAAGCAGAAACTACAGAACGCCACCTACAATCCTTACAAACTTATTTTGCCTTGTTTAATTTAATAAATCTGGTCATACACGCACGCCGGTTGTGAGCTGTGTACTATGTACACCGTTGGCCTCCTTGAACATCACCAATAAGGTCCGTGTAAATCCTTCTGGGACAAGGGTTCCCAAACTATTTTGGGCAAGAGACCCCATTTCTAAAATGAACTGATACCTCAGACCCCCAAATGATGGCCAAATTACTTTAAAAATCCGCTTATTGAATTCCCGAGTTCATCTTGTACGAACTCGTGAACGCTTATCCACTTCTTGAGTTTTTTTAAAGTACAAGAATAATAATTTCTATTAAAATATTAGTCATTCTTATCTAATACCTTTAAACGAGCAATTCTTGTATATATGTATATATTATATATATAATCTGAATCTCGGAAACAGCTCCAACGATTTTCATGAATTTTAGTATGCAGGAGGTTTCGGGGGCGATAAATCGCACTAGTTAGTTTTCAGTTTTAGACAACGTGGTTTTCTCTATTATCACCCGAGCAGAGCTCGTTCGCCCAGGTACTAATAAGTTGGCACACGTAACACAACTTATACAGTATGTTGAAAGATTTAAATAGGAACTTGAGTTATTTAATAGGGGTCGATTTTAGAGCTCACCGATCCCCAAAATGAAATTTCTTTTATGTTGACCCCTGGGAAACCGATTTCGACCCCAACGGGTCGATATCGAACACTTTGGGAATGCCTGTTCTAGGGCACCTCTCAGCGTTTCCACTCACATCATCCTTGTAAATATCTTTTATCGTAAGTCTTCTTTCATTCATCCACCCAACAAGATGAACATGAAAAATAAATAAACAAAAACTTTAAAATGAAGTGAAAGTAATTGAATCATTCATTTTGTGAAAGTTGTTAACGAACACGGAATCTAATTGGCAGCACTTGACCATCGAGACAAACAGCCGAGACGTGGCGGGAAATCTAAATCAGGGTTAGGGGATCATGGAAAAACGTCTTGATTACGGCTGAATTAAATTTAATTTGTCGCGCGAGGTGTTCCGCCCTCTCTCGCTCTAATGAGTTCCTAACTTTCCCTCTTTGTGAGATTAAGCCCAAAAATTGTGAAAAACTTGAGCGTCGACCGGTCCCAGGGCGGATGTTGTTTGACATACATAATATCCCGCGTCCTTGCCTGCCCCCGACAACTTTTCCGTACTTTCTACAGCTGTTTACTTAAGTATGCTCGGCGGAATTAAAACTTAGAGGAAAGTTGTTCAGCTGAAGTGATTTCCTTAACTCACGCAACGAACGTATTTTTATTTAGAATTTTTAGATAGAAACATTTTGTTTAGTTTTTTCTCATTAATTATTGACTACTTTTTCTTTCTGTAAGTTAGTAAAATAGTTAAAATCAATCTGCCTAGCCTTTTCCCAACTATTTTGGGGGCGGCTTCCAGTCTAACCGGATTCACACACTCAGCTAGTGCCAGTGTTTTACATGGAGCGACTGCCTATTCAGATAGACGGAAGTCAGCCTCCACAGTAACTGGGTAACACGGTACCCCTTGTCTAGACTGGTGTCAGATCTCAAACTTCTGACTACTCTTAACGACTGTCAAAGATCTTCAAATGACAGCCGGGACCAACAGCTTAGCGTGCTTTCCGAGGCACGGAGGAAACTCGGTATGTTGAAATGGTCACCTATCCACGGACCGACCTCGTCAAGCGTTGCTTAACCTTGAAGATCGACCCGTGCGGCTCTTATTATTTAGCCACGAGCTCCTCTAGTAATAATAAGTTAAAGTACCCGAAACTGATGACTTCCAAAACATTACAAAACGATACTATTCACAAATGTACTCAACCAAGTTAAATTAGGTACTTGTACTGTATAATGTCAACTTACTAGATACATATTTAATTCTAGCAGCTAGAAACTCATTGAACCAAAAACGCGTCTGCTGCGCTCAATATTGTTGGCACAATAACTTTGAAAATACGTTTTAAACTGACAAAATTTATTGCACGGACGGGCGCTGCCACAAATAAATAAGGCAACATTCGCTGCAGATGATAACTGCGAAGTCAATGTTTACTTAATTAAACATCAAGGCAAAATACATCGAGCAACAAGCTTTGTTTAATATAAATCAGAATTGAGATTAACAAAATTACAACAGAATGTTTTAAAATCCTTCAAGCGAGGAAAATATTTAACGTTACTGGCAAATTTCATTAAGCCGGTACTAATTAAAGAGCAGTATTGTGGCTGAAAATTCGCCGGCAAAACGTAAATGTGGCTTGTACAAATTATATCTGCTAGTTATCATGTACTGGAACATGTACAAATATTGTTTCGAATTAGCGGTAAAATTATCGTATTTAACAAGAATATATGGAGCTCCGTGTATATGTTTATTTAGTAGTGAAGTTAGGATAATCATTTATTACAACAAACTAAGTTCGTAATGAAGTTGTTAAACTTTTCCAATCAATCAATTTTAATGAAAAACCGCACCCAACTTCAAGTTCTGGGTTCTTAATAAAGCAATAAGGGCCATAAACCGTCTAGATAAACCCGTATTTGGCTCGTTCGGTTTTTACGATGCCACCACCGTTCACAGGGGAAGGTGAACGAATGATGTAACTGAACAAACAATAAGAAAAGAGCTCTATTTCGTATGGCGACGAGATATTGTCCCGAAATGCCGTAGATCCCAGTACAAATAATACTTTACCGGGGACATATCCTCACGTACCCTCGCAGGGCATCTTCGACAGGCTTGTCTAGTTAAGCCTCACATATTTACTGATATTGATACAGGGAACAACCCGCCAAGATGACAATTACTTGGCTCGATGGTTCAGGCGAATCTCACTGGATATGACACGCTGAAATTACCAAATAGTCCTCATAATTAATTCAATTGAAGTCGATATGAAATCAACACCGCTAAATTCGCAAAAATTTACATTTTAGCAATATACCAAAAGATACGCGGCTACGACCATTCGGCTACGAGGCTACGAGCCCGCCTACGAGCTTTTCGCCTACGAGTCTACTACACAACGTAGCGCGTAGCAATGCTATGAACGCTACGCGCTACGCTAGGATTCTACAAATCACCGGTCTATGTATTAATTACTTTCAGCGGTTACAAGTGTTACAACTTTCACCTCATCATGTTCACTAAGCATACCAACTCATTGTAACATAATAGCAATATTTATGGTGTGAAAAACAGTTACGAATTTAGTTAGAAACTCATTTAGATGGTAGATTAAAAGTCAGTTAAGCCTAAATCACCCGTTGGCGCGAAACAGTTTCGGGTGCGAAAAAGTTATTTAGAGGTTTGAAACAAACACTAATTCGCGTGCGAACAGAGCAGTTTAGCAAACCGCATCGGCTATTAAATAAAGTAAACGACATTAATGGAGGTCCTTTCCAGCGGCGATATATCTGTGGCACACGACAAAACCGCTGAATTTCCCAAGAGCGCTATCCACAACATACAGCGAAGAAGAATAACCGGAGTGAATGCAAAATGAAAATTATCATACAAATTCACCATCTTATATGAACCGAGGTATTACTGTCACAGTATAAGTATGCAAAAATATGTAAGGAGAACGCGGTTGCCTTTACGGGCGCGGCGAAAATACGCCACTGAATATTGGCTACGTATTCGTGCGCGTAAATTTTCAGCACTTGTAATTTGCATCCGTAAAATAAATAATTGTGGGACGTCTTTGTTGCCTTCGATGTCTCCGGGGCTTTGTGGCGTTTGTCGCGAAATCGTCGCCGTCGGCTGATGTATGGAAATTGTGTAGAATATTTTTTTGTGTATCCTGTAAGCGTTGAGTTTGTTTGAACGGCTTTATGGTCTTTGAAGCTTTTTTAAAGTGAGGAGCGATGATAACTGCGGGGATTCTTTATACGTATTATTGAATTAGTTCAAAGGGATTTTTGTCATTTGTAATAGGTACCATTTCGTGCACGAAAATCTATTGAATTGATGAAGCGGTTTAGCTGAAGTCTATAGAATTCAGCTAAATCCTAGACACAGATAATATAATACTAGCATACAGATGCCTCATCTGATTAGGATAATTATTTTTAGAAGTAAGAACTTTGATCGTATTCGGTTCCGTTCCACGGCTATAAATGGTGTTAGCAGCGACGTGCAAGTAAAATAGTTTTCTCAGTTCGTGACTATTTTTTTCTTTAAATACATTGACGATTTGTTTTATAGTATTTATTTGCAAAATTTTACAGGTTCATTGTACCAAAACTGTGTTACAATACAAATTTAAAAAAATCGACTGGCATGCTTCAGAAATTTAAAACCGCGCCATCTATTGGAATCAATTTTAAATGAACCGGTCAAATAACCTTTTTAATATGAATTAAAACCCAATATACCATAATTTTGTGCTTAGGAGAGTTGATTAAAAAAGAACATAGAATTTTTATGATCAATTCTAGAACATGTTAATGTTATACACAATTCAATAAAGCATCGATGTATATCGCGCCATCTAGTGACATTTATTTGAACCAAATTTTCTTTGTTAGCTCTGTGACCCCGTGACCTAGACTAGATATCTAGGTTACCAGCTTTTACACGGGTTTACTACATAAGACTCATGAAGGTACTGATAGGTAGGTACTTATACCACCTACTTGAGACTCATACCTTCATACGCTTCTTTTTAGGTTTAAAGATATGTATTTCCCATAAGAACTTATAAAATATAACAGTGCACTTATAATGAGATACAGAGTTACCTAATCTAAATAATAATGCCTCCGGGGCGTCGGCGATGTTACAGGGTACATTCATGTTTTTACCCGACTGCCGAAGGAGAGTAATGTGTTTATCAGCCTATGTATGTTTGTATGATTGTTCCTTTGTGGCGTTCTAGAGACCAAACGCGTTGGCCGATTTTGATGATTCTTACTTCAATCGATTCGTTTTAACCTACATAATCACTGGTTACATTAAAATTGGATAATAAAAAATGGTGGATTTAGGGCGCCATATTGTGGGGCACCAAATTCTTTTTTCTTCCAAATCCATCGTGTAGGGTATCAAAATAAAGGGTTTTAAGAGGTGATTTCAAAAATATATAATACCTATATGTTTAAATGTACCTAATTCTATAAAAATAACTAAAATGTTATAAAAAAGTTAATGAAAAAGTAAACAATATACCCGACTGCTTAAAAAGCGAACTAAAAAGACGTAAACAAGAAGAAAATCATGCTGTGCAGTCGGAGGATACATCTGGTATTGTTCAGCCAGCTCGCGAACATGTTTACTTTTAAATATGTTAATATTATCACACCTCATAATATCCACCAATAGATCATTGAATAGCTGTGCGCCCTCTACTAATACTGTTTTTTTGCCATAATTAGTCCGTGGCACATGCAGTTGCTAGTTGGAATTTGTTTGTACCAACTTCTTGTGTTGTATGTTATTGCTCTTTTATGCAGTTGTACGTTTGATTGTACGGAATTTGTAGTGATTTTTTTTATGATAATGCTTGTGTAATAAGTGTAAAGTTGTGTGAGATTTTGCAGGTTAGTTTTGTCGTATATTTTTTTTGTTGGATATGACAGTGGTAGTGAAATAATACTTTAATACTTTTGTTTTGTGTTCTTTGTAGTGAGTTTAAATCAGATTTATCGGCTGATCCCCACACTTCGATTAGGTATTCAAGGTTTGATTTTACTAGATAATTATATAGGTAACTAATTAGCCTACTTTTTTCGGGATACATTTGGTAACTTTTCGTAACACTCCCAATAGTGAGTTTCCATTTAAGTATTCGCCATTCGACGACTTTTAATTGGCTATGTGTAACATAAGTAGGTAGGTAGAATGGAGATTATTTCGTTTAGTTCAAAAACAAACCACTGCAAGAATCCTTTCCAACAAAAATATGAATTAAACATACAACAAGTTAATAAAGTCAGAGCACCCTTATTCTAATAGCCGAAGCCGTTAGCATAGGTAGGTGCACAGTGCAGCTTGCAGTGTGCATCGAATAAGCGATGAGGTCGAGTGCGGCGACGCAGGCTCTTGACGCCGAGTGAGAGCAATGAGCAGAAAACATCGATAGTTGCCAGCCCGTTGAGCACAGGAATCGTAATATCCAGCCTTGCGAATAAGCAGGTTTATTATTTTGAAGAACATAAGTAGGTTCCAAATAAACGGTATCATTAGTCTGCCCCGACGCGTAGTGTCCTCATTTTTAATTAGAAATAGAACCTGAGAGAGATGGGCCGGAGACCCGAACCGGGCTTTGAAATTTATCTAATCTTCAAAAATAACAAAATTTTTAATGTTAAGATAATTGGAAACCCGTAACGTAGGTACGAGTACTTAAAGAAGGATTATACAGAAGGTTAGATACCAATAGCACACCTATTGTGTGAGTTGACTAGATACGAAACAGAAATGACGTCGACAGACGCAGACAGAGGCTATAATATGTATTGAGAGGTAAGTTATTAACCGTCTTTGCAAAGTGAGAAGTTTCTAAGTTTGACTTTGTATGTTTCACCGATTTCTCCGTCAATTGTGGACCGATTTTGAAAAATCTTTTGTTTGGAAGAGTATATTCCCAAATTGGTCCCATTTAAATTTGGTGAAGATCTGATGAAGAACTTCGGAAATATAGGTACAACAGAACTCTTCAAAAAATGTCAACAAATCTCTCGGGATTGCTGCTATTCTAGCTGCTAGCAAGTCTGTTTATTGTTTATCCAATTCATAACATGACATCACGGCAGCTTACAACGGTTATGTTCAAGCTTCATGATACCTATTCGGGTAATCTATTCTGGCATTGTAGTGTACCTTACTATAGAACATGCCATAATAGGTACCACAGTAACTAAACAGTATTTTTTTAATAATTTAAAATCACTATCTTATTTTATTTCATTTGAGACTGATTATTATAATGAAGTTAAATGATTCTCTTCCTGTCACTATAGGTGATGAAAACTGTGATTAATATACAATTTTTTTACTAGATTTCTTATTGAGATAAATAAATAAATAATGAAAAATAACTAAGACTTTCATTTTACAAAAGATAAAACCAATGTGAAAGGATTTCTTTGTTATAAATATAATAATGATTTAATATCATACATATACTTACAATCAATACACAGTTATTATTTATGTACAACATTTTTGTACTTGACAGTATTTGATCAAAAACGGCTTTGGAATAAATTTTTCGAATCGGGGGCGTCGGCCACGGGTGCCTCGACCACTGGGGGCGTAAGCCACGGACCCGCTTCATTGACTGATCCCGTGCGTCTCGCATCCAGAGCCTCCCCGCAACCTTAACCAGGTCATCGGTCCACCTAGTGGGAGGCCTTCCAACGAATAGTCTTCAGTTTCGCGATCGCCATTCCAGAACTTTTCGGCCCCATCGGCCATCCGTTCTGCGAGCAATGTGCCTTGCCCACAGCCATTTAAGCTTCGCAATTCTTCGGGCTATGTCGGTAACTTTGGTTCTCCTGCGGATATCCTCAAAAAACGAGGAAAAGAAAATAGGAACACCGACTTTCGAATAAGAAGTTATTTTTCGCTTTGCTTTTTATTTAGAAGTCGGTTGAATTTAAAAAAAAACAGTTTTTTTTTTGCACGATGTCTTCGTTGTCATCGATGTCAGCGTTGCCCAATATAAACTTAGCAAGTACCTACTTATCTACACATGAATTTAGATTCTAGTCATTGGGTCCTGGAGATTCCATCAGGCATCTGAGCAATCACATCAGCACCGCAATATATCTTGTTATGCGATTCGGTCTACCTTGTAGGAATATTTCGGACAATGGTCCGATTCGCTTCCGCTGTGATGCACCATAACTTATTGTGAGGTATAGTCATTACCCCCAGGTTGCACAGTACCTACCCAATGGGCATTAAATTCCAACGTAATCTACGTAAGAATGCCTCCACATCGACGGGCATATACTACTCAAAATAAAATCAGAGCCACCAGGTATTTAAGGTATACCGAGAAAATTATAAGATTTTAAGAAGATATAGTTTAATTTACATAAACATAAAACAATGTTTATGTTTACCGTGTAGGCTAGTAACTGTTGGCATTATTCAAAGCGTTATCAATTGCTGCTAGATCTCTTGCGCACTATCTCAAACCCTTCGTTTTAATTGATCCCACATGTGCTCGATCGGATCGCGCACCCTGATGAAATGTTTTATACGGACCTGATGAATTATTGTAGTGATAATCACTTCTCATGCGTTGATGTAGATAGGCTGGGATTGACGTCGAACACGTACACTTATGTCAGTGACTGTAACGGGGCTAGGCGATGGCTTGATCATTGTATCTGTACAGAATCATCTCTGAAAACTGTTCGTAGTGTGAGCATTAGATATGATGTTATGTGGTCGGATCACTACCCATTGTTGATTGAATGCGATATTAATATAATTAGGCCGAAACTAATGCCGAGCATGTCCGATGACAATCTAGTTTTGTGGGGAGAAAAAAGCTCAAAGGCTATCTATACCTACAGACAAGAGTGTCATCGTCGATTGAGAAATATTGACTTCCCTCGCGTATTGTCTAACTGTTGTGATCGCATGTGTGGTGATTTGGACCACAATCAAATAATTGATTGCCTGTATCGGGATGTGGTATCCGCTTTAAGGGAGGCCGCCATTGCTAGCAGGGAGCCGCGAGTCTTTGGTAGGAGGCCGAAGCGCGTGGTGGGTTGGAATAAGCACGTCAGCGAGGCTCACTCGTACGCTAGGCTAAAGTTAAATGAGTGGCTTTCTTGTGGCAAACCTACGTCTGGCGTGATTTATGAGGAAATGTGTGACACTCCTAGGATCTTTAAATCTAAATTAAAGTGGTGCCAGAATCACCAAGACCAAATCCAGATGGACATCCTAGCCGAGTTGCACACTAAAAAAGACTTTCGGAGCTTCTGGAAGTCAACAAAGAAGCACAACCTTAGGCCTGGTTTGCCGGTGAGCGTCGATGGCGTGTCTGCTGAAAGGGATATTGCTAATGTTTTTAAGTCCCACTTTTGTATAGAGCCAGGCAGTATTCCACCCTCTGAGGTGCTCGATGCCGAGTCACAGTGTACTGTCCTGGAACCAAGTGTTAAGTTCTCAGCTGCAGACTTAGCAAAGACCATAAGGGGCATGACCAGGGGTAAGTCTCCAGGCCATGACGGACTCAGCATCGAGCACCTACAGAACGCAGGTCCCCATCTGCCACGTGTTTTGGCCATGCTGTTTACGTTCTGCCTTCGCCATTCGTACTTGCCGGATGAGCTGATGAGGACGGTCGTAGTACCAATTATAAAAAATAAAACAGGTGACATATCGGATAGGTACAACTACAGGCCGATTTCATTAGCGACAGTTATCGCGAAGGTATTTGACAGCTTGCTTAATGCTCAGTTAAATAAAACAATTACGTTGCACGATAACCAGTTTGGGTTCAGGCCCAAATTGTCCACAGACAGTGCTATATTGAGTCTAAAGCATGCTGTCAGATATTACACGGATCGGAACACGCCTGTTTACGCCTGCTTTCTTGATCTGTCCAGGGCATTTGACCTGGTTTCGTACAAGGTGCTGTGGAAAAAATTATTCGATAGGCAAGTTGCGCCTGAAATTGTAAAAATCTTCCAGCACTGGTACGGGAACCAGGTCAATAACGTCAAATGGTCGGGAGCTCTGTCGGACTCGTATAGGTTGGAGTGCGGGGTGAGGCAGGGGGGATTGAGCTCACCAACGCTCTTTAATCTGTACATCGATGGGCTTTTTGCCGAGCTCAGCAGCCGCCATGTTGGATGCCATGTTGATGATGTTTGCTTTAACAACATTAGCTACGCTGATGACATGGTGCTGCTGAGCGCGTCAATTGGGGGACTCAGGGAGCTCATAAGCATTTGCGAAACTTACGCTCATAGACATGGCCTAAAATATAATGTAAAAAAGAGCGAGCTTATGGTCTTCAATTCGGGTTCCAAGTGTCCGTCGGAGGCTCCACCAGTAAGACTGTGCGGGGTGCCCTTGGAGCGGGTACATAGTTTTAAGTATCTGGGCCATATTGTGACGTCCGACCTGAAGGACGACGCTGATATCGAGCGAGAAAGGAGGGCACTGTCGATTAGGGCGAATATGATTTCCCGCAGGTTTGCTCGTAGCTCCAAGGAAGTAAAGATCACCTTGTTTCGAGCGTACTGCACATCTTTTTATACGAGTAGTCTGTGGGTTTCATATTTGCAGAAGTCTTACAGCGCTCTCCGCGTTCAATATAATAACGCGCTGAGGGCGCTGCTGCGGCTGCCACGCTTCTGCAGCGCTTCGGGTATGTTCGCAAGTGTCCGCGTTGACTGTTTTTATGCCAGCATGCGCAAGAGGGCGACCTCGATAGTGAGTAGAGTGCGGGGCAGCGGCAACAGTCTCCTTGCCGTGGTTGCCAACAGGTTGGACGGGCCTTGTATGCAGCACTGGCAGTCCTTACATGCACCCGTGTATCGCGCGTGGGGCAGGTAAACTTTTTAATATATATCTTTTTAATGTCTTACAATTTTATTATATCAATTTTTATAACTTTCTGACAATTTTGTATATTTTTATTTTCATAATTTAATGAAATTTTTTCTGACATGTTTATTAATATTATGATAGTATAGCTGACATTTAAATTTTGGATGTTTCTTATTTTAGTGATGTAGTCTAATGCTAATGAATGACATTTTATTTTAATTTCTAATGGATCAATTTTTATGTAATGTTTATGAATGTAATATTATGGACTAAGGTGTCTGAAAATAAATGAATTATTATATTATTATTATTAAGTCCGGGCTGTTTGCTGGCCACGGCAACACTTGAATGTGAGAGCCTTCCAGTACAGACTGGATCGCTTGAGCTGTGTTTGCACGGGCATTGTCTTGCATCAGGACGAATCCAAGAACCATTCGCTGTGCAAATGGGATCACATGAGGCCTGATGACTTCCTCAATGTAACGCTGAGCAGTTACGGAACCCTCATTTAAAATAGCGAGTTCAGTTTTGCCAGGTAAAATTATTCCACCCCAAATCATTACATTGGGTCTACCGAAACGGACAACTTCGTAAATGCAGGCTTTCGAAAATCGCTCACCACGTCGCCTCCATACCCTAATGCTTTTGTTTGAAATAGCTTCTCTAGTACTTAGTACATTTAACTCTATGCTTTTTTTTCCGGTGAAAAGCACCATGCCCCACTGGTTTATGCTCCAGTCCAAAATTTTGACGAAAGAACCTTAAACGATTTGCACGTTGAGCCCTCTATAAAGGAATTCGAACAACTCGACGTTTTGATGTTTGCTGGTCTTCGTGCAATCGGTTACGGATCCTTTGGTCACTGACACGAGGTACCAGCTGTCACCCATAGGCGATTTTGTAACTTACGAGCCGTCACTGTACGTTCTCGGCGGGCACTTAACCGGATATACCGATCCTCATGAACAGTTGTAATGCGAACTCTACCCGAATCAGGTCTTCTTGCAACACTGCCAGGCTCTTGGAAGCGATTCCAAGCATTTTGAGAAAAACCCAGTTGCAAAGCCTCAGACCGCTGCGAATTTCCTTCTTGGATCATTGTAACGGTTCTGGTTGCAGTAATTGCGTCCATATGTCTTCGTAGGTGGCATATTAACATATATATCAACATTACATATTATTTAAACAAATCAAAAATACGATTATTTGAGATTACCATGAAGATAATCGAAACGAAACAAAGAAAAATCAAAACAAAATAGATAACAAGAATATTACTAATTCTTTTTTTTTTAATGATGGCAGTATTTTGGTCATAACCAATGATATTCAAATAAACTAAGACAAAAAACAAAGAGATTAAATAACGAAGAGTTTGTAACTTCATTATTTTGATACTTAATTTATATAGTTAATATTCATTCAATTACATTGAAATGTGAAAATAACGAGTGGCTCTTATTTTGTTTTGAGTAGTATATTATAGACCAAATAAAAACGGCCTTCCTAGAGAATTGTCCGTCAGAGGTTTCGAATTAAATTCATCGTGGGTATCCTACCCATAACGGAATTTGAAAAGCAGATAGGTATGACATGATATTCTTATTGCATTTCCCACCTAATATTAAATGATTCCCTAACCTCCCACTAACGTAGTCAGGAATTCACGATTGCGTAGCTCATGAGGCCATCACTAAATTTAAAATACTATCGAATATTCGCACGGCTGCTTCCGCCATGGTGATCAATTAATTAGCCAACGGCAGCCGATCCACGCTTGATAAAATACTCAACGACTTTAAACAGGAATCAGGCCCGCCAGGCTAAAATAGTTATTTTAAAACCACTCATTATTGTATGAAAATGTTTGTTGTTGGAGTTTGATGGGGTGTCTCAAGTGTAGTGTGCTTGAGTGAGGTGAACATTTAAAAATTGTTTCAGTTTTAATGTTGGTAACTTGGCAGTATGGTTTAGTAAAAGTAGTTTTACGAATAAAAGTAGTAGATTGATAATTGTTTATGCAATCATTGAGCTTTTAGTTGCGTGAATAAGGCAAGAAGAATTTTATTATTTGTGAGAATAAATAAATAAGCTGCGGCGGTAAGAGTCGTTAGACAGAACTCGTAAAAAAATATATTTTACAAAAAAAATACAACCGATTTCCATATAAAACACTACAAAGTGAAAAATAACTTAAATTTCGGAAGTCTACGCCTGGACAGCTTTTAACCTTGTACAAAGCGCAAGTCCGATCCTGCATGGAGTATTGCAGCCACCTTTGGGATGGTTCAGCTAAGTATCAGCTTGCCGCGCTTGACTCGGTGGAACGCAGAGCCAAGAGGCTCATCGGCGACATTGAACTGGCGGATACCAAGCTTCACAGCTTGGCTCATCGCCGCAAGGTTGCCTGCTTGTCGGTCTTCTACAGACTGTATTTCGGTGAGTGTGCCCAAGAACTCCACGACCTCATCCCACCAGCCCCCTTCTACACTAGACAGACATCTAGACGCACTGCAAGTTACCATCCTTACCTTGTTGCCATTCCACCAATTCGCACCAAGCGCTTCCAAACATCCTTCATAATGCGCACAGCGACTGAATGGAACTCACTACCTGCGTCTGTGTTTCCGAACGCATTCAACCCGAATCTCTTCAAAGTAAGAGTGACCAGGCTTCTTCTGGGTAAGCTCACTCCAGCGTCGACTCTGTCTCTGTCACCTATGACTTAGACTAGAGTCAAAGGCAAACCCATAATTAAAAAAAAAGTCGGTGATCCTGTTTTCGTTCTTCTTTTTTTTTAACACCGACTTCCGAAATTGAAGTTATTTTTCACTTTGTAGTGGTTTTAAATGAAAATCGGTTGTATTTTTTGTGAAAAAAAAGATTTTGTTTTTCACTTTTTAGTTGTGGTACCTTAGGCCTCGGTCTCGAATTCCGCGGGCAGCGGGGCGGCGGCGGCAGCGGAGCGGGAGCGGCAGGATCTTATGCGTATCGTCAAATGGACCGGGTCTCGAAAACAGCGGCGCGGGAGCGGCGCGGCGGGAGCTCTCCCGCGCCGCCGCCGCTGCCGCTCCGCCGCCCGCAAAATTCGAGACCGAGGCCTAATAGGCAAGATCTTTAATAAGGTACCGAAGACACCTACCTTCTTTTTCTTTTTTTTATCGTGTAGAAATGCTCATGCATACTGCGCTACCACGGGGTGATAGCGCAGTTATTTGGGACTCAAACCCACTAAAACTCCACGGTGTCCTCCTGTGCCACTTATGGCGGGAACACGGGCACGCATTAGCACGCACCGCAAACCCGCCGCGGCTGTCCGTCACCAGACCCTCCTCGGGGGAGTACATCCCATCACCGGCGCACCAGAATACACTGTACGCCGTGACTACCCCAGGGACCAAACCAGCACATGGGCGCCAGACGACCCTGTGTATGGCACCCTTGGTTCCCCTGTGACGGGTCAAGGTCAATGGCCCAGCCACCTACCATTTTTCGGCCGCAGGGGATAGAGAGAGCGGCCAACGCTATAGCCACAGGCCAACGCTATGGCCGCAGGCCAACGCTATGGCCGCAGGGGAGGATGAGTGTCGGTATACCGACACTCATCCTCCCCTGCAGCCCGGATTTTGTCAATTTATGGTTTTGATAAAAAAATAAGGAAGAAATAAAAAGAAAGAATAAAATGACATCGCCGAAAAACAAAATGTGAAATTTAATGACAAAATCCAGCTTTTTTTTAACTAATAATAAGGCCAAAAGGCAACCAACCTCTTCTTTTTACCCGACTGCCGAAGGAGGGTAATGTGTTTATCAGTCTATGTATGTATGTATATGTATGTTTGTTCCTATGTGGCGTTCTAGAGACCAAACGCGTTGGCTTATTTTGATGATTCTTACGTCAATCGATTCGTCTTAACACTGCGAGTGTCACTGGCTACATTAAAAGGAAAAAAATGACGGATTTTGGGCGCCATTTTGAGGGGAAAAAAACCTTCCAAACCCATCGTGTGGGGTATCGAAATAAAGGTAAGAGGTTAAGAGGTGATTTCAAAAATATATAACACTTATATGTTTAAATATACATAATTCTAAAAATAAATTAACTAAAAAGTTGTAAATAAAAAAAGTTAATTAAAAAATCAAAAATCCCGACTGCTTAAAAAGCGAACTAAAAAGACGTAAACAAGAAGAAATTCATGCTGTGCAGTCGGAGGATACATGTTCGCAAGCTGGCTGACCAAAACCAGATAAACATTTCAGATTCAGATTTCCAAATTTCAGATTTTCAGATATTCTCATTTTGTACATTACAGTACATTGAACAAAGTGTCGGACTAGTTGGGAAAGAGACGTAATACGGCTTGAGACAAATTGGAAAGCTGACTACCTGTACAAAGTGACGTATTAGTGAAAGTGACCTATTAAGGATAGGGACGACATAGCTAGTGTGACGTGTTGTCATCACAACCAATTTTTATTGATTTGAATACATATTCGTAGTACATTATTACCTCAATGTGAATATGAAAAAATAATACGTGTCCAATATTTTTTGATAATTTCATCCGCGGACTAATTAGAATTTGCTGTTTCGTACCCCGTCATCATCCCTATTAAAGCAAGTTTTGCGATTGGCTACTGAAAATTCATTCAACTAATATTCCAGTAGCCAACGTGCGTTCGCAATTCATTCATTTTCATTTGTGAAGTTGAGCCATAAATATTTTTTGTAGGCATGCAGTGATCAATTGAAGATTCAAGAATCAAGAACATAATTTTAAGCTTTATAAATTTCTTCAGCGAAAAGAGGATGAAATCAAAATAAAACTCGAGAGTAGTCAAAAAAAATATTTATTTCATTAGAATATAAGCTGTCGTTACATAGTTATAGGTAGGTACTTGGCAGATCAACTCAAATAAAGTTAGAATTTAATAAAAAATGCTTTAAAACTAGCGAACAACATAGATATCAATCTCTTAAAATGTTTAGTAAGTACCAATCACTTATTATAAAGGGTAGAAGAAATACAAGGTGTTTATTGCTACAAAATTATTGTCAAGAACATCAGACGTATTTAAAAAAAAATGCATAGCACTCAATAAGAGATTCAAACAAAATACATGCAATACAATATGGTAATAATGAACTGGAATGGTTGATATTTTTGCACCATTTAAAATATATTGAGTTTTCTGAATTCCTTCTGCCCAATATATAAAAATACTTATAATAACAAACTGTTACATTTAATAAATGCAAATATATGTAAATTAACTAAATAATTAACATATAAAAATATTTCACTGTAGTAAAATTTCGAAAATATTCTATTTGATAAAGAAAATTGAATCATTTTTCACTGGAGACTTTGGTTTTGTTATTAGAAACTAAGTTACTTAAAAACTAAGTTATTTGATATAATCATTAATGCCACACACAGAGATTCTAGTACTATAATTATGGCGAAAAAGTCCATTCAATATAAAAGTTAGTTTGTATGCAAAAGCAACTTTCATATCCATAGTTAATCTGTGCTGAAATGTTACCAGCCTCAAAATATTTGTATCACATGTCTACTTTTCTAGATTTTACTCATAAACATAGTTCATTTATTAATTTTAGCTGCTTATTACAGTTTTTTTTATTATATTACTTGTATTTATAATTTATTGAGCAATGCTAAATGTTTTAAGGAATAGTCTATCCAGAGACAAAAACTATATTTTATTGAACAAGGCTCAATAACAATGGTTCAGTGTATTAACATCTATTTGGGGTGTGCCGATGATTCGTTAGATTATTCTCAATACTTTTTCCTCACAGAATGGAAGACTTCACACTAGCAGAGATTTACTTCAACACTTAAATTTAAACAACGTTAGCAACACAGCTTCTAAATTTAAAACTCATCATGGCGGGCGAGTGCTTCGCCGAAATCAGTCGCTTGGGAACCTACAAAGAGGTCGTATTTGTCTAGAATCTCGGTTTTGGTGAGTTTTTCGTCGGCATCCGTGTCTGCTTCGAATACTAAGTGTCTCGCTTC
Organism: Orthosia cruda; assembly: GCA_964057195.1. NCBI lineage: Eukaryota > Metazoa > Arthropoda > Insecta > Lepidoptera > Noctuidae > Orthosia > Orthosia cruda. The sequence goes on from OZ059838.1 coordinate 7,006,903, forward strand.
TGCTTCAGCGTGGTCGAACTCTGGCGGGGCGATCCAGTCTTTGACCTCGTTTTCGTCCATGAATCCGTCCTTGTCAGTGTCTCTGTTGAAAAATGTGATGTTTAGTTATGAATTCAATGTTACTGGTTGCTGATAGCCTATTTAGGCCTATTTTTTAAATAGTCATTAGTCAGTTTTGACTGAAGACTAAATAAGATTGTTTAATATATCATAAGATCATTATCATTACTTTTGTGTATAAACACAAAAGTAATGACACCGCCATTTTTATTCCCTAGGACGCCCGCTTCCCAATCTTTTTTATACTGTGGGGTCACAGTATAAAAAATATTGGGAAGCCCTGTATATATTGTATTTTTTTTGCGACGCCCTACGCGTTTAACTCGACACGGACTTGGGTTTCCATTTTTTATTCCATCAAATGATGATTATGGTTTATAACGGTGCAAAATCTCTTACAGCCATATTACGTAAACTAATCCTTCTTATCGTAATATAATAAAACCGCTCTTTAACCGTAGAAAATTAATTACAAGAATAATTAGTTGTGTACTTGTTGCCTACACTTTACTACTGAACAATTTAGCAATTTATATACATATCGTATGGCTATTCTGATAGCCATCATCAATAAAAGAGTAAAATGGAAAACATACCAAGGTATGTTTTCCATTTTTCCTTGAAGATCTTGGTCTTATGGAAAAAGGAAATCTAATGATAGATAGCACGGACACCCTAACTCACACTTGCACACACACGCACACCTTAACTCACACTTGCACACACACGCACACACTAACTCACTTTTGCACACACACACACCCTTACTTACACTTGCACATACACGTGCGCACTCATATACATTTAGTAAATTGTTCTATTAATGCAATTAAATAGATTTAATAGAAGTTATTAAGATACAAGTTAAGGGACAGCGGCCTCTCCTGGCACAGGTGTTTTCATACTTAAAAGGAGAAGTCCTCAATAGTGCCGGTCACACATATCGAAGCAAGGTATAATATTCACAGTGGATCTTAGTGTCTCTGAAGTTAGCTGCAAGACCCTGCGCAGTGTCAATGTTGAAGTAGAAGATAGCATTGTATAACTGCCTCTTTCACTCGCTTACGTTTTTCGCATCTTATCTCGCTTATTCTATGCAGTATACTCGATAAAAACTGTTTCTTGCGCAATGGTTAGCAGAGCCAACTTCAGACTCACAAACATCCGCTGTGACTAATATAAAGGGTGTGTCAGTAAGAGTGCACTTTTTAAAATTGGAATATTATTTTTTTCATGTAAGTGGCAACTCTGAAATTTGATTGAATTTGACCTCTGTTTATTCCCATTAATAAAAATGGAGCGGTTTTTGAAAGAACAACGCGTTATACTTGTGAAAACTCATTACAAAAATATGACATCATAAAATTACAAAAATATGACTCATTACAGGAATATGATAACGGACTTCTTGTGGCCTCAACTGGACTGCGTGAATCTGGACAACATGTGGTTTCAGCAGGACCGCGCAACCTGCCACACCGCGCATGAAGCAATCGACTTATTGCAGCAACGATTTCCAGAACACATTATCTCACGAAATTCTGATGTGAACTGGCCACCAAGATCGTGCGATTAAACGGCGTGCGATTTTTCTTTGGGGTTTTGTGAAATCTCAGGTTTATGCGAATAAACCCGAATTCCTGAGCTCAAATCGGAAATCCAACGCTTCATCGATGAGATACAGCCACATCTCTGTGCAAATATCATGGAAAATTTTATGAAAAGAGTAATGGCCTGTCATCGGAGCCGTGGGGGTCATTCGCCGGATATTTTATTCCATACTTAATCGGAACATGTCTTCTTTACAATACAATAAAATATCACAACTCTGTCATAAAATACTTGTTTTTATTTTAAAATGAAAAGTGCACTCTTTGAGACACCCTTTAGTATAAAGCTTGTAATAAAAATGTATGTCAACTAACTGACCAGCTATATTGTTTAGTGTCAATACATTCAATGGAGCTAAATTGATATTATTGCGGCAGCGGTGGCCAATGACGCTTGATTATTGACATGATTTGTGTATCAATGGCAATGTCTGGGATATTGCGAAAGAGCAATGAACTAGAAATAGCGAAGTGGAATTCTCGGTGTCAGATTCATTCGCTGTTTAAGCGGTACACAGAAAGTTTGTCTTTCTAATAACCATGTTCCAAAGCCTGTCTGTGCTTTTATTTACTATTAGCAGTTTCTTTAGCGTTAAAATTGGTTTATGTTCAGCCGAAAGATGTCCACTGCTAAACATAGGCTACACTTGGTATTTACTGAATTTTATGTCTATTTATTTTGTTAAATTTTGATGAGAAAATGATGTCAAGTTTACTCACTTAACCAACCGCAAAGTTAAAAGATTTTAAATTGGTAATTTATAAAATAATTTGGCTATGGGGATCTGAGGTATCAGTTCATTTCTCCAATTTCTTGAATATTATTTAATTGATCTTTTGTAAAATCTACCCGATAAAACGTTTTTTTTCCAAGGCTGTAGGCAGAAAATACAGAACGCTACCAGCTATGATCCTTACATACTACTTTTACTTCGTTAACATTCATACATGTGGTTCGTTAACATTCATAGATGTGGTCATACACGCACGCTGGTTATGAATACTACGTACCTGTCAAATCTAAAGTAAACTAATCTAATTATTTAGACCAGCACGCTACTCTTCAGATAGCAGTATGATACCGCCACACTTATCTGTCACGTGTTTTTAACCCCCGACGGAAAAAGTGGGTTGTTATAAGTTTGACGTGTGTATCTGTCTGTGGCATCATAGCTCCTAAACGGATGAACCGATTTTGATTTCGTTGTTTTTTTTGTTTGGGTGGTTGCTTTATCGAAAGTGTTCTTAGCTAAGTTTGATGAAAATCGATTCAGAAAAGTTCAGCGTTTTACTATTTGGAATTGCGGTGTTTTTACAAGATATCATGTCATATTACATGTTCAATAGATTGTCGATCGAACTAGTAAATAAATTATGTAGCATGAAACAAAAATGTGTCGGGGTTGTTTTTTTTTTTAATATTACTTGTTAGTTAAGCTATACGCCCTTAACCAAGTAATGTTAACTGACCTGTAGCCATGGAACTGTTCTCTCTCCTGCTTGACCCAGTCAGGTTCATCTTCATCCTCGCCGTCCTCAGGCTTGTACATGTCACCAATGTACTCTTCTAAGGACACCTTGCCATCCTGCAATATATTAACAATAAGATTAGTATACTTGAAGGTTGTTTAAAAGTTTGGTAGACAGATGTGGTAAGTAAAGAGGACAAAGCAAATATTAAGTTAGAGGTAAAATTTTTTTTACAAAAAATACATCCGTCTTCAAGTTATATAGTAAGGTCCATAATGCACAAAGTTATGCCAGAATAGATTACACGAATAAAATAAAACTCGACGTCCTACTACTGACTACCTCCCAGAACTACTTCCTTTTTGAAGAAGTCAGTTAAAAATAGTTGCATCATAAACAATAAATGATTATGGTCCTTATACAAACCGGCAGTGAAAGGATGTGTGTGAGTGACTTGATATTTTGCCAAGAACATAGCTTGACCATGCCCCTGCAGCAGACCTGACTGCTGAGAATAAATTTTCAACAAATTGTATGTTCGCCATCGTATTTTTTTTTTATGCATTTAATTGGCGTCTCGCAGTTCAATCAAGGTGATTGGCTACTGCTTAACAGGATTATCCTGTGGAGACTAAACTAGAGCTTCCAGCCAAGCACAAAAACTTAACCTAAGCGACCACGCTGAGGGCTACCCCCTATGCGGTCGAACCTCGGCTCAGGGCGTCGCTGGGGGGACGGGAACTAAGGCTGGATCATGATTAAGTGAGAAAATTACCTACGAGAAGAAGAATGGACAAGTCGCCACCGGGAACGAAATTCCGCACATAAATAAACGGGAATATACGTATAGTGCAGAATGCAGAAGTGTGAGCAAACACTGATTTTCTCTCTGCTCCTGACTCTAATAGTCCGATGAGAAAGCAATCACGACCGTTTTAAATATTTCGCAATTACCTTGTCACCCAGAGCAGTGGTGGCCCAGTGGTAACGGCCGCGACTTACAAGTTGTAGGTAATCGGTAACCAGGCTTTTATAACGAGGAGGAACGGCCTGCGCCTGGTTAGGGTACCATCACGGGACACTTCGCTAAACAAACACTTCCTCACAATAGGCATAACCGAAAAATTGCCAAACTTAACTGGCAGTGGGCAGGGCACATTCCTCGCACAACGGATGACCGATGAGGCAGAAAAGTTCTGGAGTGGCGACGGCGTACCCGAAGACGTTGCGTGGAAAGGCCTCCCACTAGGTGGACTGATGACCTGGTGATGGTTGCGGGGATCCGCTGGATGCGGGACGCACGGGACCGGTCAATGTGGCGACGCTTGGGGGAGGCCTATGTCCAGCAGTGAACGTCTTTCGGCTGATATGATGATGGATAGGCATAACGGAGAGCCCTCTGTGCAGCGCGTGCATGGAGGCTGAGGAAACCGTCGCGCACGTATTCATTGAATGCACAGGCGTCACCCAGATTAGAACACAAACCCTCGGGTCACCCAGATCTTACACAGATGTTCTGAGCAAACCAGGAGCTTTAATTAACTTCTGCAGGGAGGTGGGCTGGTTGGAATAACAACTAAAAGGCCGCCATGGCCCACGTAAAACGGTCCATCTGAAGGACTAAGTGTGGAAACCAAATCCTTTAACATAGAACATAGGTTCGAACCCAGGCAGATGCTTTAATTTGTATTTTTTTTTTTAATCACTCCTCTCAAAACGGTCAAGGAAAATATCGTGAGGAAACCGGTGTGTCTTGGAAGCAAAAATTCGAAGATATTTGACATCCACCAACCTGCACTTTCACAGAGAGGCGGCCTGCACGCACAACGGACCAAATGGGAGTCGTGTGGAAAAGGGGTCCATCTATACTATCCTACCTTGTCATCCAGTCCCGTAACTAGTAATGTTGGATGTCTGACTACCTACATTTCTAAGGTAAAAGTCCGTTGTTATTATTTACCTGATCCTTATCGATGTCCTCCATGGTCTCGAGCACTACCACGTCTCTCATCTCGGAGTGATCCTCAGGGTGGAGGAAGGCAGCGAACTCCGTGCGGTTCAACGCGTCATTTTCATCAGCGTCTGAAGATGCAAACATTAATATGAAGAACAGATAAATCAAGAATATAATCTAGGAAAATCCAGGTTAATCACAAAAGATGCCACATTTACAAAAAAAAGTCGGAAGTCGGTGTCTTTGGTACCTATTTTCCGTTTTTCATCATAGTCGATTAAATAATCGAGATATGATATGTGTGTTGTGTGCTCTGGCTTGTGTCAAATAAATGTATTTTCTTTCTTTCTTATATCTGCACGGGTATACCGTGACATACTTAGCATTAAGGAGTTCCAGTGGCTATCTGTGGTCTACTTCATGGGTTCCACTTCACCAAATGAAACTTTCTGAGTGCAAATGATTGCCATTTTGATGAAAATACCAAAATCGCAATCTGTATGCCTATAATATTTGAGGTGTTCCCTCGATTTGTCCAGGTTCCCATCATCAGATCCTGACCTGATGACCATGGGACCACATGGGAAGTATACTCTTTCAAACAAATGAAATTTTTTTCAAAATAAAAAGCTTACGACAAATTGAGAACCTCCTCCATTTTTTGAAGTCGGTAAAATATACCGACTTCGTCGGTGCAATGGGAGGTGAGTTCAATTTGTTATATTCTCTACCTACAGACAGTGCTACACATAAACTTATTATTACCGTGAAGTTACAATCGCAATCATGATTCACATTTAACCGCCTACAGGTCCAACAATGACCTATTTCCTTCAATTGACTTATAACTTTCAATAGAACAATAAGCAGGTCATACAATACTTGTGTATGGAAGGTTTGTTTACCACTTTACGTAAGCAGTCACAACTTGGCATAACAACCTATAAATCAATGCTTGATTCAGTTTGAATGAATATGTAACTATGAATTTCAATTCTTCAATGTAATTCACAGGAAAATTGGTTTGATACTATAAGGATCACACGTATATAACATAACACAATACAATACAATACAATACAATACAATACAATACAATACAATACAATACAATACAATACAATACAATACAATACAATACAATACAATACAATACAATACAATACAATACAATACAATACAATACAATACAATACAATACAATACAATACAATACAATACAATACAATACAATACAATACAATACAATACAATACAATACAATACAATACAATACAATACAATACAATACAATACAATACAATACAATACAATACAATACAATACAATACAATACAATACAATACAATACAATACAATACAATACAATACAATACAATACAATACAATACAATACAATACAATACAATACAATACAATACAATACAATACAATACAATACAATACAATATAATATAATATAATATAATATAATATAATATAATATAATATCATCACACTAATATTATAAAGGCGAAACTTTGTGAGTGTATGTGTGTGTGTTTGTATGTTTGTTACTACTTCATGCTCAAACGGCTGAACGGATCTAGATGAAAATTGGCACAGAGATAGCCTGGCACACACGATACTTTTTTATCCCGGGAATAGGTATGTTGCCTTAGAATAATTTTCGACATTCACGCGGGCGAAGCCGCTAAAATAATAATTACAGAAACTAATAATATAAGAATAGACTGTTCGTTTTTAGGGTTCCGTACCCGACGGGTCCAAACGGATACCTATTGCTGTCACTCACGTGTCTGTCTGTCTGTCACACAGGTTTTACGGCCAAACGGTTGGAGCTACAGTCTTGAAATTTTCTCAGTATAAGCATCTTGTTGACCCAAAACCATAAAAATTGTCAAAATTATTTTTAAATGTTTTAAGTGGGGCTCCCATACAGATAAAGGGGGCCCTTGAAAATAAAATTGACCTAACCCATCGAGGACATGGTTGTTTAGAGCTCGTTGAGTAGATAAATACTGTATGAATTGTTTTAAAAAATATTGGAAAGCAATGGAATGAGAAGCCATCAAAGTCAGCTTTTTTTACTTACTTTAATTTTTAACATCTCATTGACCTATGACCTTGAAATTTAGTGGTAATGTTTATTATCTATACCAATATTATAAAGAGGAAAGATTTTTTTGTTTGTTTGATTGTACCGAATAGGCTCCAAAACTACTGGACCGATTTCAAAAATTCTTTCACCGTTGGGAAGCTACTCTATCCCCGGGTGACATAGGCTACTTTTTATCCCTGTATTCCCACGGGAACGGGAACTACGCGGGTGAAACCGCGAGGCGTCCTCTAGTTACGTATATATTAACAAAAAAAAAACAACTGATTTTTTCTTTGAAAATCCCTCCTTACTCCTATTACAACCAACTTGATTTTACGGTTTGGTACGACGGAACCCTGAATGTGCGAAGTCCGACACGCATTTGGGGGGTTTTTTTAAGGTTATCTCCATAAAGTACCGAATCTGATTACGAATAAAATTATTTCACGGATATAAAGCCATCGCTTTTATAGGCTAATTTTTATTCCGAAAACATGAACGGTTTCGATGCGAACCAAAGTAATTAATCGCTTAAAGGGTTTTAGCATGGCGTAACTCAATAGGAAAGTCCCTAAGACCATGAAAAAGTCCTTTCCTGAGACCTGAAACGTGTAGTCACAGTCACTTTGTTCTGCTTACATTTGCCTAAGAGCTTTTTTCTATGCTTTAATGCCAAGGTCATCTCAGCATAAAACCAGTACTTACCAGCATAAGTCCACCTCCTGCGATCTCTTTTCAGCAGGTTGGTGTATGTGAAGCCTTCACTGTTAGGCATCTTGAGCTCCTTGGGATCCATCTCATCCATAAAGCCGTACACGTTCTTCCTGTAGACCTACAAAAACAAAAAACATTTTGTTAGCTGTAGAACATAAATATTTTGTAATTAAGAGGAAATGCGTGTAAAAAGTTATAATTCGAAGTTTGGCTCTCGCCTATTTCAAACAAATTTAAAAGATATTCCATAAATTAAATAAAAAAAAGATATATATTGTGCTTCCATCTTTTTCTTTTTTCATTTATGATTGCCAAATTTCTGCACTAGGTCTTTTTTGACATAAATCTATTTTTCTTTTCAGTTTATTAGATTTTCTCCAATATTGGAGGAAGAAATAGCGAGAGCTAAACCTCGAATTATGACTTTTTACTTAGGATATTCAGTCGGCTGTCTGCGACCGCATTTCCTCTAAAACTGGTGCTACTATGAGGCATTGATTACTTTATGCTTTACTAGGTACTGCACGCTGATCATTGTGAGCAATACCGAAGGAAAGAGAGCACGAAGCCGATCGCCAACACGATGGTCTGACCAAGTGAAAGAAGCTGTGTTCCCAAGCAAAATTTGGACTGGCGCCAATGGATGCAGATTGTCCGCTTAAAGGGGTCCAGTGACCACGATCCTCAATAATGAGGGTCCGATTGAAGAAGAAGATTTTGCACAAGGCTTACTAGTCGTAAAATAGTTTTTATCATCGCAAGAGAACATGTTAGCAATAAAACAAGTATCCTATATTCCAACCCAGGTCATGGTCTACAGATGCGCAAAGTTTCATCCAAATATGTACATCCGTTTAGGCATAATTGATTAACAAACATGCAGACTTTAACATTTATAATATCAGTAGGTCCTATCATCTCAATGTGTCATAGGTAACCCATGGTGTCGAAAGATAAAACGGGCGTATGTTAAAAAAGCGACATGATAAAAACTCCTGACAAAAACTTGTTGTTGATAAGTGCCATTATAGTCTATCATATATCATAGTGAAACTGTCATGACCACAGCTGCATTATCTGCTTACCAATTGTTCCATACCAATTACAACCATATTTACGAAAGGTTAAAGTTGAGTTTCATCTGCCATCAAAAACATTGCTCCAATATTCTATGCTGACCGTGAAAAGCGCGCCATGTAATGTCACATTGACTTGTTAAATGCCACATCAGACACAAGTGCTTAACGCTAGCAAAGGTTTAGGGTGCGGTGCCATCGAGAGCTATTAAGTAGTTAAACTAGTGAACAGTTTACATTGGCATTTCTGTCTGACCTTGTAGATCTAATTGCAGTGTCTTCCAGACGTACAAAGCTACTAGTTAATAGCTCTCAATGGGACTGCACTGCAATGGGATGGGGGTCCAACTGGGTAGGTCCAATTTCGAGAAAGAGGTCAACCGTCGAATCCGACTCGGCTGGGCGGCGTTCGGGAAGTTGCGTGGTATCTTCTCGTCCAATTTACCGCAGACAAAAGTCTATGACCAGTGTGTGTTGCCAGTGATCACCTTTGGGACCGAGACGTGGTCGCTCACAATGGGCCTTATCAGATAGCTCAAAGTCACACAAAGGGCAATGAAGAGGGCTATGCTCGGAATTTCCTTGCGTGATCACGTCAGAAGTTATGATATCCGCAGGAGAACCAAAGTTCACGACATAGCCCGAAGAATTGCCAAACTTAAGTGGCAGTGGGCAGGGTACATTGCTCGCAGAACGGATGGCCGATGGGGCCGAAAAGTTCTGGAATGGCGACCGCGAACCGGAAGACGATGCGTTGGAAGGCCTCCCACTAGGTGGACTGATGACCTGGTTAAGGTTGCGGGAAGGCGCTAGATGCGAGACGCACGGGATCGGTCAATGTGGCGACGCCTGGGGGAGGCCTATGTCCAGCAGTGGACGTCTTTCGGCTGAATGACGATGATGGTGAATGGGACTGCACTCTTTATGCTGCTGCACTGCATGCTTATAATCATTAGGTCCAGAGTGAATGTGTTTAACAAACTCTTACCTCCCACTCAATAACTTCATTGTTGTTCGGGTTATGTTGCCTCCAGTGCCTGTCAACATCCTCGTTGATGTACCGCTTCTGAGTGTATCTGATCCAATCCTTCAGTTCAACAAGCGTCACAAAGCCGTCCTTGTCTCCATCTATCTTGTCAACGATGATTCTAGAAAGAATTAATCTAATTACTCACTGCGGCTCCTGATAATGGGGTCAGTGAACTGTGATAGGTGAAGTTTTTATGTATTTTATTTTAATGTAAGTTACTCTTAGTAAAGATATGTATAGAATAGCTATTGCATATTACATGATACGTACCAACACTCAAATTACATTTAGTTTTAGAATATGTGCGATATTTCAATTATATTTTGTGTTCAATCCAGTATCTGAATGTAATTTTAGAAACAATAATGTAAAGTTATCTCTATTCACGACAAATCAAATCACATCAAAACTTCTTTAATTCATTTAAGCCAATATGCAGCACTCTTGAACGTCAAACATTTTAATTAAAGTTTAAACTACCTTACTAAGTTCTTTTTTTTTCCTAACTTTACGAGAACAAATTGCACACAACACCTACCTACATAATGCTTAATTATAAATTTGATAAAACACGGTAAATTGAAACCTGATAAGGGTTTATCTTAATTATATTTCACGGATAAATTACAAACACATTAAAACCAATCAGTCCCGCACGACCAACAACATGAAAAAAAATAGATTTTCCTCAACCTTTTTAAATCTGTATGATCAATGCCTTATCCGATATGTGCTAGAGCAATTTCATACACAAGACTATAACTCAACTATAAGAAAAACTACAAACTAAACCATTTGTGGTTCTCGAGATTACTATTTCATACAGACAGATCGGTAGACAGAAAGAAAAGAAACTCAACATCACAGAAAGAAAAGAACTAAAACTTCTTTTTTAACCCCTGACAGAAAAAGAGGGGTGATATAAATTTGACTTGTGTATCTGTTTGTGTCATCATAGGCACTTAAAGGTATGAACTCATTTGGATTAACAGGTTCACTGTCCAATCAGTAAAACAATAGTTTATAACAATAGAATTTATCATATATGATTCATTGGACAGTGAAACTGTTAAGATTGTTTGAAAATTGATTTTATACTATGTTATGAAAAATGATGACAAAATACTGTCCTATTCATAAATTAATTAAAATACCTTTGTTTTTTGTGTAAGAATGCATGATAGTTACTGTAATGATTGTTTTAAAAATAACCAGACTGTATACACAGATTGTCTGAACTGTTATCTACTAAATAAACTAACCCACTTACCGTGGGTGAGATCATTGACACACTGAGATAATCTCAAGAGAGAGGAAATTGGAAGATCTGCTGTTTACCTAGAACTTACTGGAATATTGTGCTACATGAGCTAACACAGTATAATAAATATTGTGATAATTTTTAATCAAGATGTTTAATTTATATTTTTTTTATAAACCTCGAAATATAAGTGAACTGTTTGTGTTCTCTATTTAAATACATTCTTTAAACTTATAAATATTAAAAGAAAGGGTTTTTAAAATGTGCAATAGCAAATAGGATATTCTTAAAACCTAATACAACCCATTAGGAACTAATAAAACTTTAATGAACTATTTATGAAATGAAGTTCTAGAACAAAAATTAAAAATAACTGAATTATTATCCAATAATCCAGTTTCAACTCACCCTAATCTCCTTTTGCTCTCCTCAGGGGGTAACTGATCAAATGTCTTTGCCTGATCTTCACCCAAAAAGGCATCATGATCAAACTGCTTGTTATGGTGTTCGTTTTTGAAATGTTCGGACTCTGAGAGACGGTCCATAAGCCGTTTTGTTTCTTCAGGAGTCGGCACCCCGGCAAATACTGCCGAAACGGCCAAAGCAACGAACAGGGACCTCAGCATTTCGATCTATAAAAAATACAATGCCATGAAACTTGCGTTATACAAATGAAACACAATGCAAAACTAATAAGTTTAATACACAGTTTGTAATCAATGAATCAATTAAATTACCTACTCAGAAACTGTAATGAATAAATTCTACTCAAATTTTGCGTCAAAATACCTACCCGTTGGATAACGCCACGTCAACACGACCACGTAAACTTCCTCTGTTCCCGGAAGATAATACAATCGGGATGAATCGGAACTGAAATCTGAATCGCGGGAGCGGAGCCGGCCGGACGGGAGGCCGGAGGAGTAGGCGAGGATGTTGCGCTGCGCTTTGCGGGCGTTCCAAAACCTAATGAAACTGTCAATGTCGAAACTGACAGAACTATTATGTCAGTTTGCCATTATATCTGGGTTTATTCTAACGAATTGTATATCTCAAACTATTCAACTTGAATTATTTAATCATTAGATAATAAAAATAAAAATATATTTTACATGATATTTTCAATTTTTCGAAAACTCTAAAATATTGTATTGAGTTTTAGGACGAAACTGTCATTGATGATGACGAAGGAATAATGTTGCCAACAAAAAATCTGGACTTGAATGTACAAATCAACAGTAAAATAAAATAGCAAAGTACAAAGATTACTATTATATTGGCAGTATGGGCGTTCCCACGGTGGGGCTGGTTGGGCTAACTCCACCTTAACTCGAAGCTAAAACTTTTCGCATACCTAATAAGTAATAATTATTAAATAATTTACTGATGGAAATGGAGCCACTTAGGTACTGATATTCAGCTGCATCTAGTTAGACTGGAAGCCGACCATAACATGGTTAAAATCCAAATTTAGTTAACCTTCCAACAACCTTGGTTGGGAGGCCGCATAAGTGCGTTGGCGAACAATTTGGTTAGCCAACCATCGACTGCTACATCTCTTTTTTTTGGTGTGGTGCCCCGACTAAGTGCACCTTAGTCGGACGGAACAATCGTCTGACTGTGTAGGAGGGGTTTATGATAAAAATCTAAACTGCACTCCTCTTGGCAGCGTTCTAGCTTTTCTGCATAAATAATTAAATACATAATAATAATTCATTCATTTTCAGACTTTCCATATTAACTATATCTTAAAAACAAAACACTGCACTACTCTGCCACCGAACTTACTACTGCTTACACGGTTTCCTTATTTCTTTTTTCCCACAACTTAGCAAATGCGGGGCGTACACGCCCATTCACATTGCTCAATTTTATTAAGCTTAGCTACACGTAAACGTTTACGAACGGATGTGTATTACATATCTGTGAAGAATCTTGCTGCAATCCACTGCACAGCTCTCGCTAGAGTAAAAATGTTCTAATCCTGTGGCACAGCTAGACAAGCTGCTAGATAGACTGGGCCAACTGGGCCTATCTGAAAACTGGACCCAGAAATGGCTGGCAGTGCAGTGTCTGAATACGCAATCTTACTGACAGATTATCTATACTTAGAAATGGTAGAAAATAATGAGGCTTTTATTAACAAATATTGACCAAAAGACAATAATTTTATTGGAAATAGTGCTTCTTTCCTCTTGACAACCTCGTTCGATTCCTCTACAGAATACAATTTTGCTGAAATGCTCTTTGATTTTGACTGCTGTTTTTTTACTCTCTAATCTTTGTTTGTCTGTGGTTATGTCATAATCGTAACTGTTGTGCTTATTTTGCCCATTTCCAAAAGAAATTCCAATTATGTTTCTAGAAATAAGTGCAGCGTTTTTGTGAATTACCTATAGTCTGCCGTGACAACCGTATATTCAGTGAATAAGTTGCTAAAACAGAATTGCAAATGTCAATATGTCAGGATCTCGGCCTTAATTTCCAACATAGAATGGTGAGAGAAATGCATGTTTAATTACATGTTAATTAATCAGCTAATTACGATTAAAAGTTGAGGAATCGATTAGGGTATTGGTATTGAAGACCCACTCTCGAAGTGCGCAAAGATGAAAGTGAAACTAGTGGTATAGCAACGTCTGATAAAATAAATGTCGGCATTTTCAATGGATTTGTAATATGTGGTGCATTCATTTTTATTTCAGGGCGCAAATATATCACAACTAGAAAGAGATATCGGGTCAGAGCAGTTCCCACCGAATGAACATTATTTTGGTTTAGTTAATGTAAGTTGTTCAAATCTATTTACTATTTTCCAAGCATAAAAGTAGTCTAATTAGAAAATATTAATCATTTAAAGAAGAAGGTAAGTCATCACAATATCTGAGCTAAAAATATAATCATTGTCATCACTGCAAAAAAAAATGTAGATGAAAATATCATCACAGTAGGTATTTAACCTTCAATGGGATTCATTTTGCTACTCAAATATTATCACTTGAACAGATTTCTAATGTCCTCGGTGAGTAATAAGGAATATGATGTATGTGAATAAGATAAGAAGCTCTTATCATTATTATCATTTTCCTACAATGATTAAATGACAGTAGCAGATGTCCAGTTGCTATGAGAATCTAATAAAAATATGAAGTTTTTAGGTTGTAAACAGAACACTTGAAATCTCAATTGCAGTAAAAGCCTCTTTAAATTATCAAATGCAGGTGCAAATATTTCAGTATTCTCTATGAAAAAACTACACCATTTAACGAAGATCATATTAAAAAAAATGAAATAATTAATCACTTCATTGCTTGGTTTACTGTAACTTGCATTTTGTTTTCAGTTTGGCAATACATGTTATAGTAATTCAGTGTTGCAAGCATTGTATTTCTGCCGCCCATTCAGAGAGAAGGTGCTAGAGTATAAGGCCAAGAACAAGAGAACAAAAGAAACCCTTCTGACATGCCTCGCAGACTTATTTTATAGCATTGCTACACAGAAGAAGAAAGTAGGTTCCATAGCGCCTAAGAAGTTTATCGCTAGGTTGAGAAAAGAAAAAGGTAAGATATTGTCATGATTTCTGTTTCTTTAATATATTTTAAAACAAAGCAATAAAAATATTGAGCTGTGCTCCTTGGTTCATGAAGAACGTAGAAGTACATGAGTAATTACAAATCCCTACTATCAAAGAGTTTATGGAAACATCATACAAGTCTTATAAGAAAAGACTGAAATCACATGAATGAACTCGCTGCAACACTACTGGAGTCCTCTAACTCTGACCTACAGCCTGAAAAGAAAAAATAGCGTTAATTTAATTTTGTTGGTGCTACATAACAAGATGATGCATCGCAGGATGAGAAGAATCTCGATCTGCCAAATGAAGGAAAAGCCAATCTGATTATAGCTCAGAGGCTGATTGCAGAAGGAAAGAAAAAAATTTTTTTATTAAACCTGTGGTACTCAGCACCCTAATTGTGTAACTGATATAAAAGCATGAAACATTCATGCTCCCTTTCATTTAACAACTAAACAGTGTTCATTCCGCGTTCATACTCTGTTAAGTTAAAGGATTTTTAAACATATGAATAAAAGGAAGCAAAGAACTTACGCAATAGGGTGGAAGGAGAGAAGTTTTTCAACTTTCCAACTAATAAAAAAAGGCTGAAGCCAATAGAAAAGCCTTCTTATTTATAAAATACATTATTAAAATGTTTAAAATTTATTTCAGCTGAAAATGTTATCATCTCTAAATGTGTGTTTTGTTCTCTTCTGTTACAGAAGAGTTTGATAACTATATGCAACAAGACGCCCATGAATTCCTAAACTTTCTAATCAACCATATTAATGAAATTATTTTAGGTAAGTCACAATTCTATATTTATAACAGTAACAATGAATATATTATTGACTTACCAGCTTATAGTCAACATTTTTCATTTCCTCAAATGATAATAAATACTTATCTTTCTGGATATTGTTCTTGATATTTCCAACAATGATTTTACTAAAACAGATTATTTGCTAATTGTTATTTATATGAAACTATTATGTTCAGTGATTTCTTAGTCAATTGTGGATGTTGTTTTAATATTTATTTAAGGATAGGTCCGCGTTTGACCACTATCTCGCCTGATGGTAAGACCTGGACCTGGAGGCCTGGTGGTGATGATGTGGTTGATGGTGAATCTCGCTTGCCTAGTAGCAACCTAGATTCTCGATGTGGTCACACTGTCTGTCACCATATTATCTGTTGAGATTGGAATCGTTATAAGATGTATTCTGTCTATTAATGATTTTCATGATAATATGAGGAAACAAAAGTAAAATGACACAAAAAATCCTTTACACAGCAAAATTCTTTTTGTTGCTTTATTGTTTTGCTTTGGAAGATGGTTATATTTTTTTTATAAAATGCATTTTTAAGTCTAACAAGAATCTGGTTAGTACGAAGGAATTATAATTTTAATGTACTATATTTGCATAGTTTGTATTAGTAGAGTAATTTTATAAGATTAATTGTTGTTTTCCTTCATGTTCTATCTAATAATTATAATTCATTTAGGTACTATGCACTGATGGTGTGCATATATACACATAGCCTTTGCTTAGGTTAGAGTAGGTGAATTATATAACATTAATTTTTGGTGATTGCCAAGAATTTCAATTCGATGCAAACTTAATGGGGGCTTGGAACACTCCGCAAGCAGCTGCGAATTTGCTATTTTATCTAACAGCGAGGTGAGGGGTGCGACACTGTGCAGCGAGTAGCGCGCTTCACAGTCGCCATTAAGTTAGAATCGAACTATACAGTATCAACTGCAGAAAACAAGAATTTTTGGCGTCCATTACACGTGCATAAGGATAGGCACGTAAAGCACCTTATCACAACATAATCTTAGTCCTAATTGCCACTATAACTTCACAAGTCCCCTTCTAAAATCCGTTGCAGCTGAACGCAATCAAAGCACCCTGAAAGTACAAAAGAATGCGTCTGGCGAGAACGTCACGTGCAACGGAACGGCGCCTCAGAACGCAGAACCGACGTGGGTTCACGAGATCTTCCAGGGCACGCTCACCAGCGAGACCAGGTGCCTCAACTGCGAGACTGTTAGCAGCAAGGATGAGCATTTCTTTGATTTACAGGTACGGTTTTTAGATATTTTTATTTTCTCTATTTTCCACTACACGGTTTAAATAATCATTTCGCAGCCCACACCAGCCTTCCCGTGCGAACAGTATAGAATCGAACGTAAGAATGACGTGACAGTGCCAACTGCACAGTTATTCTAGCCGCACAGTACTAAAGGCAGACAAGCATGAAGCCCAGAAGCGTATTGCAAAGCATTGCACTAAAGCGGGTAGTATTTCTAGGCACATCTTCTGATTTTGTGACTCCGTGGCTCCTAACTTGAATGGAGCGTGACTTCATAGAAAATGTGCTAAGGTGTAGAGGAATTAGGTCGAACCGAAAAGACCAACCGCCACAACCTGCTCCCCGCCCCTTATCTTTTCCATCACCTTCTCTCGCATTCGCAACAGTTGTTTTAATTTCGGCACTTGCTAGAAACCTTCGGTTTGGCCCGAAGCCGAAGGTTTAGCCGAAGTCGAAGCTTCTGTCGGACACTACCTGCATGCAGTCAAATACTACAGAACATAGTCAGCCAATA
The DNA here is from genome assembly GCA_964057195.1 of Orthosia cruda. Classification (NCBI taxonomy): domain Eukaryota; kingdom Metazoa; phylum Arthropoda; class Insecta; order Lepidoptera; family Noctuidae; genus Orthosia; species Orthosia cruda. The sequence continues at coordinate 7,024,349 of OZ059838.1, forward strand.
ACGTGCCCGGTATTGCGGCCTGCTCTCTGTTAGGGTGTGTGTCATAGTCTACCACGCACACGCAGGCTCAGTTCGGATCTGTTGATATCAAAATCTCTGCGTATTTATCTATTCTTAGTAGACTGTCCATGAATAATAATGTCGGAATAAAAAGTTATGACATTTTTATCGATGAAGTTATACGACCATCAAACCGTTTGTGTCCGGCGACCTTATGCATATCTATATTAATGTTTAATTGTTGTATTATATCGCGTGCCGGACCAAACATATTGTAGCGTGTTTTATTACAACACACGGCATCAAGTATACTGCGTACTGTGCATACTGTGAAACCAAGCTATTTTATTTTAATGACGTTCAATAAACTAAATTATAATATTAATTTCGTTATCTAGGTACATAGTTGATTTATATAATGGATCCAGCAATCAAGAGTTTCGTGGCTTCTGACAGCGATTTCATTGATAATTATAATTGTCTGTATTTCCCGAAGAGTTGAGTAAAAATGTACCATATTTCGCTATTAAATCTCATGTAATAGTGCTAGCAACCGGGTACAAATTCATGACTTCTCCCGCTCTGGGTGAAACGGGAGGGCGTGTCAGACTTTTACTGACTAAAACCCACCCGTGTTGCTTGTGCCAGGCCCGCTGTAACTCTCTTTCAAATTTATCCGCGACCCAGATAGGCATCGGCCCTAGCGGGTCCCGTCAGTTTTTGCTGACATCTCTTTGAGGCACGCGTGGAACTCTACGCGCTGTCGATACGGGTCTGATCCTTATCGGACGGCGAGCAACCCATTACTCGCCGTCCGCAAGCCCGCGCCTGCGGTGGTCGCGAATCGGCTTGCGACTCCCGAAGCCCAAGGCGTCTCCTGCGGTGGCTAGGGGCCTGAGGGCGTCTCCGTTACATCGCCCTCACGCGTTCCGCCTCCTCCTTCGCGAGCACTACTGATTCGCGGTAGGAGGTGACAGCTTTCCATGCCCTCTAGCTCCGTACCATGACCTGAACCAGGGCCGGACGAGAGAGGTCGCCACCGACGCCGAATAACACCGCCCGTCCGAAAATCAAGCCCAGAAATCAGTTCATACCTAACCATAATTCAAAGAAGCTCACCACATAAATGTTTTCTATGTTACAGGTGGATGTTGGTCAAAATACAAGCATAACACACTGTCTCAAATGCTTTAGCGACACAGAAACACTATGCAACGACAACAAATTCAAATGTGACAACTGCAGCAGCTATCAGGAGGCCCAGAAACGTATGAGAGTAAAGAAACTGCCGCTCATATTAGCTCTACACCTTAAGAGATTTAAGTATATGGAACAGTATAATAGGCATATCAAGGTGTCCCATAGAGTCGTTTTTCCTTTGGAGCTGAGGTTGTTTAATACGGTGAGTTTGATAGATTATTATTTTGCTGTAGTTTATTTCTCTCTCTCGACAAGTAATACATTTAATTCTTACACTACCCTTGGTGAATTGTATCTCCAAAAATGCATGTGCTACAAAATACTTCTAAATAAAAGGGTTCCCCAAGGTTGCATTTTTGGCCTTTCCATTTTGATATATATCATTAGTTGTTTTATAGATTAATCATGCGTCGAATCAATAAGATTTGGCAAAAAGTTAATAATCCTACTCGTCAGTAGTTAAAGTTAATCAATCTTACACCCAGTTGCTGGAACAAAAATCCATGATGATGCTGGAACAATTCACAAAATGAATGTGCCCTATTTACAAATGGGCGCCTGGGGCATGAAATGATCAAAGGCTCGTAAACTGACTGGCTGCATTTGAACGCCAACTGTAAAAAGTCACTTTGGACGCATTCAGCAAAAGCCAAGCCAACTTAATAGGTGTATCACTTGATATGAGATTAATTTGTGGTGCTTCGATCATTTCGTTCCATAAACAGTTATAAAATGTATCTTGAGAAGACAATTTTTAGCTCACTTTTCTTATTATTTAATTATGTCGTAGCCATATTATTATATTAGAATTTATCGCTTCATGATGTGGCCAGAATCCAGATCAATGAATATCAGCGTTAGACGATATGAACAGCTAAACGCATGGCTACTTCATGCATGATTATATTCAAACATTAGGGATCTTATCCCAAAATAGTTACATTATTCACTGTTATTTTATGATGCATCATGGTGGCGGATAATTATTCTGATAAAAAAGCTAATAATAATGCACTAATTGAAGATAAAAGTAAAGTAAAATGTCGTTACAGCGGACAACAGACGCTTACAACGACACCTCATTTTTCAAATTATGATAAGTAGTTTAGAAGTTATGAGGGAACCGATGAACATACATACATACACAAATACCAGTCAAAAACATAACCCTCCTTTTTACTTCGCCGTAGTCGGATAAAAAGTGGCGTCGACATATCATCAAACGTTGACACAGAACATCAGTTTCAGCCGGCCATATCATGAAATACCAATCATTTCATAAAATGGTCGGAAACACCATGAAGTGATTCTAAGATCTGGCCACACCATATACATATAACTCAATGAAGCCTTATAGTACAACTGAATACATATATTATAGCATTTTCCCTTACAGTCCGACGACGCGGTTAACCCAGACAGGTTGTACGACTTAGTGGCAGTGGTGGTGCATTGCGGCTCCGGCCCCAACCGGGGACACTACATCAGTATTGTGAAGAGTCACGGCTTCTGGCTGCTATTCGACGATGATATGGTAGATGTGAGTATACAGTGGATGCACATGTATTTAGTATTGTTACAGTCAGCCCCGGATCCACGATATTTTCGAACCGGGGCAAAACCTTGATAGTGGCGCCCCCTCCCTTCAGTGTTTGAGAAAAACTGTTCAAACTGCCAAAGAGTAGCATTTTTGAGACCATTTGTTAAAATAATAATCCTTTAATAAATTTGAAGTTTTTATTATCTTTTTATTAACTTTCATTTGTAACATAAAACAGAAACACAGAAAATATATATAACCAGGAAAGACTACAACTTTACACGGCGTGCTTTCTTTTCTGCGAGAGAATCTATTAGCTCCTCAAAGTCCGTCGCATAGGCAGTTTTGTTTTCAATGGCTAAAAAAGTTAGCTTTAAGCTAGAAAAGTTTGTTTTTCAAACATTTTATATAAAGATTCGATTACTTGATAAAAACCTATGAGATTGTAGGAAAAGAGGCTTCATTTGTTCGATATTTCGAATTCTTGTCTTAAGGATTTGGCGCCCCCATGAAACTGCCGCCCGGGGCAAGTGCCCCGGTTTGCCCCCCCTAAGATCCGGGGCTGGTTACAGTAAAGCTGGGGCTACATTACTGTGTTGTGTCGTGGCATCTTCTGACGCAGTTGATTGGCTACAAAACTCGTTATGTTATGACGTAGTCAGGTACAGAGTCGTTTGATTGAGTTGTGTGTTGTGACCAATCTCTTCATTGATCGGTTTGATGGCGACCGAGCTGAGGCTTCACGTGATTGGTCGTCTATTGGGCAAAACACCTCGCTGCTGTTCATCTGTGCTCATGACTCCTGCCGGAGACATCCTCCTTAAGGTTGCCCTAGTCGACGGCACTGAACTATTTTGTACGCGGGGTTAAAATGCATTCTATATCATCCGAAAACACGTGCGAAAGAGGTAGAAGCTAGTTCGAGTACGAATACACACTTTTGCAAATTTGTAGCGAAATGGATGATGATTTACGACGAAAACGAGCGCGCGAAATTTTATAAACAGACCTTTGGGAATATGGATATCATGAAAAAACGACTAAATGTATCTGTTCAAAATAAAATTCTAAAAATCTATCACTGTATGGTGACTGTTTTGCAATTTTCCTTCTTGTTATGGTAGTTATTTGCGCCCAAAGATGCGTTAAAATTAGTGTTGAAATGTGGAACTTTCGACGCTCATAACTTTCGAATATATATATATTTTTTTACTTTTTTGTTTCCGGGCTAGATAATGATGAGACAAATAGATTTGAAATTGGCACCAAGTGCAACCCCATGTCGTGTCCAGGCTATCTCTATCCATTCAAGGTTGCCTGGAAGAGATCGCAGAGCGATAAGGCCGCCTATTGTATGTTTGTTTTAATTTTTAATGTTTCTTTTGTATTGTCTTATCTTGGTGTACAATAAAGTATATATATATATAAATATAAATAAATAAATATCATTTTTAATTTTTTACGTACACCGTCAAACAGTGGAGTAATCGCCATACTAAGTTTGTAGGGAAGAACGAATTCTTCGACTAGGGCAATCTTTAACTACCAAATCAATGTGTTAGATTTTAATATAATGATGTTATCAACAGCCTCATCAAAACAGCGATGGGTAAAGATACCATACATTATCCGAATTGGATTCTTGTATCTCATCTATATTTGTGTACTTCACTAAACATAGTTTTATCTCTTTACAGAAAATTGATGCCTCCGCTATAGAAGACTTCTACGGCCTAACTTCTGATATACAGAAATCATCAGAAACAGGATATATATTATTTTATCAATCTAGAGATGCTAGTTGTTAAGTTTATTCAATTAATTTTAGTAATTTAAATTATTTAAGATAGTGATTATAATAAATCATGTTATCATGCCAGATTTGTTAAAGTTGAAAAGGCATATAATATAATTATTGAAAAATCGTTTAATTCCAATCATTGATTATATATATTATTCATCTTTTTAATGGTCATACAGTTGTAAATATATTTCATTTCAAAATAAAACGTTGTGATCTTTCTCCGCGTGAATTGTTTTTTTATTATCCTAATATTGTACCCATCATTAAGTATTAATTTTCCAACTACTATGAGGTAACCACCGATTGTATAGTAGCGTTGTTTACTTGTTCGAAAGTCGAAACACATAATATCATAAAGCCTAGCTTTAGTTAGCTGTTTAATATTCAAATCCTTGTTTCCAAATAGGAATGTTTCCTGGGGTAGAATAATGATAATTTTATTTAGGGCCGATTTTTCAATAGTCTGATAAATATCTATCTATAGTTATATAAAAATCAATCACGGCATCACGCCTGAACGGCTGGACCGATTTCGCTTATTCTTTTTTTTATGTTGTGTTTGTTATTATTAGGAGAAGGCTCTTATGAAAAAAAAAGTAAGGAAATTAGGTATGTAGGTAGGGTAGGGTAGGTATATAGGTAGGGTAGGGTAGATGAATGTTTGGTGTTTTTATGGCAAAACAAAGTTTGCCGGGTCAGCTAGTATGAGGAATAAAAATGGCCGTTTGACATATTTCTATACAAAAGCTGTCAAACGGCCATTTTTATTCCTTAGGTTAGCAGACTATTAAAAAATCGGGCCTTAGTCCGTCAGTAAGAATATCAAATAATATTGGTCACGTAATGTTTGCTATTAAAAAATAAAATTTAAATGAACAAAGTTAAAGCGCATCAAAGTGCAGGAGTGGGTGCTTGTGACGTCACTTTTTCAGTATATAGTGTAGCACACCGTGACGTCACACGATATTTCAACGCACTGTATAGACTCCAGCTCTCACAAAGGTTTGAATCTGCTGTAACTTATATTCTATTCTATCGTCATATTTTTTTTGATTACATGGCAAAAGAAAAAATACGTGCCCAATATTTTTTATTGATCTACCTGACGGACAAAAAACAAATTTTCAGTCAACTTATTGATGTTAGAAAACAAAAATCAACTCTGTTAGTGTAAATTAACTCGATGCAGAATTACTACTACAATAGGGATGATGACAAAAAAATAGTTTTGTTCGTCAGGTAGTAAAAAAAATTGGACACGTAAGTATAAAAAAATATAATTATTTTATGGTATCAAAAAAATACGGTGATACATTGAGTCGATAAGTCGCGTGTCGTCACACCTTTGTACATCACTACATAGTACCTATAACACAAAGTCGCTTTCCGCGTCTGTCTGTATATCCGCGAACTCCTAAAACATGCAACGGATTTTGATGCGGTTTTCACATATAGAACGCGCGATAAACGAAAAAGGTTTTTGTATATAAGTACCTACAACAAAACTTAAACATTCAATGGCCGAATAGTGGCCATTTGTGAAAAAACCTTTCCTTTGTGTTGCCGAGTGCCGATTGCCATCACAAGGCAAAGGGTGGCAACTAAGAACGTATCAGAAGAAAATGAACAGCATTTTTCTGTTTACTATGTCGTTTAGATTCAACGCGCGAATTATTGTGGGCCTTGGAGCGAAAGTACAGTTCGATTCAAACTTGATGGCGGCTGTGAAGTACTTAATCTACTCGCGGCGCAGTACCCCAGTCCACATCCCCGCATTCACATGAATTTGCTATGGCACAAATCAAAACCGAAGGTTTGCTTTAAACAAAATTTATTCCCTCCAGAGGAAACTTATGGAGGGAAGGGAACTCGCCTCAACTATTATACAGTAGGTATGTATTTATACAGCTATACAGGGGGGTGACCATAAGCTTTTAGAGTAAGGTTATTTTGAGCGTGTGTAAGGGACAGATGCATAATATATCTGTCCCTTATGCACACTCAAAATAACCTTACTCTTAAGAGCTTATGTTCACCCCCCAGGTGACATAGTTCATTGGCAATATTTCAGGTGAAGAGAGTTCTCAAGAATATGAAAATTTATTAAAAATATGAAATCGAAAAAAAATCAGCTATCTTTACATTTTTTACTAATATTAGGCTGCTGCTGCTGGTAGAAAAGCAGCCTTAACATACTGAACAGACGATTTTTCTTCATATTTTAGAGACAATCTCATAGTTATTCATAAATTGTTATACTTTCAATCCCCAAAATATTGTGTAATAAGTCACAGTATTTTGAACTACAATTCTAACAAAGTTATTCAGGAGGAAAGGCTTCCTAAAATACTGATGTTTCTACTGTAAAACATAATGTCTGTAAAAATATTGTCTAATTATATGCAACTTGCCATTTAGGATGGAGTTTATAAGAGAACTTTACTGTATGTGAATGGTTGCAATATTTAAGTTGTAACTTGTTTTATTTTAAATATATATTTTCAAACAAGATTAATTTGTCATATAGGAGAAATTTCCAAGGCAAAAAACTATCAGTTTTAATATTCAGACCTAATTATGTTAAAATAGGTGGAATAATTTCCCAAGTGTGATGGTGCGAAATAAAATTCATACATCCTTAAAGATACTTTTTATTTCTTTTAAGCTACAAACTCATAGGGGATGGGAGCCAGTAACACTGGTTTCTCAGTACCGCTGACAATATGAGCGGGCTTAGGTCCAGCAGGTTGTCTCTTCAGGTTGGCGATCTTGCCTGCAGCCTTAGCTTCAGCCAGGAGCCTCTCGTTCTCCTTCACTCTCTTGAGGAAGTCCTGTCTGCACTTGGAGTGCTTGATGTGCTCAACGCGGACATTGATGCGCTTGGGTAGAATCCTGCCGCGGACACGCTTGTTCACAATGACACCAAGAGCGTGTTGTGTGACATTGTAGACACGGCCAGTCTTTCCGTGGTAGACTTTGTGGGGCATACCCTTCTGGACTGCACCATTACCCTAAAATAATACATGGTGTTATGAGAAAATCTAGTTTTTTTGATAGAAAGGCCACCCAGGATATTGATGTGGGCTGTCACTGACGACTACATTTGAAACTATGAAAGTTAACACATTTTAACAAAAAGTTATAATGATTCACATAAAATGAACAGTTTAAGTACCACAATATAAGATGATGCGCTTCCCTCCAATAGGAAACAAGCACTTTGATTTGAATGAATACACAATGAGATCATCCAGCAACCAGTATATTTCTCTAGATATTTGCAGATGCAATTGATTAATATTGTAAAAATATTTACTCCAAGGCGAAAAATCTACATCATTCTTAGTCAGCTCTCAACTTACCCTGATGTCAACGATGTCGCCGACTTTGTACACTTTCATGTACGTGGAAAGGGGGATGGTTCCATGGGTGCGGAATCTCCGGGCAAACAAGTCCCTGGTTCCGCGACGATAACCTTTGGAGTTCGTCATTTTTGGGCCTGAAACAAAATCAGTCTACGGTCACCGATAGTCGCACACAACACGTGGATTTCTAATTTCGACTAACAAAAGCAAGTTATAAACGGAACTGTTATTAATATCACTATAACAATTTTTAAACGTGCATTTACATCAAGTGCTTTTACTTTTATTCGTATTTTGTAATATTAAAAATGTTTTTCTTAATATTCACCTTGTGTTACAAAGCTTGACGGATAAAGAAAGAGGTTATGTTAGTCTATGGTCAGCCTAACTACCAGAGATAGCCAGAGTGGCAAGCCAAAAAAATTATGTTTCATAGTCTATGCATAATATGCTAGGTCTACATGCAGCGACTTTAGTTACTAAGCATTAACGAAATGCGGGTTAATTTGCCATATTTTCATGAAAAAGAAATGTAGGAGTGGCAATGGAATTTTATATTATTTAAGTCTTAAGATCAATAGCTCCAGAGCCTTAAACACCGACGACGAGTTGCCAGTCTGTCGCTTTCCAATGGTTACATTTATAGTGTGCAATAGAACTGCACAATTTGATTCCGCCTAGCCCTTTCCATCATTGGACTACAGGACGTACGGCAATGCGCCATCGGTACATGGTGGATATCCCACCCATAAGCACAAAGCGTTTTGCAAATACTTTCATTGTGCGTACAGTTAACGAGTGGAATTCCCTGCCAGAGTCTTTTTTTCCGATAGCTATAACCTAGGTGTCGCGGACTTACAGAAGATATAAGCCGCGAATGTAAATATAACAATAATCAGACATAGCAACATTACAACAATAATTTTATGCAACGGCAACATCGATGGGACGTCGCTGGGCGTAACTATCAAATCAGTATTGGCGCGGTAAGAACCAGTTTTTGTCTTGTTGTGTATCGGGGTTAGAGCCGTCGGCATCCCTGGATTGAAAGCTGAGTGTTTTATGATTTAAGATTATTATTATTTGTATACACTTATCTATGCTATTCACTGAACCGAACTGTCTTTCTTGAGAATACAGAAATACTGATGAATAGTGTTTACATATAAACCAACGATGTTGGCAAACTTTGTATGTTGTAGTTGTATATTATAATGAAGCTTCTTGAGATCTCAATTAGTGCTATCAAGTAGATTGGGGCGGCGATAATACTCCGCCGGCCTCATGAGTAGGAGGTACCGATAATACTCCGCTGGCCTCATGAGTCTGAGGCGGCGATAATACTCCGCCGGCCTAATGAGTGTTCTTGGAAGTGAGCTTCCTAGGACGGAAACCATACCGGTTTCCAGCTGTTGAGCAATGTAATACAAGACTGAGGCGGCGATAATACTTCGCCGGCCTCATGAGTGTTCTTGAAAGTGAGCTTCCAAGGGCTAAAACCATACCAGCTTCCAGCTGTTGAATAAGGTAAGACTTACCCTTAAAATCCTCGTAATAAAAGACTGAGGCGGCGATAATACTCCGCCGGCCTCATGAGTGTTCTTGGAAGTGAGCTTCCTAGGACGGAAACCATACCGGTTTCCAGCTGTTGAGTAATGTAATACAAGACTGAGGCAGCGATAATACTCCGCCGGCCTCATGAGTGTTCTTGAAAGTGAGCTTCCAAGGGTTAAAACCATACCAGCTTCCAGCTGTTGAATAAGGTAAGACTCACCCTTAAAACCATCGTAGTAAAAGACTGAGGCGGCGATAATACTCCGCCGGCCTCAGTAGATGAGGCGGCGATAATACTCCGCCGGCCTCATGAGTGTTCTTGGAAGTGAGCTTCCTAGGACGGAAACCATACCGGTTTCCAGCTGTTGAGCAATGTAATACAAGACTGAGGCGGCGATAATACTCCGCCGGCTTCATGAGTGTTCTTGAAAGTGAGCTTCCTAGGACGGAAACCATACCGGTTTCCAGTTGTTGAGCAATATAATACAAGATTATTTGACATTTGGTTTCAGTAAATACCAATAATATAAGAAATCCATAATATCGAAGTCTCAGTATCATCGATGGTATCTATAATAAAAATAAAGTGTCAGTATCATCGATGGTATCTATAATAAAAATAAAGTGTCAGTATCATCGATGGTATCTATCTACAGATGGTGGAAGTGGCCCTCTATGTTCAAGTTCTGTTGCTCTGCGTTCCTTGCTCCGTCTCCATGAAGAACTAACAAGCGAAGCAGATAAAGTAAACCCAGGTACAAGTTGGAAATAATATTTTTTTCTTATTCGCTACGTCTGCCTAAGGTCACTCCCTCAGAAGAGATCAACCTAATACTCAGGTATCATACGATTCCTTCGAATAATAGAATCCCCAAATCTTAAGGCATACGTCGCGACACTAGGTGTCGGGTAGGATATAATAGGTTACTTCTAGGCAAGCGTGCTTTACCGTCGACCACATCACTTAACAACAGGCGAGATAGTAGTCAAACGCGTAACAATCACAAATAAAAAAATAAAAATCGAAATCTTTTTTAGACTTACTTTCTTTTCCGAAGTCGGTTTCTTTGCTACCTTTTTTTTTTTCGTTTTACGGCACCGACTTCGGAAAATAAAGTAATTTTACACTTTGTAGTGTTTTGTTTTGGAAGTTGGTTCGATAAAATGTTAACAAAAAAACTGTCTTTTTAGTTTTAGTCTCTTTTTACCTTCAATTACCATAAAATCATTTATAGCCAAAGTAAGTCTCATGACGATTCCAAATAGTCCAAACACGCTAGGATACATTGTTTTATTTCGCAGTTCCAGTGCCTATCTTCCGGCTTCATCCTTCATCATCAAATCAGTTTGATGGTATTTGCTTCATCAAAGTCGCTTTACTATTTAATAGAGATATCTCAGACCATGACATATTTATTAAGGAGTTCCAGTGGTCATCTGTGGTCTTCTTAATCAGTTTCACTTTATCAAATGATAATTTCTGAGTGCAAATTATTGCATTGTTGGTGAAAATACCAAAATCGCTATACGTATGCCTATAATATTTGAGGAGTTCCCTCGATTTCTCCAAGATCCCATCATCATATCCTGACCATGGAAACACCTGGAAAGTATACACTTTCAAACAAATTTCCAAATTGGTCCAGGTGTCTTTGAAGTTCGGCGAAAATACATAAATGAACAAAAATAAAAAGATTCCGACGAATTGAGAACCTCCTCCTTTTTTTGAAGTTGGTTAAAAATGTTAAGACCATTTTTAAGGTGGAAACAGATTATTGAAACCCCACCCGACGCCACGCCACCCGACGCCTTCTGACGCATTGAAGTACTAATCAAACCCATACATTTAGTATGGTCAGAGACACATAGTCAACACGCCATGCGATCACACGCATTCCCACGTGTCAACACGCAGTCGGTTTGGATCAGCGTGTTGCCGGGAGTGGGGGAACACACGCCACCCGACGTTTCGACACAGTGTGTCTCTATTAACACCCGATCCCACGCGTCAGTCAGTCGAGTGGTGCCAACAAAGGGAAATTTACCCTAATTTAGAGTAAAGTTTCATCAGCACGGTCATTCTTAGGGTACAGAAATAAGTAACTTTTTGAGTCAAATTTGCAATGATATGAACTTAAGTTTAAATATTACCCTTGAGCCCGCAATTTCTTAAAACTTCTTTTTCGATACGCCTATCATAGTCTCAATGACGTAAATCCTAAAATAACCAGTTTTTTGTTATGGTTTCTATTATTGTTATAGTAAAACTGGTCTGTATTTATATTATAGATTATAATGTCTCGTCTTATGTATTATCTTGCATGAAATGTATCAAATATATATAGAATGGAGAGGGAAAGCAAATTAATAAAAAAATTTTTTTTTTTGTATAACTTAAAATCAAGACATGTTTCCAAATCTTTTTACAGTCCGTTCAACCGATTTTGGGTTCTATCCTGTAAACATAAGGATGACATAAAAAGCATATACCTGTTACCAAAACCAACTGTTTACTGCAGCTATCATTTGTCGTATCACAAACGCAATAGAAGTTAAAATCGGTTGAATGAGCTGTAATATGGGCTAATTTAAACGTCTAATGTTATCGCAAATGGAGTATAGGGTACATTGAGATCAGACTTGAGATAAAACAAAAACGAGACCTGGCAATACTGGCTATGACATTAGCTAACGTGTTGTAGCATCATGTGGGGTGTTGTATATGTGCACGGTGCGCGTCGGGTGTCGACACGTCGGGTGGCGTGGGGTCGCGTGGGGTTTCAATAATCTGTTTCCACCTTTATTCTAATAAGTACACCCTGGCCATTACTGTTTTGACAGCTATTAAAATTATAATTTTTCCTTCTTACGTTATTTGTCACTGCTCTTCTTATATCAAGGTAAAATATAATTAAATGCAGGTGTCTTTTCATGCTGAAAATAGTTTTCCTTAGCCAACTCCATTGGCTCTGAATCGAATATATAAACAAGTAAAAAAATAATGTTTCATAGTCTATGCATATTATGCTAGGTCTACATGCACTGACTTTAGTCACTCGACATTAATGAAATGCGGGTGATTTTCTTCATTTTCATGAAAAAGAAATGTAGGAGTGGCAGTGGCATTTAAATTTAGTCTAATGATCAATATTTATTTCGACATCTTTTATTTATTCAATTTATTTGGGAAAATAAACAGTAGATAGCACATTACATTTTACTACAAATGTGCAACCAACTACATTTTCCACGAAATAAAACCCATGCGATTTAAATTAAATCATCACAAAATCAAAATAATACAAAAACAAACCATCAAAATTATTACATTAAAAATAAAATTATGCGCATTTAAAATCAAATTAACAAATATTTAAAGTCAATATAAAAAATATAAAATCAAATTAAAAACAATATGAAAAAGAAAAAAATAACATTAAATGAAATATTAAATGTCTTCCCGTGGGTGTGTTCCGTATGGTGCCGGACGTAAAGAATTTCAGTTGGACAACGGAACCACCGGGGTCACCTACTGGCCAGTTTTATGGAGAAGGAGGGCCTCTATATGATGAACTCCTTCTTCAAAAAGCGTGAACACAGGAAGTGGACCTGGCAGAGCCCTGATAGTGCAACAAAAAATGAGATCGACTTCATCATGTCAACCAAGAAGCAAATGTTCAATGATGTCTCTGTGATCAATTCGGTAAAAACCGGGAGCGATCACCGCATGGTAAGAGGCACATTGAACATTAATATTAAGCTTGAAAGGTCTCGACTGATGAAGTCCACGCTCCGTCCAGCACAGATCCAGGTCCAAAACCCCGAGAGCTTTCAGCTTGAACTCCAGAATCGTTTCGAGTGCCTAGGGAGCTCCGTGGATGAATATAGCAACGGGTTCGTGGAAGCTGTCCATACGGTCGGGTCTAAGTTTTTCAAGACCCGTCGTACAGATAGAAACAAAAAGCTCTCTGATCACACCCTCAAGCTTATGAAGGAGAGGCGTGAGATGATCCTGCAGTCTTCAGATGAGGCGTGCAAATACTCAATAGACAGATCTCTAAATCCTTGAAAAGAGACCTCCGCCGCTTCAATACCGAGCGTATTAAAGACGCTATCGAGCGAAATAAAGGCTCCAAGGTGTTCTCAAGGGATCTGGCTATTGGGCAGAGCCAACTCACGAAACTGAAGACCGACGATGGCAGGATCGTATCCGCCAAACCGGAGCTTCTCAGGGAGATCGAGACATTCTATGGGCAGTTGTACACTTCGATCAGCAAGCCCGTTGCGAGTTTAGCAAACAACCCAAGAGCTAGATTGACCCGACACTATACCGACGATATCCCGGACGTCAGCCTGTACGAGATTAGGATGGCTCTGAAACAGCTCAAAAACAACAAGGCGCCGGGTGATGACGGAATTACGGCCGAACTCCTGAAGGCGGGTGGAAAACCGGTCCTTAGGGCCCTTCAGAAGCTGTTTGAGTCCGTCATACTCGAGGGCAAAACGCCACAGGCATGGTGCAGGGGTGTGGTGGTACTCTTCTTCAAGAAGGGCGACAATGCCCGGTTGAAGAACTATAGGCCCATCTCACTTCTTAGCCATGTCTACAAGTTGTTTTCAAGAGTCATCACGAATCGTCTCGCGCGCAGGTTTGACGATTTCCAGCCCCCCGAACAAGCCGGATTCCGAAAAGGCTTCAGCGCCGTAGACCACATACATACGCTGCGGCAGGTTATACAGAAGACCGAAGAGTATAACCTGCCTCTCTGTTTAGCGTTTGTGGACTACGAGAAAGCCTTCGATTCGATAGAGACTTGGGCTGTACTGCAGTCTCTCCAACGGTGCCAGATCGACTACCGGTACATTGAGGTGTTGAAGTGTTTGTACAAAAACGCCACCATGTCAGTCCGTCTTCAGGATCAGACCTCGAAACCAATCCTTCTCCAGCGCGGCGTGAGACGTCATTTCTCCGAAACTGTTCACTGCTGCGCTGGAGGATGTCTTCAAGGTTCTGGACTGGAGGGGGTTGGGCATCAACGTTAATGGCGAGTACATTACTCACCTTCGGTTTGCCGACGACATAGTGGTCATGGCTGATACCATGGAGAGCCTCAGTAAAATGCTCGATGACCTCAGTAGAGCTTCCGAAAGAGTGGGTCTTAAAATGAACATGGACAAAACCAAGATCATGGTGAATGCCCATGTAACACCCACTCCTATCAAGGTCGGAGACTCTACTCTCGAAGTTGTAGACATAATGTCTACCTGGGACAAACGGTCCAGTTGGGTAGGTCCAATTTCGAGAAAGAGGTCAACCGTGGAATCCGACTCGGCTGGGCGGCGTTCGGGAAGTTGCGTGGTATCTTCTCGTCCAATTTACCGCAGTGTCTCAAGACAAAAGTCTATGACCAGTGTGTGTTGCCAGTGATCACCTATGGGACCGAGACGTGGTCGCTCACAATGGGCCTTATCAGAAAGCTCAAAGTCACTCAAAGGGCAATGGAGAGGGCTATGCTCGGAATTTCCTTGCGTGATCACGTCAGGAATGATGATATCCGCAGGAGAACCAAAGTTACCGACATAGCCCGAAGAATTGCCAAACTTAAGTGGCAGTGGGCAGGGCACATTGCTCGCAGAACGGATGGCCGATGGGGCCGAAAGGTTCTGGAATGGCGACCGCGAACCGGAAGACGATACGTTGGAAGGCCTCCCACTAGGTGGACTGATGACCTGGTTAAGGTTGCGGGAAGGCGCTGGATGCGAGACGCACGGGATCGGTCAATGTGGCGACTCTTTGTGGTCTTTCGGCTGAAATGAATGAATGAATGAATGAAATATTAATATAAAAGAAAACAATTAAATAACAAGTCAATAAACATTAAATACTAAACATAAAAAAAACAAGTCCACTCATTAAAAATCATTAAAAAAAAAAATAAGAAAAAAAAGAAAAAAAAAGAGATATATAATATATTAATATTATATATATTTGTGTGGTGTACAATAAAGAATATAATAAATAAATAAATAAATAAGCTAAGTTGCATTAAAAATATTTGAATAAATCCATTATAGAATTGAATAATTAAATTTTCTACTGATTATGTGTTATAAGTACATTATTTTTCAATTCTTTTGTAGACTTACCAGCGACTTTTCAGATTTACAGCGACGCCGCGCCTCCTCAATTTTAAACTGTTGTTTGTAATCGATACCGACTCGCAGTAACTGAAGTCGCTGGATATGGAACGTACTTCACTGCCTAATATTTTAGCAATAAAAATATTTGCACGATATTTAGTGTTTAATTAAAGTACAATTAAGCAATTTTAATGATAATTGCTAAAAAAACTTTTTCAAATTAGTGATGCTGGTAACACCAAACATTAGGACCTTGTTTTTTCAGTTTCCTGCAACGTGCAATGATTAATTTGGCGCCAAATTGTATTTTATGTTTTGTTCAAGCTTTATATTACCTTGCTTTCATACGTGTGTCCGAGAATTAGTAATTCAATTTTCTAGCACTTTCTGGTATCCGATTATAATGAAACTTGACATGCTTATGTAAAGCTGCCTTCACATTACAGTGTCATGTCGTGGCGAGGCGCGGGATACACCAATTACGAATCTGTTCAAGTCTACATCTTACAGTCTTAGCACAACGAGTCTTGTAGCCAATCAAATGCGTCATAAGGCGCCACGCCACGCCACGTAACGCAAATGTGTTTCCGCCTTAAGGTGAACGCGCACTATCCGCACCGCAGGAGCCGCACGCGCCACAGTCATCGCATTTTCTCAAGGCCCCGCGCTATCCGCGCCGTATGCGCCGAACGCGCCGCACGCATTGTATCCACTTCTGTAACATCTTGAACTATATTTTCATACGGATAAGGATGACGACTCCACGCCGCCCGCATTGCACGCACCGCAAGCATCGAACGCGCCGAATCTGATGACGTCATCCGCACGCGCTGTTGGAATCCGTATACCTACAGCATTTTGCTGAAATGCGGCTCGTGCGGCGCGGATAGGTGCGCGAGGCTGCATACGATTTCATATAAAGATTTATAAAATCGCACGCCCAGCTCAACACTGCACTAAGTCAAAATAGCTAATTTTTCAGAATCGACGAAAAACCGTTATCTTAATTTATGTCAAAGTTATTGCAAATGTCTTGATTATATCATGTCAAGAATCCAATCCGTATCAGCATTTTATAGTTCAATAAATGTATTTTTTATTTAATTCACTGTTGTGGAATGTTTGAACGAAACAAAAAAGAATTATTTCGAGTTACGTGCTTTTTACTGATTGATTCTGTAATAATGCACTATTATTCTACTGTTTTTTTATTGTGATTTAATATACAATAGCGACCCATTTGTTTTCTTTTCAGTAATAAACCTATTAAAACTTAAATAAACGACAAAATTTTACTAAAACCAGTCGGTACTTATATTTTAAACATAAACTAGTACTCTTTTTGCACCCATAGTGTTAATTAAGACATGTAAATTACAAAATACAATATCTTCTGTTAGTCAAAAAAATAAGAAAAAAATATGGCATTTTTCCATATTTTTTGAATACAAAACACTTATAACACAAAACTCTTAGGAATAAAAATAACAATGCTATAACACCGTTACATAAAAATAAAACTGTTTAAAATTGTATAATTAACATTTCAATCAAAAGACGTCCACCGCTGGACATAGGCCTTCCCCAAGTGTCATTCATCACATTGAACGTCTCGCATCCAGAGGGCTCCCGTAACCCTCACCAGGCCTTTCGTCCACCTAGTGGGAGGTCTTCCAACGCAACGTCAACGCAACGTCGTAAGCAACGTCTCCCGGTTCACGGTCGCCACTCCAGAAATTTTCGGCCCCATCGAGCATCCGCTCTGCGAGCAATGTGCCCCTGCCACTGCCACTTAAGTTTGTCAATTCTTTAGACTATGTCGGTAACAACCAGGGTTACCGACATAGTCCGATGTCTTGCCCCCATACACCACTTGCGCATGTCTTCAGTTCTGACTCGATCACGCAAGGAAACTCCGAGCATAGCCCTTTGGGTGACTTTAAGCCTTCTGATGAGGCCACAACTACGACCACGTTTCGGTCCCGTATTTAATCACATACACTGATCATAGACTTTGGTATTGAGACACTATGTAATCACACACACTGATCATATACTTTGGTATTGAGATACTGCGGTAAGTTGGACAAGACAAGTAAGACAGACGAGTCTGATTCGACGTTTGACCTCTCGTAGTTAGACCTATCTAATTGAAGCGTTTGTCCCTGGTAGACATAATCGTCCACAACTTCGAGGGTGGTTTCCGATTTTGATAGGAGTGTAACATGGGCGTTCAACATGACCTTAGTTTTATCCATGTTCATTTAAGACCCACTCTTCCGGAAGCTCTACTGAGGTCATCGAACATTGTTCTTAGATCCTACATGGTCTCAGCCATGACCACTATACCTATCGTCAGCAGGCCAAAGTTGAGTGATGTACTCGCGATTAACATTGTTGTCTAGCACTTTCTAGTCCAGAACCTTGAAGTTCAATGCAGAAGTGAACAGTTTCGGCAAAATTACTCGCCCTGAAAATCTGCCTGCCTCATTCCGTGAATTTATCTGATACTTCATCGGCCGATGCTGCCACTGTTGACATCTCAGTAGTTGTGGCTGCAACGGTTGTATTTTTGACATCCTTTTTCACGCTTTGTTTAATAGAAGGTCTGGTGTCTTTTGTGGTTGCTTCCATTGCCTTTTTAAGTAACAGGAGACCACGACCCCTCATCATCTGCCAAATAACTATTAAAAATTAAATTAATTCAACAATGAAATAAAATGAAATAAACCATTTTTTTTTTAAAACGTTGCCCCACACTAGGAATTTCTTCCTGTATCGTAGGTGCGTTTACAAACATAAACTCATGCTTACATACACAAACACCCAGAGCCGGAACAATTATCTGTAGGTCATACAAATATTTGTTCCGTGCGGGAAACGAACCCGCGACACGCAGCGCAGCAGTCAATCGCTCAACCACTGCGCCAACCGTGCGCGTGCACAATAGTGCATTATCTAAAAAAAAAGTATTAATCTTCGTGTAAATAACGAAAAAAATAAATCGCAAATACATTTCTCTTAATTTATAATGTAAAGAACAATTAATTGTATAAATAAATATGTTTTTATGATTTTTAACAAAAGTAGGACATAATTTATATCTACCATCAATAGTGCATCATTTCACTGATTTTCACCTTTTACAAACAATACTAAACCATTTTGGAATAATACAAAAAAAATACATACCTTTGCCAACAACAGAGTATTATTTCGAAATAGTATCAAACTCGTAGTATAAACACAGTCACCAACACTGAATTAAAACTAAATAATTCCGAGTAATTTTCGTTCTACATTCAACAACACCGCATTATCACAAAATAATTCACTGTTGCGTGCTGTTTTTAAGGCGGACAAGTTGCAACTGGAAATAGTTTTGTGTTGACGGTATGACTTTCGCAGCGCGTCGTCACCAATAGAGAGTTAGCGCGCCATCTTTTGGACATTTTTGTAGATATAAATACGCCTATCTTCGTGGTATATGCGGTAAATTTTTGGCTATTCGTTGATAGGTAAAAGTCGATTTTGAGATTTTTCGACATACTGCAGTGTTGATCTGGGTGTGCGAAATGCGATGACTGCGGTGCTTGCGGCACCTGCGGCGCGGATAGGAGCGCGATTGAAATAATATGGTACCAATGGGGATGTGAACTGCCATTTTATCACGATAGGTGGCGCATCGTCGCTATGGCTATTGAAAGCTGTCAAATTCATACATTTTGTAACCTATCATTCAGTAAAATTTAATTTTCTCGAAATATGTCTCTGTGTGCTGTACCAGGATTTACCAACTCCAGTATTCATTTGTTGCGCAAAGATACAACGCAAAATAATCTGGGAAAAGGCTATACATATTTATAGGTTATGTTATGTATCTGTCAAAGTAACTCTGATTATGTTGCTTGGTAATCTTCGGCGATATAGTGGAGCTATGAATGTATTGTTAAAGTTCTAATGCAGGAATGTCATTTGCTTGGCCTTCAGAAGCTTGAGGGCTTTGATTGCCGAAAATAAAATAAAACTTCTAACCTAAAACGTAAAGAATACCAACACAATAAAGTAATATTCTCTAATTTTTTGTAAATTTTCCTACCATGAGTCAAGTAAGAAAGAACTCGTTACCACTAAAAAATAGCCAAATCTAGAACATATCACTGATGAAAAATATTTTATTGTATAAAAATCTACTTTTCAATAAGATCTGTTTTCTTTCCAGTTATCCTTGCTCCTTATTTATTTAGTTCGTCTTTCAATTCCTTAAGCTTCCAGGAACTATACATATTATCAATAACGATGGTAGACGGATTTAAACACAAAACAAATAACAAAAAAACGTGATGTAAATAAAGCAAAAATGATTTGACAGCAGCCATTGCGCCGACAGCGACATCTGCGCTCAGCTTTGCGTTCACATCCCCATACCACAAAATAAAAAGTATACAGTGTGTGTGTGTGTAGTGTATTGTCCACTCCCGCCGCGCGCCGTCCTCGACAATTGGGTTTTTAAACCATTTTTTTTTGTTTCAATGGATAGAGCATAAATAAGTTTTATTACAAAACTATTTTTAGTTTATTTTCTCTATAGGTACTTACAAAGTAATAACAAAATGAAATTATATTTTAGAATCCAGTACCGAAAACACACCGACAGTTCCTGAACAGACCCGAGCCCGTGTGACGCGATGCACAATTCTACTCATTTTAGAACACAGTTGATACAATGTTTTGCCTTTTAACCGATTCAATCTTGTTATTATCGTCAATATATTGATGAATATACCAAAAATATCGAACTTTAAAAGTTACCATGCTTGCTTCGTACCATTATGTAGAATCCTACTACAAAAAAAACTCTCCAATAAATTTGATTCGCGCCAAGTACCTACCTAGCAATCATGTTTTGAGAAATTTTCTATGTCTAACTATATTCCAACTAAAATGTGTTAACTATGTTGTTATATTGTTCTTATTTAGTATATATCGAATTCGAGGAAGAATTGAGCGGGTTACGAGTTACGATGGAGTATTTATTTATTATATACTTTATTGTACACCACAAAAACATACAGGACAAACATTTACAAAAACAAGTGCACAAGAAGTGTGGAGTATCATAGGGTTATGGGAAGTCCAGTGGAGCTTCCGAAAGAATGGGTCTTAAAATGAACATGGACAAAACCAAGGTCATGGTGAATGTCCATGTAACACCCACTCCTATCAAGGTCGGAGACTCTACACTCGAAGTTGTAGACGATTATGTCTACCTGGGACAAACGGTCTAGTTGGGTAGGTCCAATTTCGAGAAAGAGGTCAACCGTCGAATCCGACTCGGCTGGGCGGCGTTCGGGAAGTTGCGTGGTATCTTCTCGTCCAATTTACCGCAGTGTCTCAAGACAAAAGTCTATGACCAGTGTGTGTTGCCAGTGATCACCTATGGGACCGATACGTGGTCGCTCACAATGGGCCTTATCAGAAAGCTCAAAGTCACCCAAAGGGCAATGGAGAGGGCTATGCTCGGCATTTCCTTGCGTGATCACGTCAGAAATGACGATATCCGCACTAGAACCAAAGTTACCGACATAGCCCGAAGAATTGCCAAACTTAAGTGGCAGTGGGCAGGGCACATTGCTCGCAGAACGGATGGCCGATGGGTCCGAAAAGTTCTGGAATGGCGACCGCGAACCGGTAGACGATACGTTGGAAGGCCTCCCACTAGGTGGACTGATGACCTGGTTAAGGTTGCGGAAAGGCGCTGGATGCGAGACGCACGGGATCGGTCAATGTGGCGACGCCTGGGGGAGGCCTATGTCCAGCAGTGGACGTCTTTCGGCTGAAATGATGATGATGATGATGGGAAGTCCGAAGAGAGGGGGAGGACTCGATAATTAATTCCTTCCGGTAACCTGCTATACCTACTGGAAGTAGGGTGACTGGCAGTTCCAGGGTGGTGTGGTGTCGGGTTTATCGTCTACAAGTCGTGTGACCAACGTAGTGAAGATCGAGATTGTGTCGACCAGGGCTTATACTCATAATATCCTCTAGGTGTTCGCTGAAGGTCATACAGGTCTACGCCCCGACCTCGGTACACCCCGACCTCGGTACACCCCGACGACAAAGTAGAGACTCACTTCACCGTGGTCATGGGGGACTTCAACGCGAAACTCTCTTCTTTCTGGGGGGGTGAGTGGGCCAATTTTGACGGAACCACCGGTGTCATCTACTAGCCAGTTTTATGGAGAAGGAAGGCCTCTATATTATCATGAATTCCTTCATCAGAAAGCGTGAGCACAGGAAGTGGGCCTGGCAGAGCCCCGATTATCAACGAAAAATGAGATATATATATATATATATTTCATCATGTCAACGAAGAAGCACATATTCAATGATGTCTCTGTGATCAACGCGGCGAAAACCGGAAGTGATCACCGTATGGTAAGAGGCACATTGAACTAAAGTATTAAGCTGGAAAGATCTCAATTGATAAAGTCTACGCTCCGTTCAGCACAGATCCAGATCTAAAACTCCGAAAGCTTTCAGCTTGAACTCCAGAACCGGTTCGAGTGCCTAGGGAGCCTAGTGGTCGATTACAACGATGGGTACGTGGAAACTGTCCATATGGTCGGATCTAATATTTTGTAAAGGTAAATGAAAATCAGCAGAGTTCCTCATAGTTTCGGAATTGACCATCCAAGCCCACTTAAAAAACTCACCCTGTGCCCTTAAGTTTTCCTTTTTTTTTCATGTATATTTGTAAAATTTGTACAGAGGCCTACTCTGTTGACAGCGCAATTTTGAGCATATTTTGAGGGTTCTAGTGCTTCTATAGATAACGTATCATCAAAAAGGAAAACATAGGGACACAGTATATATACCTGTCTTTTTGAGTTTATGGAATACCTTTTCAATTAGTCCATTATTGGAGGAGGAAATAGGAGGGAGGGGAACCTCGAATTATGACTTTTTACTTAGGCAATTCAGTCGGATGTCTGCGACTGCACTTTCTCTTAATACGAGTTTTTTTATAACTTATCAAGGGTGCTGGTTGCAACACCAACCTGTTTTGTCAATTAATGTGTAACTCACAAATGGTTCAATTAATTCATGATAACATGCTTTTATTGATTTCAATAAATTACACTTGAAATATGTAAAACTGTAATTGCATGGAATAAGTAATTTTTATTTTATTTTATAGTGTGTGTAGGTTATATTTAGGCAGGCGATAAATGACGAATTATTATATGTCAACTTTGACATATATTAATATGTCAAATTAATCGAAATCCCATCCACCCAGCCTTTGCCTTGGTGCTTTTCACCAGCGACAATTATTGCCGAGATCCCTATCCCAAAGCCCAGAATGCCTTTAGTTTGAAGTCCCTCGGTTTTAACACCGTTTTTTAATTCTTATAAAGCAGCCCACTTCTTGTATCCAATGAGTACTGAACATTTATAAAATAATATGATAATATCAATAATATTCAAATAAACAGATACCTTGTACACTCACAAAACAATTGAAAAAAGTGTTCCGCGCAGCAGCGGCAGCACACTTATACACTTTTCATTCGTCTGACATTTCACTACAAGTCGAAAGGAATGGCTTAAAAAATCCAACAAGAAAAAAAGAGACAGCCAGTGTTTGTCACTTGCGTGTGAATGTAAACAAACATTATTCTGACAGCCAATGTTGTTATCTTTTTCTAACCTCAAAATATCAGAATATTTGAAAAAAGAAATTAGTAAATTGAGGCGTATTGCTTACTTACATATGGTATGAGATCCATCATTATCATTGTGATATCATCATAATTGGTACAATTTCTAAATACACACGATGGCATTTTTTTATTTTGTTTTTGTTTCAACAAAGCCTATCGCTCTTCGCCATGCGTGACTTAAACTAAAGACTTAAGGTCACAATTGTGACCTATTCGAGTCTTCACAATACGCGCGCTCATAACATATCTGGTAAATTTGAATCAATTAAAAAATAAAAATATTGTTCATTATTCATACATTCTGTAGCGAGCGTCGTCCTTGCTTTCCAAGGGCTGGCGACATCTTTATCGTGTTTGTTAAACCAATCTTAATGTTCTCGGTATATAATAACAATTTGTAAAACAAACACTTAATAGCCGGTTGTGTTCCGTAATTAACGAAACAATTAAAATGCCATTGAGTCTCGCATGAATCCACTTTTTAGGTATTCAAGGAGTTAATTCTAATTTAAAAAAACATTTATTTAACATAGAGAAAAATATTTTATTTGCGCCGATCATGACGCATACCACAAATATAATAGAAATAAAAGGTATCAAAAACAGGGAAAATATTATTCACATTCGCGCCAAACAGCCATCGCTCACCAAAGTTTTTTACCTAGTCTGGAGCCTATGTAGGAACGTTCAGAATCGCTCTCGTTTCCAAGTTCGAATAAACACGAAATTCGCACTTTTTAAAACCGGCCATAACGCGTTGTGGCAATGAAGAAATGCTAGAACGCGTTCTGTCTGAGTCTTAGATTATGCCAACACAACGCAAATCCGCGACGGGCGAAAGGGCGTCGACGAGAATGGGCATATTTTTCGTCATACGTAAATGTTATTTGCTTGGTTTTAATTTTTTCGGGGTCGCTAATAAGTTAACAACTGATAGATGTGGTCAAAATCAAAATTCATGAGAGTGCCGATGAAAATTTGATAACTTTTCGTCATGGATGTCATTTTGTTTTTTTTTGTCAATTGTTTTTGGGGTCGCTAATACCGAATATGGGGTCAAATCCAAAATCCAAGATGGCGCCAACGAAATTTGAAAACTTTTCGCTATGGGTGTCATTTTCATGGTTTTCGGGGTCGCTAATTACGAATATAGGGTCAAAACCGAAAGCATTACGCCATCTTGAATTCGCATCATAAGAGAGAAGAGATTATTATGTCAAATGTTTTTATGGAACCAACGCGAGTGACAGCTTCTTCTGCGACTTATTTAGATATTGTTTTTTGTCATTCTGATTACTTAGATAAAGAATAAGTTAGCATAATGATCACAGTGGCCAAACAATACGTTATAATAACGCACCAACATATATTTACAAAAAAGGTAAATAATTTTACATAAATAAACTCACGTCTTTTGCCCATGGGGGTAGGCAGAAACTACAGAACGCCACCAGTTACGATCCTTACATACTTTTTTTGCTTCACTCACGTTCATACATCTTCGGTCAGTCATACACGCACGCCGCCGGTTATGAGTACTGCGCACCTGGCCTGAGTTTATGTATGTATGTAAATAATATTTAGATCAATAAGGTACTTGTAAAAAAATAATAAAATCTTGAATAGTAAATTATGTGTTTTAAACTTCAATAATATAGATGACCCAAATGAGTTATATGCCGAGTTTTTTAAAATACACACACATACCTGATAAACGCGCAATTTAATGACACTTTTTTTTCACGTCACAATCAAATGACGGAAATCCACACCGCGTCTTTCATCTCGCATGTAATTGGTTGATTTTTCATACTCTTTGCTCTGCCTTTTCGAATTCAATACGCAATAAGGTTGCAGGGATTCGTAAAATCAGGGAAAAGTTATATGAACTGTATGACCTAAAGCAACATAAATGAATAAAACTTTGATAATTATGTTGCAAAGTATTCAAAAACCTTTAAAATTGCATGCAAAATAGCTAAAGCGCTGTATATTGACAGACAACAAAATAAAAATTACCTGCAAAATAATAAATAATGAAAGAGATAGAAAAAGCGAAAACAGCGTAATACAAAACTTAAGTTAGATCCTGCACATGACCCCATAAACTCAGATGTAGAGGTAGCTCAGGAATTTGAAAACTTTTTGTTAAGACTACAGCAGCTTTAAACTCCTCACAAGCAATTGTAATTTATTTTTATTAAAATTATTTAGGTAGGTACCTATATTCTATTCTATTTAGAGTTCCGTAAATCAATTCGTCAAAAGGAAAAAGGAACCCTTATAGGATCAATTTGTTGTCTGTCCGTGTGTCAAGACCTTTTTCTCTGGAACCCCTGGAGGAATCAAGTTGAAACTAATATCGTAATCTGCAACCCTTGGAGCTGTAAAAAAATCAAACTTCTGAAATGAACGCAATCAAAGGATACGGCCGTTTATGCCGCATATTTGAAGAATCGCAAGGGAATCAAAACCTATACGGTGCTTCCTGTTGACCTATGGAAGAAGCAATGCAAATAGCACAAACAAAGTAAAATTCCGAAAATCGTAATGTTCATGTACGTACTTCAATCCAAAAACAAAAAAGATACATTAATTAACTTATACAATTTTCCAACGGCAAACTTAATTTTGTCCCTAAAATCAGTTTATCTTTCGTTAGAGCAATTCGCCTCCGTTCAGTGCTTTCAATGTTTATGAACTTCAGTAATGTTATCTATTTATTTTAATTAATGTTGCTGATTGTTCGGAACCCTCGGTGCGCGAGTCTGACTCACACTTGGCCGGTTTTTTTATACTTAATGTTACGTTTGTAGCATTTATGACTTAGTTGTTTACAAGCCTCCTAAGTGTGTAGGCAATTACATCAAAATGAAAACTTTATATGTAATATTACTAATGTAAGTAACATGTTTTTGTTTTTTTTGGAGTTGTAAATCATCCAATGACTTCTCCCGCTCTGGATGAAGGGCGTGTCAAACTTTTACTGACTAAAACCCACCCGTGTTCCTTCAGTTGCTTGTGCCAGGGCCGCGGTAACTCTTTTAAACTTTTCCGCGCTCCAGACAGGTTTCGGCCCTAGCGGGCCCCGTCAGTTTTGCTGACATCTCATTGAGGCGCGCGTTGAACACTACGCGCCGTCGATTTGGGCATACATACTCGCCGACGGCAAGCCCACGCCTACGTTGCCCGGGAATCGGCTTGCGACTCCCGACGCCCACAGCGTCTCCTGCGGTGGCTAGGGGCATAAGGGCGTCTCCATTGCGTTTCCCTCATGCGTTCCACCTCCTCCTCCGCGAACATTATTGCTTTGCAGAAGGAGGAGACGGCTTTCCATGCCCTCTCGCTCCATACCATGGCCTGGACCAGGGCCGGACGCAAATGGTCGCCACTGCCAATCGCCTCCACGAGGACACGGCGGTGCTCAGCCCAAGTGGGGCAGACCTCCACCGTATGCTCCACCGTGTCCTACGGGCGGTCCACACAATAATAAAATCCGGGCGTTTCCTCCCGCCTTATCCTGAACAGGAACCTCCCGAAACAGCAGTTTCCGGTGAGGACCTGCGTCAGGCGGAAGGTGAACGTAAGTGCAACTGGTAACGTGTTTAGGTACGTGTTCTTCTTTGAAAGGTTTCCTCTTCTTTCTACCATATTTTTTGACAGAAATGCCCTAACTTTTTAAAGGATATAATAGCGAGTATTTGAAAATTTTAGTTTCAGCCTATATGAGTGTCAAAAAGTGGAGGATGCACATCTTATCTTATCTTGTGGAGGGGCCGAGTAATAACTCGGGCACTTCGACCCATTGGGATCTTTTGTGGTCCCCTAGATTCACTACTTCACATATGAGGCTATAGTCTTCTGGTCTTGGGTATCCTATTCCTAGAATACTAATTCGCTTACCAGCCAGTGCATCGCATGTACACAGAAGTGCTCCATGCGTTCTGTATGTTCCTTACACAACCTGCACACGGCTGTCGCGGTTAGACCTATCTTCATGAGCATGTCGTTGGTTCCAAAGTGGACAGTAAAGGTTGTGGAGGGTGCATATACTAACTATTGTTATTCATAAACAAAATTCAAAAGCTGCTGCAGAATTAGTTCAAACTCGTTTTATTTACTGTATAAAACTAAAGTAAGTAAAACGAGTTTGAACGAATTTTTATGTTTTTTTTTAAAGTGTCATAAAACGGAAATAATTTTGAGACACCATTTATTTCTGTACTCGACAACACGGTTGGCGCCGTGGTTGTGTAATCCCGTACGTTACCATAGAGGGCATCATTTAATCCGTGATGTTGACCTTCTGAACACTCTTCAAAAGTTCACCAAAGACCTAATTGCACATATTACGACGGGACTTCCAAAAGTTAACAGAAAATTTTCCTTTTAATAATACATCTACATTAAAAATAAAACGTGATCTTTTGGACCTCCATGGTAATGTTTTGTAAATAATATTTCGCAGAATAATACAACACGTACTAAGTGATGGAATCCAAGTGAAAGTGGAGCAAGGCAAGTTGGAGGGCGAGCTACTGGACTTAGTTACTCAGGATGGACAGTACTACAGTTTCAAAGGGATACCGTACGCCGAACCACCCGTTGGAAAACTAAGATTTAAGGTAATCAAGTGCAGAATGTTTTCTACTAAGCAGGTACCTTACACTAAGACCCCGTTTCGCTAAAAACTTAGTTCAGAGTTAGTTCCTAACTCGAGGTTAAATTGACAATTTGTCATAATCTAAAAGGCACATGTTAGCTACTAACTCAGAGTTAGTAAGCAAACCCAGGGTGGCGCAAACCGGTCTAAATCACTACTTGATTTACTTTTTCTTGAGCCAACCATGAAGCAAACGGGAAATATTTAAAAAGCCGCCGTCAAAAATTATGATGTGATTTTTTTTACTAACCATTTTAGTGCTTTCTATTTTTATTTAAGAATCTTTATATTATTTTGCTTTCGTATGTTTGTCCGGCAACTAATAATCCATTTTACTTTCGTATGTGAGTCCGGCAACTAGTAGTCCATTTTACTTTCGTATGTGTGTCCGGCAACTAAAAATCTATTTTACTTTCGTATGTGTTCGGCAACTAGTAATCCATTTTACTTTCGTATGTGTGTCCGGCAACTAGTAATCCATTTTACTTTCGTATGTGTTCGGCAACTAGTAATCCATTTTACTTTCATATGTGTGTCCGGCCACTTGTAATCCATTTTACTTTCGTATGTGTGTCCGGCAACTAGTAATCCATTTTACTTTCGTATGTGTGTCCGGCAACTAGTAATCCATTTTACTTTCGTATGTGTTCGGCAACTAGTAATCCATTTTACTTTCGTATGTGTGTCCGGCAACTAGTAATCCATTTTACTTTCGTATGTGTGTCCGGCAACTAGTAATCCATTTTACTTTCGTATGTGTTCGGCAACTAGTAATCCATTTTACTTTCGTATGTGTTCGGCAACTAGTAATCCATTTTACTTTCGTATGTGTGTCCGGCAACTAATAATCCATTTTACTTTCGTATGTGTGTCCGGCAACTAGTAATCCATTTTACTTTCGTATGTGTGTCCGGCAACTAGTAATCCATTTTACTTTCGTATGTGTGCCCGGCAACTAGTAATCCATTTTACTTTCGTATGTGTGTCCGGCAACTAGTAATCCATTTTACTTTCGTATGTGTTCGGCAACTAGTAATCCATTTTACTTTCGTATGTGTGCCCGGCAACTAGTAATCCATTTTACTTTCGTATGTGTGTCCGGCAACTAGTAATCCATTTTAGTTTCGTATGTGTGTCCGGCAACTAGTAATCCATTTTACTTTCGTATGTGTGTCCGGCAACTAGTAATCCATTTTACTTTCGTATGTGTTCGGCAACTAGTAATCCATTTTACTTTCGTATGTGTGCCCGGCAACTAGTAATCCATTTTACTTTCGTATGTGTGTCCGGCAACTAGTAATCCATTTTAGTTTCGTATGTGTGTCCGGCAACTAGTAATCCATTTTACTTTCGTATGTGTGTCCGGCAACTAGTAATCCATTTTACTTTCGTATGTGTGTCCGGCAACTAGTAATCCATTTTACTTTCGTATGTGTGTCCGGCAACTAGTAATCCATTTTACTTTCGTATGTGTGTCCGGCAACTAGTAATCCATTTTACTTTCGTATGTGTGTCCGGCAACTAATAATCCATTTTACTTTCGTATGTGTGTCCGGCAACTAGTAATCCATTTTTCTTTCGTATGTGTGTCCGGCAACTAGTAATCCATTTTACTTTCGTATGTGTTCGGCAACTAGTAATTCATTTTACTTTCGTATGTGTGTCCGGCAACTAGTAATCCATTTTACTTTCGTATGTGTGTCCGGCAACTAGTAATCCATTTTACTTTCGTATGTGTCTCCGGCAACTAGTAATCCATTTTACTTTCGTATGTGTGTTCGGCAACTAGTAATCCATTTTACTTTCGTATGTGTTCGGCAACTAGTAATCCATTTTACTTTCGTATGTGTGCCCGGCAACTAGTAATCCATTTTACTTTCGTATGTGTGTCCGGCAACTAGTAATCCATTTTAGTTTCGTATGTGTGTCCGGCAACTAGTAATCCATTTTACTTTCGTATGTGTGTCCGGCAACTAGTAATCCATTTTACTTTCGTATGTGTGTCCGGCAACTAGTAATCCATTTTACTTTCGTATGTGTGTCCGGCAACTAATAATCCATTTTACTTTCGTATGTGTGTCCGGCAACTAGTAATCCATTTTACTTTCGTATGTGTGTCCGGCCACTTGTAATCCATTTTACTTTCGTATGTGTGTCCGGCAACTAGTAATCCATTTTACTTTCGTATGTGTGTCCGGCAACTAGTAATCCATTTTACTTTCGTATGTGTGTCCGGCAACTAGTAATCCATTTTACTTTCGTATGTGTGTCCGGCAACTAGTAATCCATTTTACTTTCGTATGTGTTCGGCAACTAGTAATCCATTTTAATTTCGTATGTGTGTCCGGCAACTAGTAATCCATTTTACTTTCGTATGTGTTCGGCAACTAGTAATCCATTTTACTTTCGTATGTGTGTCCGGCAACTAGTAATCCATTTTACTTTCGTATGTGTGTCCGGCAACTAGTAATCCATTTTACTTTCGTATGTGTTCGGCAACTAGTAATCCATTTTACTTTCGTATGTGTTCGGCAACTAGTAATCCATTTTACTTTCGTATGTGTGCCCGGCAACTAGTAATCCATTTTACTTTCGTATGTGTGTCCGGCAACTAGTAATCCATTTTACTTTCGTATGTGTGTCCGGCAACTAGTAATCCATTTTAGTTTCGTATGTGTGTCCGGCAACTAGTAATCGATTTTACTTTCGTATGTGTGTCCGGCAACTAGGAATCCATTTTACTTTCGTATGTGTGTCCGGCAACTAGTAATCCATTTTACTTTCGTATGTGTGTCCGGCAACTAGTAATCCATTTTACTTTCGTATGTGTGTCCGGCAACTAGTAATCCATTTTACTTTCGTATGTGTGTCCGGCAACTAGTAATCCATTTTACTTTCGTATGTGTTCGGCAACTAGTAATCCAATTTACTTTCGTATGTGTGTCCGGCAACTAATAATCCATTTTACTTTCGTATGTGTGTCCGGCAACTAGTAATCCATTTTACTTTCGTATGTGTGTCCGGCAACTAGTAATCCATTTTACTTTCGTATGTGTTCGGCAACTAGTAATCCATTTTACTTTCGTATGTGTTCGGCAACTAGTAATCCATTTTACTTTCATATGTGTGTCCGGCCACTTGTAATCCATTTTACTTTCGTATGTGTGTCCGGCAACTAGTAATCCATTTTACTTTCGTATGTGTGTCCGGCAACTAGTAATCCATTTTACTTTCGTATGTGTTCGGCAACTAGTAATCCATTTTACTTTCGTATGTGTGTCCGGCAACTAGTAATCCATTTTACTTTCGTATGTGTGTCCGGCAACTAGTAATCCATTTTACTTTCGTATGTGTTCGGCAACTAGTAATCCATTTTACTTTCGTATGTGTTCGGCAACTAGTAATCCATTTTACTTTCGTATGTGTGTCCGGCAACTAATAATCCATTTTACTTTCGTATGTGTGTCCGGCAACTAGTAATCCATTTTACTTTCGTATGTGTGTCCGGCAACTAGTAATCCATTTTACTTTCGTATGTGTGCCCGGCAACTAGTAATCCATTTTACTTTCGTATGTGTGTCCGGCAACTAGTAATCCATTTTACTTTCGTATGTGTTCGGCAACTAGTAATCCATTTTACTTTCGTATGTGTGCCCGGCAACTAGTAATCCATTTTACTTTCGTATGTGTGTCCGGCAACTAGTAATCCATTTTAGTTTCGTATGTGTGTCCGGCAACTAGTAATCCATTTTACTTTCGTATGTGTGTCCGGCAACTAGTAATCCATTTTACTTTCGTATGTGTTCGGCAACTAGTAATCCATTTTACTTTCGTATGTGTGCCCGGCAACTAGTAATCCATTTTACTTTCGTATGTGTGTCCGGCAACTAGTAATCCATTTTAGTTTCGTATGTGTGTCCGGCAACTAGTAATCCATTTTACTTTCGTATGTGTGTCCGGCAACTAGTAATCCATTTTACTTTCGTATGTGTGTCCGGCAACTAGTAATCCATTTTACTTTCGTATGTGTGTCCGGCAACTAGTAATCCATTTTACTTTCGTATGTGTGTCCGGCAACTAGTAATCCATTTTACTTTCGTATGTGTGTCCGGCAACTAATAATCCATTTTACTTTCGTATGTGTGTCCGGCAACTAGTAATCCATTTTTCTTTCGTATGTGTGTCCGGCAACTAGTAATCCATTTTACTTTCGTATGTGTTCGGCAACTAGTAATTCATTTTACTTTCGTATGTGTGTCCGGCAACTAGTAATCCATTTTACTTTCGTATGTGTGTCCGGCAACTAGTAATCCATTTTACTTTCGTATGTGTCTCCGGCAACTAGTAATCCATTTTACTTTCGTATGTGTGTTCGGCAACTAGTAATCCATTTTACTTTCGTATGTGTTCGGCAACTAGTAATCCATTTTACTTTCGTATGTGTGCCCGGCAACTAGTAATCCATTTTACTTTCGTATGTGTGTCCGGCAACTAGTAATCCATTTTAGTTTCGTATGTGTGTCCGGCAACTAGTAATCCATTTTACTTTCGTATGTGTGTCCGGCAACTAGTAATCCATTTTACTTTCGTATGTGTGTCCGGCAACTAGTAATCCATTTTACTTTCGTATGTGTGTCCGGCAACTAATAATCCATTTTACTTTCGTATGTGTGTCCGGCAACTAGTAATCCATTTTACTTTCGTATGTGTGTCCGGCCACTTGTAATCCATTTTACTTTCGTATGTGTGTCCGGCAACTAGTAATCCATTTTACTTTCGTATGTGTGTCCGGCAACTAGTAATCCATTTTACTTTCGTATGTGTGTCCGGCAACTAGTAATCCATTTTACTTTCGTATGTGTGTCCGGCAACTAGTAATCCATTTTACTTTCGTATGTGTTCGGCAACTAGTAATCCATTTTAATTTCGTATGTGTGTCCGGCAACTAGTAATCCATTTTACTTTCGTATGTGTTCGGCAACTAGTAATCCATTTTACTTTCGTATGTGTGTCCGGCAACTAGTAATCCATTTTACTTTCGTATGTGTGTCCGGCAACTAGTAATCCATTTTACTTTCGTATGTGTTCGGCAACTAGTAATCCATTTTACTTTCGTATGTGTTCGGCAACTAGTAATCCATTTTACTTTCGTATGTGTGCCCGGCAACTAGTAATCCATTTTACTTTCGTATGTGTGTCCGGCAACTAGTAATCCATTTTACTTTCGTATGTGTGTCCGGCAACTAGTAATCCATTTTAGTTTCGTATGTGTGTCCGGCAACTAGTAATCGATTTTACTTTCGTATGTGTGTCCGGCAACTAGTAATCCATTTTACTTTCGTATGTGTGTCCGGCAACTAGTAATCCATTTTACTTTCGTATGTGTGTCCGGCAACTAGTAATCCATTTTACTTTCGTATGTGTGTCCGGCAACTAGTAATCCATTTTACTTTCGTATGTGTGTCCGGCAACTAGTAATCCATTTTACTTTCGTATGTGTTCGGCAACTAGTAATCCAATTTACTTTCGTATGTGTGTCCGGCAACTAATAATCCATTTTACTTTCGTATGTGTGTCCGGCAACTAGTAATCCATTTTACTTTAGTATGTGTTCGGCAACTAGCAATCCATTTTACTTTCGTATGTGTGTCCGGCAACTAGTAATACATTTTACTTTCGTATGTGTGTCCGGCAACTAGTAATCCATTTTACTTTCGTAAGTGTGTCCGGCAACTAGTAATCCATTTTATTTTCGTATGTGTGTCCGGCAACTAGTAATCCATTTTACTTTCGTATGTGTGTCCGGCAACTAGTAATCCATTTTACTTTCGTATGTGTTCGGCAACTAGTAATCCATTTTAGTTTCGTATGTGTGTCCGGAAACTTGTAATCAATTTTACTTTCGTATGTGTGTCCGGCAACTAGTAATCCATATTACTTTCGTATGTGTTCGGCAACTAGTAATCCATTTTACTTTCGTATGTGTCCGGCAACTAATAATCCATTTTACTTTCGTATGTGTGTCCGGCAACTAGTAATCCATTTTACTTTCGTATGTGTGTCCGGCAACTAGTAATCCATTTTACTTTCGTATGTGTTCGGCAACTAGTAATCCATTTTACTTTCGTATGTGTTCGGCAACTGGTAATCCATTTTACTTTCGTATGTGTGTCCGGCAACTAGTAATCCATTTTATTTTCGTATGTGTGTCCGGCAACTAGTAATCCATTTTACTTTCGTATGTGTGTCCGGCAACTAGTAATCCATTTTACTTTCGTATGT
Source organism: Orthosia cruda (assembly GCA_964057195.1). Classification (NCBI taxonomy): domain Eukaryota; kingdom Metazoa; phylum Arthropoda; class Insecta; order Lepidoptera; family Noctuidae; genus Orthosia; species Orthosia cruda. Next base: position 7,058,625 of record OZ059838.1, read on the forward strand.
GTGTCCGGCAACTAGTAATCCATTTTTCTTTCGTATGTGTGTCCGGCAACTAGTAATCCATTTTACTTTCGTATGTGTTCGGCAACTAGTAATTCATTTTACTTTCGTATGTGTGTCCGGCAACTAGTAATCCATTTTACTTTCGTATGTGTGTCCGGCAACTAGTAATCCATTTTACTTTCGTATGTGTGTCCGGCAACTAGTAATCCATTTTACTTTCGTATGTGTGTTCGGCAACTAGTAATCCATTTTACTTTCGTATGTGTTCGGCAACTAGTAATCCATTTTACTTTCGTATGTGTGCCCGGCAACTAGTAATCCATTTTACTTTCGTATGTGTGTCCGGCAACTAGTAATCCATTTTACTTTCGTATGTGTGTCCGGCAACTAGTAATCCATTTTACTTTCGTATGTGTTCGGCAACTAGTAATCCATTTTACTTTCGTATGTGTGCCCGGCAACTAGTAATCCATTTTACTTTCGTATGTGTGTCCGGCAACTAGTAATCCATTTTAGTTTCGTATGTGTGTCCGGCAACTAGTAATCCATTTTACTTTCGTATGTGTGTCCGGCAACTAGTAATCCATTTTACTTTCGTATGTGTTCGGCAACTAGTAATCCATTTTACTTTCGTATGTGTGCCCGGCAACTAGTAATCCATTTTACTTTCGTATGTGTGTCCGGCAACTAGTAATCCATTTTAGTTTCGTATGTGTGTCCGGCAACTAGTAATCCATTTTACTTTCGTATGTGTGTCCGGCAACTAGTAATCCATTTTACTTTCGTATGTGTGTCCGGCAACTAGTAATCCATTTTACTTTCGTATGTGTGTCCGGCAACTAGTAATCCATTTTACTTTCGTATGTGTGTCCGGCAACTAGTAATCCATTTTACTTTCGTATGTGTGTCCGGCAACTAATAATCCATTTTACTTTCGTATGTGTGTCCGGCAACTAGTAATCCATTTTTCTTTCGTATGTGTGTCCGGCAACTAGTAATCCATTTTACTTTCGTATGTGTGTCCGGCAACTAGTAATCCATTTTACTTTCGTATGTGTGTCCGGCAACTAGTAATCCATTTTACTTTCGTATGTGTGTCCGGCAACTAGTAATCCATTTTACTTTCGTATGTGTGCCCGGCAACTAGTAATCCATTTTACTTTCGTATGTGTGTCCGGCAACTAGTAATCCATTTTACTTTCGTATGTGTGTCCGGCAACTAAATCTGATACTAGTAATCCATTTTACTTTCGTATGTGGTCCGGCAACTAATCTTAGTTCGTATGTGTCGCACTATAATCCATGTTCCGTTCGTATGTGTGTCCGGCATCTGTAATCCATTTGTACTTTCGTATGTGTTCCGCAACTA
>OZ059838.1:7060193-7224887 GCA_964057195.1 Orthosia cruda
TCGTATGTGTGTTCCGGCAACTAGTAATCCATTTTACTTTCGTATGTGTTCGGCAACTAGTAATCCATTTTAGTTTCGTATGTGTGTCCGGAAACTTGTAATCAATTTTACTTTCGTATGTGTGTCCGGCAACTAGTAATCCATATTACTTTCGTATGTGTTCGGCAACTAGTAATCCATTTTACTTTCGTATGTGTCCGGCAACTAATAATCCATTTTACTTTCGTATGTGTGTCCGGCAACTAGTAATCCATTTTACTTTCGTATGTGTGTCCGGCAACTAGTAATCCATTTTACTTTCGTATGTGTTCGGCAACTAGTAATCCATTTTACTTTCGTATGTGTTCGGCAACTGGTAATCCATTTTACTTTCGTATGTGTGCCCGGCAACTAGTAATCCATTTTACTTTCGTATGTGTGTCCGGCAACTAGTAATCCATTTTAGTTTTCGTATGTGTGTCCGGCAACTAGTAATCCATTTTATTTTCGTATGTGTGTCCGGCAACTAGTAATCCATTTTACTTTCGTATGTGTGTCCGGCAACTAGTAATCCATTTTACTTTCGTATGTGTTCGGCAACTAGTAATCCATTTTACTTTCGTATGTGTGCCGGCAACTAGTAATCCATTTTACTTTCGTATGTGTGTCCGGCAACTAGTAATCCATTTTAGTTTCGTATGTGTGTCCGGCAACTAGTAATCCATTTTACTTTCGTATGTGTGTCCGGCAACTAGTAATCCATTTACTTTCGTATGTGTTCGGCAACTAGTAATCCATTTTACTTTCGTATGTGTGCCCGGCAACTAGTAATCCATTTTACTTTCGTATGTGTGTCCGGCAACTAGTAATCCATTTTAGTTTCGTATGTGTGTCCGGCAACTAGTAATCCATTTTACTTTCGTATGTGTGTCCGGCAACTAGTAATCCATTTTACTTTCGTATGTGTGTCCGGCAACTAGTAATCCATTTTACTTTCGTATGTGTGTCCGGCAACTAGTAATCCATTTTACTTTCGTATGTGTGTCCGGCAACTAGTAATCCATTTTACTTTCGTATGTGTGTCCGGCAACTAATAATCCATTTTACTTTCGTATGTGTGTCCGGCAACTAGTAATCCATTTTTCTTTCGTATGTGTGTCCGGCAACTAGTAATCCATTTTACTTTCGTATGTGTTCGGCAACTAGTAATTCATTTTACTTTCGTATGTGTGTCCGGCAACTAGTAATCCATTTTACTTTCGTATGTGTGTCCGGCAACTAGTAATCCATTTTACTTTCGTATGTGTCTCCGGCACTAGTAATCCATTTTACTTTCGTATGTGTGTTCGGCAACTAGTAATCCATTTTACTTTCGTATGTGTGTCCGGCAACTAGTAATCCATTTTACTTTCGTATGTGTGCCCGGCAACTAGTAATCCATTTTACTTTCGTATGTGTGTCCGGCAACTAGTAATCCATTTTAGTTTCGTATGTGTGTCCGGCAACTAGTAATCCATTTTACTTCGTATGTGTGTCGGCAACTAGTAATCCATTTTACTTTCGTATGTGTGTCCGGCAACTAGTAATCCATTTTACTTTCGTATGTGTGTCCGGCAACTAATAATCCATTTTACTTTCGTATGTGTGTCCGGCAACTAGTAATCCATTTTACTTTCGTATGTGTGTCCGGCCACTTGTAATCCATTTTACTTTCGTATGTGTGTCCGGCAACTAGTAATCCATTTTACTTTCGTATGTGTGTCCGGCAACTAGTAATCCATTTTACTTTCGTATGTGTGTCCGGCAACTAGTAATCCATTTTACTTTCGTATGTGTGTCCGGCAACTAGTAATCCATTTTACTTTCGTATGTGTTCGGCAACTAGTAATCCATTTTAATTTCGTATGTGTGTCCGGCAACTAGTAATCCATTTTACTTTCGTATGTGTTCGGCAACTAGTAATCCATTTTACTTTCGTATGTGTGTCCGGCAACTAGTAATCCATTTTACTTTCGTATGTGTGTCCGGCAACTAGTAATCCATTTTACTTTCGTATGTGTTCGGCAACTAGTAATCCATTTTACTTTCGTATGTGTTCGGCAACTAGTAATCCATTTTACTTTCGTATGTGTGCCCGGCAACTAGTAATCCATTTTACTTTCGTATGTGTGTCCGGCAACTAGTAATCCATTTTACTTTCGTATGTGTTGTCCGGCAACTAGTAATCCATTTTAGTTTCGTATGTGTGTCCGGCAACTAGTAATCGATTTTACTTTCGTATGTGTGTCCGGCAACTAGTAATCCATTTTACTTTCGTATGTGTGTCCGGCAACTAGTAATCCATTTTACTTTCGTATGTGTGTCCGGCAACTAGTAATCCATTTTACTTTCGTATGTGTGTCCGGCAACTAGTAATCCATTTTACTTTCGTATGTGTGTCCGGCAACTAGTAATCCATTTTACTTTCGTATGTGTTCGGCAACTAGTAATCCAATTTTACTTTCGTATGTGTGTCCGGCAACTAATAATCCATTTTACTTTCGTATGTGTGTCCGGCAACTAGTAATCCATTTTACTTTAGTATGTGTTCGGCAACTAGCAATCCATTTTACTTTCGTATGTGTGTCCGGCAACTAGTAATACATTTGACTTTCGTATGTGTGTCCGGCAACTAGTAATCCATTTTACTTTCGTATGTGTGTCCGGCAACTAGTAATCCATTTTATTTTCGTATGTGTGTCCGGCAACTAGTAATCCATTTTACTTTCGTATGTGTGTCCGGCAACTAGTAATCCATTTTACTTTCGTATGTGTTCGGCAACTAGTAATCCATTTTAGTTTCGTATGTGTGTCCGGAAACTTGTAATCAATTTTACTTTCGTATGTGTGTCCGGCAACTAGTAATCCATATTACTTTCGTATGTGTTCGGCAACTAGTAATCCATTTTACTTTCGTATGTGTCCGGCAACTAATAATCCATTTTACTTTCGTATGTGTGAGTAATCCATATTACTTTCGTATGTGTTCGGCAACTAGTAATCCATTTTACTTTCGTATGTGTCCAGGAACTATATCACACTTACTATACTTAGATTGTGCCCCCACCTACAGATGTGGTGTCCGGAAACTTGTATCAATTTTACTTTCGTATGTGGTCCGGCAACTTGTAATCCATTATACTTTCGTATGTGTGTCCGGCAACTAGTAATCCATTTTACTTTCGTATGTGTCCGGCAACTATAATCCATTTTACTTTCGTATGTGTGTCGGCAACTAGTAATCCATTTTACTTTCGTATGTGTCCGGCAACTAGTATCCCTTTTACTTTCGTATGTGTGTCGGCAACTAGTAATCCATTTTACTTTCGTATGTGTTCGGCAACTGTAATCCATTTTACTTTCGTATGTGTTCGGCAACTAGTAATCCATCTCGTTGTGTTCGGAACTAGTAATCATTTTATTTTCGTATGTGTGTCCGGCAACTAGTAATCCATTTTACTTTCGTATGTGTGTCCGGCAACTAGTAATCCATTTTACTTTCGTATGTGTGCCGGCAACTAGTAATCCATTTTACTTTCGTATGTGTGTCCGGCAACTAGTAATCCATTTTACTTTCGTATGTGTGTCGGCAACTAGTAATCCATTTTACTTTCGTATGTGTCCGGCAACTAGTAATCCATTTTACTTTCGTATGTGTGTCCGGCAACTAGTAATCCATTTTACTTTCGTATGTGTGTCCGGCAACTAGTAATCCATTTTACTTTCGTATGTGTGTTCGGCAACTAGTAATCCATTTTACTTTCGTATGTGTTCGGCAACTAGTAATCCATTTTACTTTCGTATGTGTGCCGGCAACTAGTAATCCATTTTACTTTCGTATGTGTGTCCGGCAACTAGTAATCCATTTTACTTTCGTATGTGTGTCCGGCAACTAGTAATCCATTTACTTTCGTATGTGTTCGGCAACTAGTAATCCATTTTACTTTCGTATGTGTTTCGGCAACTAGTAATCCATTTTACTTTTCGTATGTGTGTCCGGCAACTAGTAATCCAATTTTACTTTCGTATGTGTGTCCGGCAACTAGTAATCCATTTTACTTTCGTATGTGTGTCCGGCAACTAGTAATCCATTTTACTTTCGTATGTGTGTCCGGCAACTAGTAATCCATTTTACTTTCGTATGTGTGTCCGGCAACTAGTAATCCATTTTACTTTCGTATGTGTCCGGCAACTAGTAATCCATTTTACTTTCGTATGTGTGTCCGGCAACTAGTAATCCATTTTACTTTCGTATGTGTGTCCGGCAACTAGTAATCCATTTTACTTTCGTATGTGTGTCCGGCAACTAGTAATCCATTTTTACTTTCGTATGTGTGTCCGGCAACTAGTAATCCATTTTACTTTCGTATGTGTTCGGCAACTAGTAATCCATTTTACTTTCGTATGTGTGTCCGGCAACTAGTAATCCATTTTACTTTCGTATGTGTGTCCGGCAACTAGTAATCCATTTTACTTTCGTATGTGTGTCCGGCAACTAGTAATCCATTTTACTTTCGTATGTGTGTTCCGGCAACTAGTAATCCATTTTACTTTCGTATGTGTGTCCGGCAACTAGTAATCCATTTAAAATACTTTCGTATGTGTGTCCGGCAACTAGTAATCCATTTTACTTTCGTATGTGTGTCCGGCAACTAGTAATCCATTTTACTTTCGTATGTGTGTCCGGCAACTTGTAATCCATTTTACTTTCGTATGTGTGTCCGGCAACTAGTAATCCATTTTACTTTCGTATGTGTGTTCGGCAACTAGTAATCCATTTTACTTTCGTATGTGTGTCCGGCAACTAGTAATCCATTTTAGTTTCGTATGTGTGTCCGGCAACTAGTAATCCATTTTACTTTCGTATGTGTGTCCGGCAACTAGTAATCCATTTTACTTTCGTATGTGTGTCCGGCAACTAGTAATCCATTTTACTTTCGTATGTGTTCGGCAACTAGTAATCCATTTTACTTTCGTATGTGTGTCCGGCAACTAGTAATCCATTTTACTTTCGTATGTGTGTCCGGCAACTAGTAATCCATTTTACTTTCGTATGTGTGTCCGGCAACTAGTAATCCATTTTACTTTCGTATGTGTGTCCGGCAACTAGTAATCCATTTTACTTTCGTATGTGTGTCCGGCAACTAGTAATCCATTTTACTTTCGTATGTGTGTCCGGCAACTAGTAATCCATTTTACTTTCGTATGTGTGTCCGGCAACTAGTAATCCATTTTACTTTCGTATGTGTGTCCGGCAACTAGTAATCCATTTTTACTTTCGTATGTGTTCGGCAACTAGTAATCCATTTTACTTTCGTATGTGTGTCCGGCAACTAGTAATCCATTTTACTTTCGTATGTGTGTCCGGCAACTAGTAATCCATTTTACTTTCGTATGTGTCGGCAACTAGTAATCCATTTTACTTTCGTATGTGTGTCCGGCAACTAGTAATCCATTTTACTTTCGTATGTGTGTCCGGCAACTAGTAATCGATTTTACTTTCGTATGTGTGTCCGGCAACTAGTAATCCATTTTACTTTCGTATGTGTGTCCGGCAACTAGTAATCCATTTTACTTTCGTATGTGTTCGGCACTAGTAATCCATTTACTTTCGTATGTGTGTCCGGCAACTAATAATCCATTTTACTTTCGTATGTGTGTCGGCAACTAGTAATCCATTTTACTTTAGTATGTGTTCGGCAACTAGCAATCCATTTTACTTTCGTATGTGTGTCCGGCAACTAGTAATACATTTGACTTTCGTATGTGTGTCCGGCAACTAGTAATCCATTTTACTTTCGTATGTGTGTCCGGCAACTAGTAATCCATTTTATTTTCGTATGTGTGTCCGGCAACTAGTAATCCATTTTACTTTCGTATGTGTGTCCGGCAACTAGTAATCCATTTTACTTTCGTATGTGTGTCGGCAACTAGTAATCCATTTTAGTTTCGTATGTGTGTCCGGAAACTTGTAATCAATTTTACTTTCGTATGTGTGTCCGGCAACTAGTAATCCATATTACTTTCGTATGTGTTCGGCAACTAGTAATCCATTTTACTTTCGTATGTGTCCGGCAACTAATAATCCATTTTACTTTCGTATGTGTGTCCGGCAACTAGTAATCCATTTTACTTTCGTATGTGTGTCCGGCAACTAGTAATCCATTTTACTTTCGTATGTGTTCGGCAACTAGTAATCCATTTTACTTTCGTATGTGTTCGGCAACTGGTAATCCATTTTACTTTCGTATGTGTGTCCGGCAACTAGTAATCCATTTTATTTTCGTATGTGTGTCCGGCAACTAGTAATCCATTTTACTTTCGTATGTGTGTCCGGCAACTAGTAATCCATTTTACTTTCGTATGTGTGTCCGGCAACTAGTAATCCATTTTTCTTTCGTATGTGTGTCCGGCAACTAGTAATCCATTTTACTTTCGTATGTGTTCGGCAACTAGTAATTCATTTTTACTTTCGTATGTGTGTCCGGCAACTAGTAATCCATTTTACTTTCGTATGTGTGTCCGGCAACTAGTAATCCATTTTACTTTCGTATGTGTGTCCGGCAACTAGTAATCCATTTTACTTTCGTATGTGTGTTCGGCAACTAGTAATCCATTTTACTTTCGTATGTGTTCGGCAACTAGTAATCCATTTTACTTTCGTATGTGTGCCCGGCAACTAGTAATCCATTTACTTTCGTATGTGTGTCCGGCAACTAGTAATCCATTTTAGTTTCGTATGTGTGTCCGGCAACTAGTAATCCATTTTACTTTCGTATGTGTGTCCGGCAACTAGTAATCCATTTTACTTTCGTATGTGTTCGGCAACTAGTAATCCATTTTAGTTTCGTATGTGTGTCGGAAACTTGTAATCAATTTTACTTTCGTATGTGTGTCCGGCAACTAGTAATCCATATTACTTTCGTATGTGTTCGGCAACTAGTAATCCATTTTACTTTCGTATGTGTCCGGCAACTAATAATCCATTTTACTTTCGTATGTGTGTCCGGCAACTAGTAATCCATTTTACTTTCGTATGTGTGTCCGGCAACTAGTAATCCATTTTACTTTCGTATGTGTTCGGCAACTAGTAATCCATTTTACTTTCGTATGTGTTCGGCAACTGGTAATCCATTTTACTTTCGTATGTGTGTCCGGCAACTAGTAATCCATTTTACTTTCGTATGTGTGTCCGGCAACTAGTAATCCATTTTACTTTCGTATGTGTGTCCGGCAACTAGTAATCCATTTTACTTTCGTATGTGTGTCCGGCAACTAGTATCCATTTTACTTTCGTATGTGTGTCCGGCAACTAGTAATCCATTTTACTTTCGTATGTGTTCGGCAACTAGTAATCCAATTTACTTTCGTATGTGTGTCCGGCAACTAATAATCCATTTTACTTTCGTATGTGTGTCCGGCAACTAGTAATCCATTTTTACTTTCGTATGTGTGTCCGGCAACTAGTAATCCATTTTACTTTCGTATGTGTTCGGCAACTAGTAATCCATTTTACTTTCGTATGTGTTCGGCAACTAGTAATCCATTTTACTTTCATATGTGTGTCCGGCCACTTGTAATCCATTTTACTTTCGTATGTGTGTCCGGCAACTAGTAATCCATTTTACTTTCGTATGTGTGTCCGGCAACTAGTAATCCATTTTACTTTCGTATGTGTTCGGCAACTAGTAATCCATTTTACTTTCGTATGTGTGTCCGGCAACTAGTAATCCATTTTACTTTCGTATGTGTGTCCGGCAACTAGTAATCCATTTTACTTTCGTATGTGTTCGGCAACTAGTAATCCATTTTACTTTCGTATGTGTTCGGCAACTAGTAATCCATTTTACTTTCGTATGTGTGTCCGGCAACTAATAATCCATTTTACTTTCGTATGTGTGTCCGGCAACTAGTAATCCATTTTACTTTCGTATGTGTGTCCGGCAACTAGTAATCCATTTTACTTTCGTATGTGTGCCCGGCAACTAGTAATCCATTTTACTTTCGTATGTGTGTCCGGCAACTAGTAATCCATTTTACTTTCGTATGTGTTCGGCAACTAGTAATCCATTTTACTTTCGTATGTGTGCCCGGCAACTAGTAATCCATTTTACTTTCGTATGTGTGTCCGGCAACTAGTAATCCATTTTAGTTTCGTATGTGTGTCCGGCAACTAGTAATCCATTTTACTTTCGTATGTGTGTCCGGCAACTAGTAATCCATTTTACTTTCGTATGTGTTCGGCAACTAGTAATCCATTTTACTTTCGTATGTGTGCCCGGCAACTAGTAATCCATTTTACTTTCGTATGTGTGTCCGGCAACTAGTAATCCATTTTAGTTTCGTATGTGTGTCCGGCAACTAGTAATCCATTTTACTTTCGTATGTGTGTCCGGCAACTAGTAATCCATTTTACTTTCGTATGTGTGTCCGGCAACTAGTAATCCATTTTACTTTCGTATGTGTGTCCGGCAACTAGTAATCCATTTTACTTTCGTATGTGTGTCCGGCAACTAGTAATCCATTTTACTTTCGTATGTGTGTCCGGCAACTAATAATCCATTTTACTTTCGTATGTGTGTCCGGCAACTAGTAATCCATTTTTCTTTCGTATGTGTGTCCGGCAACTAGTAATCCATTTTACTTTCGTATGTGTTCGGCAACTAGTAATTCATTTTACTTTCGTATGTGTGTCCGGCAACTAGTAATCCATTTTACTTTCGTATGTGTGTCCGGCAACTAGTAATCCATTTTACTTTCGTATGTGTCTCCGGCAACTAGTAATCCATTTTACTTTCGTATGTGTGTTCGGCAACTAGTAATCCATTTTACTTTCGTATGTGTTCGGCAACTAGTAATCCATTTTACTTTCGTATGTGTGCCCGGCAACTAGTAATCCATTTTACTTTCGTATGTGTGTCCGGCAACTAGTAATCCATTTTAGTTTCGTATGTGTGTCCGGCAACTAGTAATCCATTTTACTTTCGTATGTGTGTCCGGCAACTAGTAATCCATTTTACTTTCGTATGTGTGTCCGGCAACTAGTAATCCATTTTACTTTCGTATGTGTGTCCGGCAACTAATAATCCATTTTACTTTCGTATGTGTGTCCGGCAACTAGTAATCCATTTTACTTTCGTATGTGTGTCCGGCCACTTGTAATCCATTTTACTTTCGTATGTGTGTCCGGCAACTAGTAATCCATTTTACTTTCGTATGTGTGTCCGGCAACTAGTAATCCATTTTTACTTTCGTATGTGTGTCCGGCAACTAGTAATCCATTTTACTTTCGTATGTGTGTCCGGCAACTAGTAATCCATTTTACTTTCGTATGTGTTCGGCAACTAGTAATCCATTTTAATTTCGTATGTGTGTCCGGCAACTAGTAATCCATTTTACTTTCGTATGTGTTCGGCAACTAGTAATCCATTTTACTTTCGTATGTGTGTCCGGCAACTAGTAATCCATTTTACTTTCGTATGTGTGTCCGGCAACTAGTAATCCATTTTACTTTCGTATGTGTTCGGCAACTAGTAATCCATTTTTACTTTCGTATGTGTTCGGCAACTAGTAATCCATTTTACTTTCGTATGTGTGCCCGGCAACTAGTAATCCATTTTACTTTCGTATGTGTGTCCGGCAACTAGTAATCCATTTTACTTTCGTATGTGTGTCCGGCAACTAGTAATCCATTTTAGTTTCGTATGTGTGTCCGGCAACTAGTAATCGATTTTACTTTCGTATGTGTGTCCGGCAACTAGTAATCCATTTTACTTTCGTATGTGTGTCCGGCAACTAGTAATCCATTTTACTTTCGTATGTGTGTCCGGCAACTAGTAATCCATTTTACTTTCGTATGTGTGTCCGGCAACTAGTAATCCATTTTACTTTCGTATGTGTGTCCGGCAACTAGTAATCCATTTTACTTTCGTATGTGTTCGGCAACTAGTAATCCAATTTACTTTCGTATGTGTGTCCGGCAACTAATAATCCATTTTACTTTCGTATGTGTGTCCGGCAACTAGTAATCCATTTTACTTTAGTATGTGTTCGGCAACTAGCAATCCATTTTACTTTCGTATGTGTGTCCGGCAACTAGTAATACATTTTACTTTCGTATGTGTGTCCGGCAACTAGTAATCCATTTTACTTTCGTAAGTGTGTCCGGCAACTAGTAATCCATTTTATTTTCGTATGTGTGTCCGGCAACTAGTAATCCATTTTACTTTCGTATGTGTGTCCGGCAACTAGTAATCCATTTTACTTTCGTATGTGTTCGGCAACTAGTAATCCATTTTAGTTTCGTATGTGTGTCCGGAAACTTGTAATCAATTTTACTTTCGTATGTGTGTCCGGCAACTAGTAATCCATATTACTTTCGGTATGTGTTCGGCAACTAGTAATCCATTTTACTTTCGTATGTGTCCGGCAACTAATAATCCATTTTACTTTCGTATGTGTGTCCGGCAACTAGTAATCCATTTTACTTTCGTATGTGTGTCCGGCAACTAGTAATCCATTTTTACTTTCGTATGTGTTCGGCAACTAGTAATCCATTTTACTTTCGTATGTGTTCGGCAACTGGTAATCCATTTTACTTTCGTATGTGTGTCCGGCAACTAGTAATCCATTTTATTTTCGTATGTGTGTCCGGCAACTAGTAATCCATTTTACTTTTCGTATGTGTGTCCGGCAACTAGTAATCCATTTTACTTTCGTATGTGTGTCCGGCAACTAGTAATCCATTTTTCTTTCGTATGTGTGTCCGGCAACTAGTAATCCATTTTACTTTCGTATGTGTTCGGCAACTAGTAATTCATTTTACTTTCGTATGTGTGTCCGGCAACTAGTAATCCATTTTACTTTCGTATGTGTGTCCGGCAACTAGTAATCCATTTTACTTTCGTATGTGTGTCCGGCAACTAGTAATCCATTTTACTTTCGTATGTGTGTTCGGCAACTAGTAATCCATTTTACTTTCGTATGTGTTCGGCAACTAGTAATCCATTTTACTTTCGTATGTGTGCCCGGCAACTAGTAATCCATTTTACTTTCGTATGTGTGTCCGGCAACTAGTAATCCATTTTACTTTCGTATGTGTGTCCGGCAACTAGTAATCCATTTTACTTTCGTATGTGTTCGGCAACTAGTAATCCATTTTACTTTCGTATGTGTGCCCGGCAACTAGTAATCCATTTTACTTTCGTATGTGTGTCCGGCAACTAGTAATCCATTTTAGTTTCGTATGTGTGTCCGGCAACTAGTAATCCATTTTACTTTCGTATGTGTGTCCGGCAACTAGTAATCCATTTTACTTTCGTATGTGTTCGGCAACTAGTAATCCATTTTACTTTCGTATGTGTGCCCGGCAACTAGTAATCCATTTTACTTTCGTATGTGTGTCCGGCAACTAGTAATCCATTTTAGTTTCGTATGTGTGTCCGGCAACTAGTAATCCATTTTACTTTCGTATGTGTGTCCGGCAACTAGTAATCCATTTTACTTTCGTATGTGTGTCCGGCAACTAGTAATCCATTTTACTTTCGTATGTGTGTCCGGCAACTAGTAATCCATTTTACTTTCGTATGTGTGTCCGGCAACTAGTAATCCATTTTACTTTCGTATGTGTGTCCGGCAACTAATAATCCATTTTACTTTCGTATGTGTGTCCGGCAACTAGTAATCCATTTTTCTTTCGTATGTGTGTCCGGCAACTAGTAATCCATTTTACTTTCGTATGTGTTCGGCAACTAGTAATTCATTTTACTTTCGTATGTGTGTCCGGCAACTAGTAATCCATTTTACTTTCGTATGTGTGTCCGGCAACTAGTAATCCATTTTACTTTCGTATGTGTCTCCGGCAACTAGTAATCCATTTTACTTTCGTATGTGTGTTCGGCAACTAGTAATCCATTTTACTTTCGTATGTGTGTCCGGCAACTAGTAATCCATTTTACTTTCGTATGTGTGCCCGGCAACTAGTAATCCATTTTACTTTCGTATGTGTGTCCGGCAACTAGTAATCCATTTTAGTTTCGTATGTGTGTCCGGCAACTAGTAATCCATTTTACTTTCGTATGTGTGTCCGGCAACTAGTAATCCATTTTACTTTCGTATGTGTGTCCGGCAACTAGTAATCCATTTTACTTTCGTATGTGTGTCCGGCAACTAGTAATCCATTTTACTTTCGTATGTGTGTCCGGCAACTAGTAATCCATTTTACTTTCGTATGTGTTCGGCAACTAGTAATCCAATTTACTTTCGTATGTGTGTCCGGCAACTAATAATCCATTTTACTTTCGTATGTGTGTCCGGCAACTAGTAATCCATTTTACTTTAGTATGTGTTCGGCAACTAGCAATCCATTTTACTTTCGTATGTGTGTCCGGCAACTAGTAATACATTTTACTTTCGTATGTGTGTCCGGCAACTAGTAATCCATTTTACTTTCGTAAGTGTGTCCGGCAACTAGTAATCCATTTTATTTTCGTATGTGTGTCCGGCAACTAGTAATCCATTTTACTTTCGTATGTGTGTCCGGCAACTAGTAATCCATTTTACTTTCGTATGTGTTCGGCAACTAGTAATCCATTTTAGTTTCGTATGTGTGTCCGGAAACTTGTAATCAATTTTACTTTCGTATGTGTGTCCGGCAACTAGTAATCCATATTACTTTCGTATGTGTTCGGCAACTAGTAATCCATTTTACTTTCGTATGTGTCCGGCAACTAATAATCCATTTTACTTTCGTATGTGTGTCCGGCAACTAGTAATCCATTTTACTTTCGTATGTGTGTCCGGCAACTAGTAATCCATTTTACTTTCGTATGTGTTCGGCAACTAGTAATCCATTTTACTTTCGTATGTGTTCGGCAACTGGTAATCCATTTTACTTTCGTATGTGTGTCCGGCAACTAGTAATCCATTTTATTTTCGTATGTGTGTCCGGCAACTAGTAATCCATTTTACTTTCGTATGTGTGTCCGGCAACTAGTAATCCATTTTACTTTCGTATGTGTTCGGCAACTAGCAATCCATTTTACTTTCGTATGTGTGTCCGGCAACTAGTAATCCATTTTACTTTCGTATGTGTGTCCGGCAACTAGTAATCCATTTTACTTTAGTATGTGTTCGGCAACTAGCAATCCATTTTACTTTCGTATGTGTGTCCGGCAACTAGTAATCCATTTTACTTTCGTATGTGTGTCCGGCAACTAGTAATCCATTTTACTTTCGTATGTGTGTCCGGCAACTAGTAATCCATTTTACTTTCGTATGTGTGTTCGGCAACTAGTAATCCATTTTACTTTCGTATGTGTTCGGCAACTAGTAATCCATTTTACTTTCGTATGTGTGCCCGGCAACTAGTAATCCATTTTACTTTCGTATGTGTGTCCGGCAACTAGTAATCCATTTTACTTTCGTATGTGTGTCCGGCAACTAGTAATCCATTTTACTTTCGTATGTGTTCGGCAACTAGTAATCCATTTTACTTTCGTATGTGTGCCCGGCAACTAGTAATCCATTTTACTTTCGTATGTGTGTCCGGCAACTAGTAATCCATTTTAGTTTCGTATGTGTGTCCGGCAACTAGTAATCCATTTTACTTTCGTATGTGTGTCCGGCAACTAGTAATCCATTTTACTTTCGTATGTGTTCGGCAACTAGTAATCCATTTTACTTTCGTATGTGTGCCCGGCAACTAGTAATCCATTTTACTTTCGTATGTGTGTCCGGCAACTAGTAATCCATTTTAGTTTCGTATGTGTGTCCGGCAACTAGTAATCCATTTTACTTTCGTATGTGTGTCCGGCAACTAGTAATCCATTTTACTTTCGTATGTGTGTCCGGCAACTAGTAATCCATTTTACTTTCGTATGTGTGTCCGGCAACTAGTAATCCATTTTACTTTCGTATGTGTGTCCGGCAACTAGTAATCCATTTTACTTTCGTATGTGTGTCCGGCAACTAATAATCCATTTTACTTTCGTATGTGTGTCCGGCAACTAGTAATCCATTTTTCTTTCGTATGTGTGTCCGGCAACTAGTAATCCATTTTACTTTCGTATGTGTTCGGCAACTAGTAATTCATTTTACTTTCGTATGTGTGTCCGGCAACTAGTAATCCATTTTACTTTCGTATGTGTGTCCGGCAACTAGTAATCCATTTTACTTTCGTATGTGTCTCCGGCAACTAGTAATCCATTTTACTTTCGTATGTGTGTTCGGCAACTAGTAATCCATTTTACTTTCGTATGTGTGTCCGGCAACTAGTAATCCATTTTACTTTCGTATGTGTGCCCGGCAACTAGTAATCCATTTTACTTTCGTATGTGTGTCCGGCAACTAGTAATCCATTTTAGTTTCGTATGTGTGTCCGGCAACTAGTAATCCATTTTACTTTCGTATGTGTGTCCGGCAACTAGTAATCCATTTTACTTTCGTATGTGTGTCCGGCAACTAGTAATCCATTTTACTTTCGTATGTGTGTCCGGCAACTAATAATCCATTTTACTTTCGTATGTGTGTCCGGCAACTAGTAATCCATTTTACTTTCGTATGTGTGTCCGGCCACTTGTAATCCATTTTACTTTCGTATGTGTGTCCGGCAACTAGTAATCCATTTTACTTTCGTATGTGTGTCCGGCAACTAGTAATCCATTTTACTTTCGTATGTGTGTCCGGCAACTAGTAATCCATTTTACTTTCGTATGTGTGTCCGGCAACTAGTAATCCATTTTACTTTCGTATGTGTTCGGCAACTAGTAATCCATTTTAATTTCGTATGTGTGTCCGGCAACTAGTAATCCATTTTACTTTCGTATGTGTTCGGCAACTAGTAATCCATTTTACTTTCGTATGTGTGTCCGGCAACTAGTAATCCATTTTACTTTCGTATGTGTGTCCGGCAACTAGTAATCCATTTTACTTTCGTATGTGTTCGGCAACTAGTAATCCATTTTACTTTCGTATGTGTTCGGCAACTAGTAATCCATTTTACTTTCGTATGTGTGCCCGGCAACTAGTAATCCATTTTACTTTCGTATGTGTGTCCGGCAACTAGTAATCCATTTTACTTTCGTATGTGTGTCCGGCAACTAGTAATCCATTTTAGTTTCGTATGTGTGTCCGGCAACTAGTAATCGATTTTACTTTCGTATGTGTGTCCGGCAACTAGTAATCCATTTTACTTTCGTATGTGTGTCCGGCAACTAGTAATCCATTTTACTTTCGTATGTGTGTCCGGCAACTAGTAATCCATTTTACTTTCGTATGTGTGTCCGGCAACTAGTAATCCATTTTACTTTCGTATGTGTGTCCGGCAACTAGTAATCCATTTTACTTTCGTATGTGTTCGGCAACTAGTAATCCAATTTACTTTCGTATGTGTGTCCGGCAACTAATAATCCATTTTACTTTCGTATGTGTGTCCGGCAACTAGTAATCCATTTTACTTTAGTATGTGTTCGGCAACTAGCAATCCATTTTACTTTCGTATGTGTGTCCGGCAACTAGTAATACATTTGACTTTCGTATGTGTGTCCGGCAACTAGTAATCCATTTTACTTTCGTATGTGTGTCCGGCAACTAGTAATCCATTTTATTTTCGTATGTGTGTCCGGCAACTAGTAATCCATTTTACTTTCGTATGTGTGTCCGGCAACTAGTAATCCATTTTACTTTCGTATGTGTTCGGCAACTAGTAATCCATTTTAGTTTCGTATGTGTGTCCGGAAACTTGTAATCAATTTTACTTTCGTATGTGTGTCCGGCAACTAGTAATCCATATTACTTTCGTATGTGTTCGGCAACTAGTAATCCATTTTACTTTCGTATGTGTCCGGCAACTAATAATCCATTTTACTTTCGTATGTGTGTCCGGCAACTAGTAATCCATTTTACTTTCGTATGTGTGTCCGGCAACTAGTAATCCATTTTACTTTCGTATGTGTTCGGCAACTAGTAATCCATTTTACTTTCGTATGTGTTCGGCAACTGGTAATCCATTTTACTTTCGTATGTGTGTCCGGCAACTAGTAATCCATTTTATTTTCGTATGTGTGTCCGGCAACTAGTAATCCATTTTACTTTCGTATGTGTGTCCGGCAACTAGTAATCCATTTTACTTTCGTATGTGTGTCCGGCAACTAGTAATCCATTTTTCTTTCGTATGTGTGTCCGGCAACTAGTAATCCATTTTACTTTCGTATGTGTTCGGCAACTAGTAATTCATTTTACTTTCGTATGTGTGTCCGGCAACTAGTAATCCATTTTACTTTCGTATGTGTGTCCGGCAACTAGTAATCCATTTTACTTTCGTATGTGTGTCCGGCAACTAGTAATCCATTTTACTTTCGTATGTGTGTTCGGCAACTAGTAATCCATTTTACTTTCGTATGTGTTCGGCAACTAGTAATCCATTTTACTTTCGTATGTGTGCCCGGCAACTAGTAATCCATTTTACTTTCGTATGTGTGTCCGGCAACTAGTAATCCATTTTAGTTTCGTATGTGTGTCCGGCAACTAGTAATCCATTTTACTTTCGTATGTGTGTCCGGCAACTAGTAATCCATTTTACTTTCGTATGTGTTCGGCAACTAGTAATCCATTTTAGTTTCGTATGTGTGTCCGGAAACTTGTAATCAATTTTACTTTCGTATGTGTGTCCGGCAACTAGTAATCCATATTACTTTCGTATGTGTTCGGCAACTAGTAATCCATTTTACTTTCGTATGTGTCCGGCAACTAATAATCCATTTTACTTTCGTATGTGTGTCCGGCAACTAGTAATCCATTTTACTTTCGTATGTGTGTCCGGCAACTAGTAATCCATTTTACTTTCGTATGTGTTCGGCAACTAGTAATCCATTTTACTTTCGTATGTGTTCGGCAACTGGTAATCCATTTTACTTTCGTATGTGTGTCCGGCAACTAGTAATCCATTTTATTTTCGTATGTGTGTCCGGCAACTAGTAATCCATTTTACTTTCGTATGTGTGTCCGGCAACTAGTAATCCATTTTACTTTCGTATGTGTGTCCGGCAACTAGTAATCCATTTTTCTTTCGTATGTGTGTCCGGCAACTAGTAATCCATTTTACTTTCGTATGTGTTCGGCAACTAGTAATTCATTTTACTTTCGTATGTGTGTCCGGCAACTAGTAATCCATTTTACTTTCGTATGTGTGTCCGGCAACTAGTAATCCATTTTACTTTCGTATGTGTGTCCGGCAACTAGTAATCCATTTTACTTTCGTATGTGTGTTCGGCAACTAGTAATCCATTTTACTTTCGTATGTGTTCGGCAACTAGTAATCCATTTTACTTTCGTATGTGTGCCCGGCAACTAGTAATCCATTTTACTTTCGTATGTGTGTCCGGCAACTAGTAATCCATTTTAGTTTCGTATGTGTGTCCGGCAACTAGTAATCCATTTTACTTTCGTATGTGTGTCCGGCAACTAGTAATCCATTTTACTTTCGTATGTGTGTCCGGCAACTAGTAATCCATTTTACTTTCGTATGTGTGTCCGGCAACTAATAATCCATTTTACTTTCGTATGTGTGTCCGGCAACTAGTAATCCATTTTACTTTCGTATGTGTGTCCGGCCACTTGTAATCCATTTTACTTTCGTATGTGTGTCCGGCAACTAGTAATCCATTTTACTTTCGTATGTGTGTTCGGCAACTAGTAATCCATTTTACTTTCGTATGTGTGTCCGGCAACTAGTAATCCATTTTAGTTTCGTATGTGTTCGGCAACTAGTAATCCATTTTACTTTCGTATGTGTGTCCGGCAACTAGTAATCCATTTTACTTTCGTATGTGTGTCCGGTAACTAGTAATCCATTTTACTTTCGTATGTGTTCGGCAACTAGTAATCCATTTTACTTTCGTATGTGTCCGGAACTAGTAATCCATTTTACTTTCGTATGTGTGTCCGGCAACTAGTAATCCATTTTACTTTCGTATGTGTGTCCGGCAACTAGTAATCGATTTTACTTTCGTATGTGTGTCCGGCAACTAGTAATCCATTTTACTTTCGTATGTGTGTCCGGCAACTAGTAATCCATTTTACTTTCGTATGTGTGTCCGGCAACTAGTAATCCATTTTACTTTCGTATGTGTGTCCGGCAACTAGTAATCCATTTTACTTTCGTATGTGTGTCCGGCAACTAGTAATCCATTTTACTTTCGTATGTGTTCGGCAACTAGTAATCCATTTTACTTCCGTATGTGTGTCCGGCAACTAGTAATCCATTTTACTTTCGTATGTGTGTCCGGCAACTAGTAATCCATTTTACTTTCGTATGTGTCCGGAACTAGTAATCCATTTTACTTTCGTATGTGTGTCCGGCAACTAGTAATCCATTTTACTTTCGTATGTGTGTCCGGCAACTAGTAATCGATTTTACTTTCGTATGTGTGTCCGGCAACTAGTAATCCATTTTACTTTCGTATGTGTGTCCGGCAACTAGTAATCCATTTTACTTTCGTATGTGTTCGGCAACTAGTAATCCAATTTACTTTCGTATGTGTGTCCGGCAACTAATAATCCATTTTACTTTCGTATGTGTGTCCGGCAACTAGTAATCCATTTTACTTTAGTATGTGTTCGGCAACTAGCAATCCATTTTACTTTCGTATGTGTGTCCGGCAACTAGTAATACATTTGACTTTCGTATGTGTGTCCGGCAACTAGTAATCCATTTTACTTTCGTATGTGTGTCCGGCAACTAGTAATCCATTTTATTTTCGTATGTGTGTCCGGCAACTAGTAATCCATTTTACTTTCGTATGTGTGTCCGGCAACTAGTAATCCATTTTACTTTCGTATGTGTTCGGCAACTAGTAATCCATTTTAGTTTCGTATGTGTGTCCGGAAACTTGTAATCAATTTTACTTTCGTATGTGTGTCCGGCAACTAGTAATCCATATTACTTTCGTATGTGTTCGGCAACTAGTAATCCATTTTACTTTCGTATGTGTCCGGCAACTAATAATCCATTTTACTTTCGTATGTGTGTCCGGCAACTAGTAATCCATTTTACTTTCGTATGTGTGTCCGGCAACTAGTAATCCATTTTACTTTCGTATGTGTTCGGCAACTAGTAATCCATTTTACTTTCGTATGTGTTCGGCAACTGGTAATCCATTTTACTTTCGTATGTGTGTCCGGCAACTAGTAATCCATTTTATTTTCGTATGTGTGTCCGGCAACTAGTAATCCATTTTACTTTCGTATGTGTGTCCGGCAACTAGTAATCCATTTTACTTTCGTATGTGTGTCCGGCAACTAGTAATCCATTTTTCTTTCGTATGTGTGTCCGGCAACTAGTAATCCATTTTACTTTCGTATGTGTTCGGCAACTAGTAATTCATTTTACTTTCGTATGTGTGTCCGGCAACTAGTAATCCATTTTACTTTCGTATGTGTGTCCGGCAACTAGTAATCCATTTTACTTTCGTATGTGTGTCCGGCAACTAGTAATCCATTTTACTTTCGTATGTGTGTTCGGCAACTAGTAATCCATTTTACTTTCGTATGTGTTCGGCAACTAGTAATCCATTTTACTTTCGTATGTGTGCCCGGCAACTAGTAATCCATTTTACTTTCGTATGTGTGTCCGGCAACTAGTAATCCATTTTAGTTTCGTATGTGTGTCCGGCAACTAGTAATCCATTTTACTTTCGTATGTGTGTCCGGCAACTAGTAATCCATTTTACTTTCGTATGTGTTCGGCAACTAGTAATCCATTTTAGTTTCGTATGTGTGTCCGGAAACTTGTAATCAATTTTACTTTCGTATGTGTGTCCGGCAACTAGTAATCCATATTACTTTCGTATGTGTTCGGCAACTAGTAATCCATTTTACTTTCGTATGTGTCCGGCAACTAATAATCCATTTTACTTTCGTATGTGTGTCCGGCAACTAGTAATCCATTTTACTTTCGTATGTGTGTCCGGCAACTAGTAATCCATTTTACTTTCGTATGTGTTCGGCAACTAGTAATCCATTTTACTTTCGTATGTGTTCGGCAACTGGTAATCCATTTTACTTTCGTATGTGTGTCCGGCAACTAGTAATCCATTTTATTTTCGTATGTGTGTCCGGCAACTAGTAATCCATTTTACTTTCGTATGTGTGTCCGGCAACTAGTAATCCATTTTACTTTCGTATGTGTGTCCGGCAACTAGTAATCCATTTTTCTTTCGTATGTGTGTCCGGCAACTAGTAATCCATTTTACTTTCGTATGTGTTCGGCAACTAGTAATTCATTTTACTTTCGTATGTGTGTCCGGCAACTAGTAATCCATTTTACTTTCGTATGTGTGTCCGGCAACTAGTAATCCATTTTACTTTCGTATGTGTGTCCGGCAACTAGTAATCCATTTTACTTTCGTATGTGTGTTCGGCAACTAGTAATCCATTTTACTTTCGTATGTGTTCGGCAACTAGTAATCCATTTTACTTTCGTATGTGTGCCCGGCAACTAGTAATCCATTTTACTTTCGTATGTGTGTCCGGCAACTAGTAATCCATTTTAGTTTCGTATGTGTGTCCGGCAACTAGTAATCCATTTTACTTTCGTATGTGTGTCCGGCAACTAGTAATCCATTTTACTTTCGTATGTGTGTCCGGCAACTAGTAATCCATTTTACTTTCGTATGTGTGTCCGGCAACTAATAATCCATTTTACTTTCGTATGTGTGTCCGGCAACTAGTAATCCATTTTACTTTCGTATGTGTGTCCGGCCACTTGTAATCCATTTTACTTTCGTATGTGTGTCCGGCAACTAGTAATCCATTTTACTTTCGTATGTGTGTTCGGCAACTAGTAATCCATTTTACTTTCGTATGTGTGTCCGGCAACTAGTAATCCATTTTAGTTTCGTATGTGTTCGGCAACTAGTAATCCATTTTACTTTCGTATGTGTGTCCGGCAACTAGTAATCCATTTTACTTTCGTATGTGTGTCCGGTAACTAGTAATCCATTTTACTTTCGTATGTGTTCGGCAACTAGTAATCCATTTTACTTTCGTATGTGTCCGGAACTAGTAATCCATTTTACTTTCGTATGTGTGTCCGGCAACTAGTAATCCATTTTACTTTCGTATGTGTGTCCGGCAACTAGTAATCGATTTTACTTTCGTATGTGTGTCCGGCAACTAGTAATCCATTTTACTTTCGTATGTGTGTCCGGCAACTAGTAATCCATTTTACTTTCGTATGTGTGTCCGGCAACTAGTAATCCATTTTACTTTCGTATGTGTGTCCGGCAACTAGTAATCCATTTTACTTTCGTATGTGTGTCCGGCAACTAGTAATCCATTTTACTTTCGTATGTGTTCGGCAACTAGTAATCCATTTTACTTCCGTATGTGTGTCCGGCAACTAGTAATCCATTTTACTTTCGTATGTGTGTCCGGCAACTAGTAATCCATTTTACTTTCGTATGTGTGTCCGGCAACTAGTAATCCATTTTACTTTCGTATGTGTGTCCGGCAACTAGTAATCCATTTTACTTTCGTATGTGTGTCCGGCAACTAGTAATCCATTTTACTTTCGTATGTGTGTCCGGCAACTAGTAATCCATTTTACTTTCGTATGTGTTCGGCAACTAGTAATCCATTTTACTTTCGTATGTGTGTCCGGCAACTAGTAATCCATTTTACTTTCGTATGTGTGTCCGGCAACTAGTAATCCATTTTACTTTCGTATGTGTTCGGCAACTAGTAATCCATTTTACTTTCGTATGTGTGTCCGGCCACTTGTAATCCATTTTACTTTCGTATGTGTGTCCGGCAACTAGTAATCCATTTTACTTTCGTATGTGTGTCCGGCAACTAGTAATCCATTTTACTTTCGTATGTGTGTCCGGCAACTAGTAATCCATTTTACTTTCGTATGTGTTCGGCAACTAGTAATCCATTTTACTTTCGTATGTGTTCGGCAACTAGTAATCCATTTTACTTTCGTATGTGTGCCCGGCAACTAGTAATCCATTTTACTTTCGTATGTGTGTCCGGCAACTAGTAATCCATTTTACTTTCGTATGTGTGTCCGGCAACTAGTAATCCATTTTAGTTTCGTATGTGTGTCCGGCAACTAGTAATCGATTTTACTTTCGTATGTGTGTCCGGCAACTAGTAATCCATTTTACTTTCGTATGTGTGTCCGGCAACTAGTAATCCATTTTACTTTCGTATGTGTGTCCGGCAACTAGTAATCCATTTTACTTTCGTATGTGTGTCCGGCAACTAGTAATCCATTTTACTTTCGTATGTGTGTCCGGCAACTAGTAATCCATTTTACTTTCGTATGTGTTCGGCAACTAGTAATCCAATTTACTTTCGTATGTGTGTCCGGCAACTAATAATCCATTTTACTTTCGTATGTGTGTCCGGCAACTAGTAATCCATTTTACTTTAGTATGTGTTCGGCAACTAGCAATCCATTTTACTTTCGTATGTGTGTCCGGCAACTAGTAATACATTTTACTTTCGTATGTGTGTCCGGCAACTAGTAATCCATTTTACTTTCGTATGTGTGTCCGGCAACTAGTAATCCATTTTATTTTCGTATGTGTGTCCGGCAACTAGTAATCCATTTTACTTTCGTATGTGTGTCCGGCAACTAGTAATCCATTTTACTTTCGTATGTGTTCGGCAACTAGTAATCCATTTTAGTTTCGTATGTGTGTCCGGAAACTTGTAATCAATTTTACTTTCGTATGTGTGTCCGGCAACTAGTAATCCATTTTACTTTCGTATGTGTTCGGCAACTAGTAATCCATTTTACTTTCGTATGTGTCCGGCAACTAATAATCCATTTTACTTTCGTATGTGTGTCCGGCAACTAGTAATCCATTTTACTTTCGTATGTGTGTCCGGCAACTAGTAATCCATTTTACTTTCGTATGTGTTCGGCAACTAGTAATCCATTTTACTTTCGTATGTGTTCGGCAACTGGTAATCCATTTTACTTTCGTATGTGTGTCCGGCAACTAGTAATCCATTTTATTTTCGTATGTGTGTCCGGCAACTAGTAATCCATTTTACTTTCGTATGTGTGTCCGGCAACTAGTAATCCGTTTTACTTTCGTATGTGTGTCCGGCAACTAGTAATCCATTTTACTTTCGTATGTGTGTCCGGCAACTAATAATCCATTTTACTTTCGTATGTGTGTCCGGCAACTAGTAATCCATTTTACTTTCGTATGTGTGTCCGGCCACTTGTAATCCATTTTACTTTCGTATGTGTGTCCGGCAACTAGTAATCCATTTTACTTTCGTATGTGTGTCCGGCAACTAGTAATCCATTTTACTTTCGTATGTGTGTCCGGCAACTAGTAATCCATTTTACTTTCGTATGTGTGTCCGGCAACTAGTAATCCATTTTACTTTCGTATGTGTTCGGCAACTAGTAATCCATTTTAATTTCGTATGTGTGTCCGGCAGTTAGTAATCCATTTTACTTTCGTATGTGTGTCCGGCAACTAGTAATCCATTTTACTTTCGTATGTGTGTCCGGCAACTAGTAATCCATTTTACTTTCGTATGTGTGTCCGGCAACTAGTAATCCATTTTACTTTCGTATGTGTGTCCGGCAACTAGTAATCCATTTTACTTTCGTATGTGTTCGGCAACTAGTAATCCATTTTACTTCCGTATGTGTGTCCGGCAACTAGTAATCCATTTTACTTTCGTATGTGTGTCCGGCAACTAGTAATCCATTTTACTTTCGTATGTGTGTCCGGCAACTAGTAATCCATTTTACTTTCGTATGTGTGTCCGGCAACTAGTAATCCATTTTACTTTCGTATGTGTGTCCGGCAACTAGTAATCCATTTTACTTTCGTATGTGTGTCCGGCAACTAGTAATCCATTTTACTTTCGTATGTGTTCGGCAACTAGTAATCCATTTTACTTTCGTATGTGTGTCCGGCAACTAGTAATCCATTTTACTTTCGTATGTGTGTCCGGCAACTAGTAATCCATTTTACTTTCGTATGTGTTCGGCAACTAGTAATCCATTTTACTTTCGTATGTGTGTCCGGCCACTTGTAATCCATTTTACTTTCGTATGTGTGTCCGGCAACTAGTAATCCATTTTACTTTCGTATGTGTGTCCGGCAACTAGTAATCCATTTTACTTTCGTATGTGTGTCCGGCAACTAGTAATCCATTTTACTTTCGTATGTGTGTCCGGCAACTAGTAATCCATTTTACTTTCGTATGTGTTCGGCAACTAGTAATCCATTTTAATTTCGTATGTGTGTCCGGCAACTAGTAATCCATTTTACTTTCGTATGTGTTCGGCAACTAGTAATCCATTTTACTTTCGTATGTGTGTCCGGCAACTAGTAATCCATTTTACTTTCGTATGTGTGTCCGGCAACTAGTAATACATTTTACTTTCGTATGTGTTCGGCAACTAGTAATCCATTTTACTTTCGTATGTGTTCGGCAACTAGTAATCCATTTTACTTTCGTATGTGTGCCCGGCAACTAGTAATCCATTTTACTTTCGTATGTGTGTCCGGCAACTAGTAATCCATTTTACTTTCGTATGTGTGTCCGGCAACTAGTAATCCATTTTAGTTTCGTATGTGTGTCCGGCAACTAGTAATCCATATTACTTTCGTATGTGTTCGGCAACTAGTAATCCATTTTACTTTCGTATGTGTCCGGCAACTAATAATCCATTTTACTTTCGTATGTGTGTCCGGCAACTAGTAATCCATTTTACTTTCGTATGTGTGTCCGGCAACTAGTAATCCATTTTACTTTCGTATGTGTTCGGCAACTAGTAATCCATTTTACTTTCGTATGTGTTCGGCAACTGGTAATCCATTTTACTTTCGTATGTGTGTCCGGCAACTAGTAATCCATTTTACTTTCGTATGTGTGTCCGGCAACTAGTAATCCATTTTACTTTCGTATGTGTGTCCGGCAACTAGTAATCCATTTTACTTTCGTATGTGTTCGGCAACTAGTAATCCATTTTAATTTCGTATGTGTGTCCGGCAACTAGTAATCCATTTTACTTTCGTATGTGTTCGGCAACTAGTAATCCATTTTACTTTCGTATGTGTGTCCGGCAACTAGTAATCCATTTTACTTTCGTATGTGTGTCCGGCAACTAGTAATCCATTTTACTTTCGTATGTGTGTCCGGCAACTAGTAATCCATTTTACTTTCGTATGTGTGTCCGGCAACTAGTAATCCATTTTACTTTCGTATGTGTTCGGCAACTAGTAATCCAATTTACTTTCGTATGTGTGTCCGGCAACTAGTAATCCATTTTACTTTCGTATGTGTGTCCGGCAACTAGTAATCCATTTTACTTTAGTATGTGTTAGGCAACTAGCAATCCATTTTACTTTCGTATGTGTGCCGGCAACTAGTAATACATTTTACTTTCGTATGTGTGTCCGGCAACTAGTAATCCATTTTACTTTCGTATGTGTGTCCGGCAACTAGTAATCCATTTTATTTTCGTATGTGTGTCCGGCAACTAGTAATCCATTTTACTTTCGTATGTGTTCGGCAACTAGTAATCCATTTTAGTTTCGTATGTGTGTCCGGAAACTTGTAATCAATTTTACTTTCGTATGTGTGTCCGGCAACTAGTAATCCATTTTACTTTCGTATGTGTTCGGCAACTAGTAATCCATTTTACTTTCGTATGTGTCCGGCAACTAATAATCCATTTTACTTTCGTATGTGTGTCCGGCAACTAGTAATCCATTTTACTTTCGTATGTGTGTCCGGCAACTAGTAATCCATTTTACTTTCGTATGTGTTCGGCAACTAGTAATCCATTTTACTTTCGTATGTGTTCGGCAACTGGTAATCCATTTTACTTTCGTATGTGTGTCCGGCAACTAGTAATCCATTTTATTTTCGTATGTGTGTCCGGCAACTAGTAATCCATTTTACTTTCGTATGTGTGTCCGGCAACTAGTAATCCATTTTACTTTCGTATGTGTGTCCGGCAACTAGTAATCCATTTTTCTTTCGTATGTGTGTCCGGCAACTAGTAATCCATTTTACTTTCGTATGTGTGTCCGGCAACTAGTAATCCATTTTACTTTCGTATGTGTGTCCGGCAACTAGTAATCCATTTTACTTTCGTATGTGTGTCCGGCAACTAGTAATCCATTTTACTTTCGTATGTGTGTTCGGCAACTAGTAATCCATTTTACTTTCGTATGTGTTCGGCAACTAGTAATCCATTTTACTTTCGTATGTGTGTCCGGCCACTTGTAATCCATTTTACTTTCGTATGTGTGTCCGGCAACTAGTAATCCATTTTACTTTCGTATGTGTGTCCGGCAACTAGTAATCCATTTTACTTTCGTATGTGTGTTCGGCAACTAGTAATCCATTTTACTTTCGTATGTGTGTCCGGCAACTAGTAATCCAATTTACTTTCGTATGTGTGTCCGGTAACTAATAATCCATTTTACTTTCGTATGTGTGTCCGGCAACTAGTAATCCATTTATCTTTCGTATGTGTGTCCGGTAACTAGTAATCCATTTTACTTTTGTATGTGTGTCCAGCAACTAGTAATCCATTTTACTTTTGTATGTGTGTCCGGCAACTAGTAATCCATCCGAGTTAGCTGACATTTGGCTTAATTATGTAACTTTGGAAACATTTAAATAATATGGTACTATGGAGCAACTTCCGTCTGTTAAAACCCGACCCTCAGTAATGAGGAACACGACGCCAGGAGGATTAGGAGTATGGAGATGGTCTCATGATGGAGTCGGAAAGTGGACATAGCAACTTCTAAACCAGAAAAGATAGCACCATCGTGTTTGGGCTTATTGGATATGTCAATATTTCAATCAATATTTCATTTATTTTCTCTTTACAATGGTTGCCTTAAAATTAACTTTACAATCAATGCTTAAACTATACTACACCATTGCAAGAGACTGGTGCCTGAAGTAGTTTTTTGAAAAAAAAACCTGTATATACATGTGATTTAAGATTTAGTGCCATTCAGTTCAAAAATCTTGTTTAATAAAAGTTTTACTTAATAATTATTTAACTTTATCTTTATTTGTCTTTTGTTTCAGTCGCCAAGGCCGGTTGCCGCGTGGGACGGTGTAAGATCCGCAACGCAACATGGTCCTGTATGTCCACAAGTGGATGTCTTCACAAATATTTTCATCCCCGGAGATGAAGACTGTTTGTTTCTCAATGTATATTCGCCAAACTTGACTCCTGACACACTTCTACCAGTTTTAGTATTCATTCACGGAGGAGGATATAAAAGTGGATCCGGCAATGTCGACCTCTACGGACCAGACTTCATACTCCGACATAATATGGTTGTCGTGACATTTAACTACAGATTGGACGCATTGGGATTCCTTTGCCTCGGTACTAAAGACGTACCCGGAAACGCGGGACTGAAGGATCAAGTTCAAACTTTGAAATGGGTGCAAAAGAACATCTTACAATTCGGAGGTGATGCAGACAGAGTCACCATCATGGGTCAGAGCGCAGGCAGCGCTTCTGTTGCATTGCATATTAGTTCTCCGATGTCCAAAGGGTTGTTTCACAGGGCCATTGCAATGAGTGGCTCACCGTTGTGTGATTGGGCTTTAGCGATTCAGCCTGAAAGGCGTGCTTTTGTTCTTGGCAAGCAACTGGGCCGGGAGTTGGAAGACACCGATGAACTGCTTTTATTTTTACAGAGTGTCCCTGTAAGTCAACTGGTTGGCACATCTCCATACGTATTAGCATCTGAAGAAGTGAACTACAGTTTACTAAAAATGTATCATTTTGTGCCCGTTTTCGAAAAACATAATTGTGATGACAGTTTCTTGACCAAGAAAACATTTATTAACACAGAGAATTTAAAAGAAGTAGATATTTTGTTTGGTCACACGAATCAAGAAGTACTCACAATACTGACAATCATTGTTTCTACACTTTTAGAACGTTACAACAAATATCCTGAAAATTTTGTACCAAGAAAAATTTCGACCATTTATTCGCCATATTCAATTTTGGATCTATCTACAAAAATTCGTAATTATTATTTCAGAAACAAAACCGTTGATGTTAACTCAATAAAGGAGTTCGTAGCTTACGCGAATGATGCGACTTTAATTTATGACATCATCAGATACTTTGAATTGATGCCTAATATTGGGAATGCAAATAAATATTTCTATCAGTTTTCCAGTTTGTCAAATAGAAACATATTTGGTAATCAAGAAGCACAGTATGGTATCTACGGCGCTGGACACGGGGATGACTTGATGTACTTGTTTGACCCGAAGATATTTAATATGACTTTGGATAAAAATAGTCGTGAATTCGAACTCATAGAACAAGTCACTACGCTCTTCACAAACTTTGCCAAATATGGGTAAGAAATAAGCCACAGATTAGAGAAGTTACTACGTACCTACTAAGCGTAACAATGGCGAGCGTCATAACGTAGTCCCCAGCTGTAATCAATTTCATATCGAGTTTTAGAAAAAATCAGGCTATTTAGAGCTTTGCCTCTGCAACTCATAAGTTCATGTGTGTCTCCCTATTTCAAACTCAATGTGTCATAATAATTCCCCGTGCTTCTCTTCTATTTCATTTTGCGTATTTTGAATAACTTTTTGGTTTCAGAAATCCTACTCCTGATTCAACATGCAACTTTACCTGGCCCGCGTTTAAGCCAACTACGATGAAATATGTAGACATTGACAATGATTTAACCATTTTAAGTGTAAATGACAACGAAAACTATCGTTTCCTGAAATGTCTGTACCATTTCTTTGGCATAAGGCATTGGTTAAACTACTTGTAGAAGACAGAAGAAATGTAAGGGCAAAGAGCCAGGCGTACTTGCCCACTGCAGTTTGCTTACCACAGAAGCCTACCATATGAAGAACAGATAATATTATTATACTAGCATAGTAGAAGTAACATTTTTCTATTTTTAAACTTAAATTCTAATGTTTATCATGCATTTTGCTTTTACCAAATAACGATTTAGTTTGATCGTTAATTTTTTTGTTGATTACTAAATAAAATTAATATAATATCATCATCAGCCTCTTAAATTTCCCACTGCTGGAACACAGGTCTCCTCTCTGTTAGAGAGGGAATGGGCCCGGGTTGGTGGATGTCACATGTCTTCGAATTTTTGGGTCTAGGACATGCCGGCTTCCTCACGATGTTTAACTTTCACCGTTTACGGGTCACCACTGTTCTTAATTTAAATATACCTAATAATAATGAATTATTAAATTAATATTATTTAGTCATTCTGTTTAAAAACAGTTTTATTTCTCTTTTTTTATTTAAGTAGATACATAAACTTCCATCTAAAACAAGTATGTGAGATATTTCGCTTCGCGGGCTTCGTAAATAAGAAAATGGTAGGTACTTTTGCAGAAAATTTCAAAAATATATAAGCAGTGTCAATAAAACCTTTTCATATAATATCCCACAGTTCTTATTTATCCTCCTTTAGCATTAACATTAATTGCATTTTTAGTGTCCACATTGCAAATGTGGACACTTTTGTGTCTTGTGTCAGATACAAGCTATCGATGAATATTTGATTTCTATAGAATCAGTATTTTTGTGTCCAGTTGCTTCCACTTAACACATACAAGCTGTCGATGAATATTTGATTTCTATAGAATCAGTATTTTTGTGTCCAGTTGCTTCCACTTAACACATACATGACGATCAAAAAGTGTTCGGTGTCGGTAACTGGTAACTAAAAGTGTCTACGTTTGCGCAGCGCCTTACTTACAGTTGTTCCTGAAGTTCCTGACATCCAGTTGTGACAGTCAACTAGACACCAAAGTCGCACCGTAAGGGCTCCTGCCCACAAGACGGTTTGTACTAAAGATTAATTATTTTTTTGCTACGTTTAAGACGGCCCGGTTTTTTGCCGGCGCCGGGTAGAAACCATCCGAGTTTGCATACACGACCCGGTTTCATGGAGGTCCAGCCTACATTCGCTGTTTTTATTCTGTGAATTATGGACGTACAAAATGTTGAGCGTTAAAAAGTGAAAATGTATTATTGCGTGGTACATGTATAGTAAGCTAAAAAAAGACGACAAAAAATACAAAGACGATATTGGGTACATCCTATGTTAAACAGAAAGAGAAGATTATGGTGCTTTTCATACGCTCATTCAGAAGCAACTAATGAAACATGACGAGAAATATGAGAAGTACAGTAAGAACACCTACCCGGTGCTCCAGTGAATGAACACACCCCAGTTCATGAACAAAACGGAGTAATTTCCAAAAAAATAAGAAAGTAAAACATTTTTACCCACCGCAGTATTTTGTTTCGTAATCGCAGCTCTTTTGACTATTTATAGCGACTAAATTAATTTCATAACTTACTGTTCATTTTAAAGTTGGCAATGTAGGTGTGACTGTGTATTTTTTAGGCCAAGAATTTAGGACGCGGGCAATATTTTTTATATTATATTGTAGCCGTAGTTGAAGTATGTTATTTATTAATTCGAATAAAGGATAGTTATAATATATGTTTCAAATTTATTTAATTGCCATGTTAGCCAGTTTTAAGTAAATTATTACGTCATCATCACTTACCATAAGGTGAGGTAGTGGTCAAGCGCAAGCCTATCGCAATAAAAAAAAAAGTAGTCCCAGCATTGGACAAAAAGTCGCTTAAAACCCGGTGAATGAACGGAAAAACGTCAATTTCATATTTTTATACAAATATGTAATTTATAATTACGCCATAACATTCATGTTTTGGTAGTAGTTTTAAAAATCAGTTTCTGAACTTTAGGCCAGTATTGGGACAGGTGTGTTGATTTATTGGTTCATAAAATCTTGTGAATTTTTATCGTGTTCAAAGCTTTCGTCATGAAGATAGGACCAATAAATGAACACAACATTTTGAGCTAGATTTCATCCTTTTAAGAACTAAATTTTACTATTATATTTTTTTTCTATTACTGTCCCTTAGATAACCGTGGATTCCGATAAAAATAAATACGAAAGGTTTCCATATATCCAAGAAACATTGGAATTGGCTCTAGTATTCCGTGATGTTCGAGGGGAAAACGCCATAGGCATGGTACAGGGGTATGGTGGTACTCTTCTTTAAGAAGGGCGACAAT
Organism: Orthosia cruda; assembly: GCA_964057195.1. Classification (NCBI taxonomy): domain Eukaryota; kingdom Metazoa; phylum Arthropoda; class Insecta; order Lepidoptera; family Noctuidae; genus Orthosia; species Orthosia cruda. Next base: position 7,091,360 of record OZ059838.1, read on the forward strand.
GCCCGACTGAAGAATTATAGGCCCATTTCACTTTATAGCCATGTCTACAAGTTGTTTTCCAGAGTCATCACGAATCAACTCGCGTGCAGGTTTGACGATTTTCAGATTCCCGAACAAGCCGAAAAGGCTTTAGCACCGTAGATCAAATACATATGCTGCAGTAGGTTATACAGAAGACCGAACCTGCCCCTCTGCTTAGCGTTTATGGACTACGCGAAAGCCTTCAATTCGATCTAGACTTGGGCTGTACTGCAGTCTCTCCTACGGTGCCAAATAGACTACCGGTACATCGAATTCTAGAAGTGTTTGTACAAAAACGCCATCATGTCAGTCCGACTTTAGGATCAGACTTCGGAACCTATCCTTCTACAGTGAGGTGTGAGACAGGGATACGTCATATCTTCGAAACTGTTCACCGCAACACTGGAGGATGTCTTCAAAGTTCTGGACTGGAGAGGGCTAGGCATCAACTTCAATGGCGAGTACCGACGATATAGATGCTCATGGCTGAGACTATGGAGGACAAAGCTGCAACGCGAACGCTGAGGCAACGTGCAACGCTTTATGACCTCAAGTGGGTCTTAAAATAAACTTGGACAAAACGAAGTTCAAGTTTAACGCCCATGTCACACCCACTCCTATCAAGATCGGAGACTCTACAGTCGAAGTTGTAGACGATTATGTCTACCTGTACTATGTACCTGTATTATGTACCGCACACAATGGTCCTCATCAAGCAGTGCCGGATTAAGCCAGCGCAGGGCCTGTAGCAAATTCGACCAAGGGGCCCTTGGTTTGCTTTAGTTTCTCAAGTATTAAACTCAGATTAGAGAAAAAAACCGAAAATTTGTGTGCGTGACAACCCGGAGCGGCTATGTAGAAACACGTATATCTGTGTGCGTGTACTTATACCAGTTTTTGAAATAATCTCCCTATATTTTTGTATTACTTTTACAAATCAAATTGGTTGGTTTTTTTTAAACTTTGGGTAGTAAAATAGTTCAAACGTATATTATTTTAAATATTTATTTGGTACAATCGATGTTACATACGAACAATCAAATTCAAATTTATATTCATGTAAGTAAATGACATCCATGATATTTGTGAAGAGCTATTTGAGCCAATTTGCCTACGGTCAGTTAGCTAAATGTGCCATGAGAACTGATAAAAAACTGGCCACTCTTTTTCATTCGCCAGGGGGTCACAATTGTTGGTGTTACAAAAATATGGTGGAATGTAAACTGATGCAACTAAAATACAATGCTAGATTAACAATGTGAATCAAACTTACAACCTTAGCAACCTTATTCTGCACTAGTCTTTAATATTGCCCTTTTGGTATTCAAATGTCGAGAATTAGTGCCTAATTTTGAAATTTTACTTGTAATAATAAGGGTTTTTCTGTATTATTAATTAAACAAAAATTGTGTTCATTTACTGGTTTTATTCAGTTCATTTACTAGAAATTTTCGTTTACTAGAAATTTACTTGGGTTTCAGGGTATTTTTCAATAAATTGCTAAATATCTAAGAAGGTTATGTCATAAACCCAACTTAAAAAATATTTTTGAATATATCCATATGACCAAATATAGCTTAGAGGCAACATACTGTAAGATTTTTTTGAAGTTTGAAGATCGCTTAAATGTTCATTCACAGGAGCAAATAGTTTTCGAATGAAAAAAGAAACATTTAACAGAATGTAAATAATTTGTGGTTGTTCTCCATAATATTGCGTTTCGCGTAGGTAGTCGGCACGCACCGGGCGTAGTTCCGGTTTCGTGTGCATGCGCTCATACACTAAACGTAGTGTTACATACTCTTTGCATACACTGCCATATTTTACTACGCACGCGGCGAGCACCGTGCCCGGTTGCACGGTGAGCCGGCGCTAGCGCCGGCGTCGTGTGAATGGCTTCATAGTGTCCCATACATTAATGACGACCGGACGTAGACGCCGGTTACCCGGCACCGGCTACCCGGCAACCGGAGCGTATGAAAAGGGACGAAGGGTCCCAACGGAGCCCTACTGCTGTCACTCACTTGTCCATCTGTCTGTCAAACGGTTAGAGCTACAGTCTACAAATTTTCACAATTTAGGCATCTTGTTGGCCATTCAAATTGAATTTTAGTAAAGATTTTTAAGGGGGCTCCCATATAGGCAAAGTGGGGTGCGAAAAAACAAATTTGATATGCCCCATCGAGTAGGGTATCATTGTTTAGAGCTTGTTCAAAATCAAAATCAACCGAAGATGGTGTGGTGTTACTTGCTGATGACACATAATTATTTGACATTTAAATAGATTGGCGGTCACAAAATCTTGATAATGTGAATAACTCTATTCATCAGGTCCTCAAAATTAATTCATGAAAAATCTAAAATTTTGATGAATTTCTAAAATTATCTAAATATCTTTCATAGGGAGAGCAGTGGTGGCCCAGTAGTAACGGCCCTGACTTACGTGTTAAGTTCGAACCCACGCAGGCGCTTTACTTTGTGTAATTTATTTCATCACCACTGCTCTCAAAACGGTAAAGAAAACATCGTGAGGGCCTGGAACCAAAAAATCGAAGACATGTGACTTCACCAACCCGCACTGGGCCCGCGTGGTGGATTAAGGCCCATTACCTCACTCACAGAGAGGATGCCTGGTGTCCTAACAGTGGGTAGGTACATTATAAGGCTGATAATGTTTTTCATAGGTTATTTTGTTACTCATTGAGTTAATCTACATACTGATACAACAATTGCAGCCATAAACGAATAAGTTTCAATTTTATTGGTTCCTCAACAGAACCCCTGCGCAGAGCAATTACGTGCTTGATAAACTGACGCGATAATTTTGAATAATTGCTTCAGTTCGTCGTAATGTGTTGATTGTATAAATAATTGTGTTTTATTTTAAGATTTGCGTGGTTTTAACCAAATGCTATAAAATAGTAATGTTTACCCTCGCACATGGGTCATTTTAGACAACAATAACTTCAAAATTATTGTGTGTACCACTCATTGAGTTAAATGTACTACGTACTAGAGGAGACCCCTCAACTCAATTGTTTGTAACACGCGTTAGAGCGCGCGTACCCCAACTCACTTAGTCTGTGGCAAGCGCTCGCTGCAACGTGACACGTTTGAGTACTACGTTTTGTTTCTTATAAAATGCCTTCGTGTTTATTGAGATACTGTTCAAACAACTCGAGAAATATATATAAAAGTCAAGGAATGAGTTTTCAACAGTAAGTTGAAAACACGCTTAATTTAATTATATTTTCAATCAATCAATATCTTTATTGTGGATCATAGGTAGGTACATAATACAGGTCTTAAATAATTAAATTGTGATCAGCTATGTCCCGCTCTTCGGGCATACAATAATTACATAGCAATTAAATTAAATTTACATTATTGTTACAAAAGATTAAAATTACACATAAAATATAAAAAAGCCAAAATAAACCGCAACAAATTTAGGTAGTTACGCACATCAACTGGCCACAGAACGCATCATGACTGAGGGGGACTGTATTTGAGCAGTGATTTGTCTGATAGGAAGTCTTTTATAGTGTAGTAGCACTTGTTTACTAACAGATCATGGAGATTCTTTTTAAACTTTTTCACATCCGTAATTATTCTAATGGGCCCCGGAATATTATTAAAAACACTTGAAGCTGTACAAAAGATACTTTCATGCATTAGTTGAGTCCTGCTAGCTACTGTGCGCAATTTGTCCTTACGTCGTATACCCGTGTAGTAATTAAACATGTCAATATTATTTTTGACAAATACTGCGACCTCAAATATATAGACACAGGGCAGTGTCAATACCTTCATTTTTGTAAAAAACGGCTTACAGGAGTCAGTTTCATATAAGTTAAATCAATTTTATCAATTTATTGTATCTCGTGACGTCGCATCACCGCGGAGGCGGGTGGGCGGCCATGTTTGTGTAAATGTCAAAGAGTAAGAAAAAGTTCATCTGCGCGCATTGGTTGTTTATCTGTGAGAACCAAAGACCTTATACGTTTTTCTTACTACTAGACTGTGTACCAAAATTTTTTGTTTAGCTAAAATGAAATCTATCTTCATACACCTAGGTTAGCTATTTCCTTAAAAACGGTAGCTAACCAAAAGCGGTCCTGGCGAGAGGGTTTCCGCAGGTAGTGTGTCCTTGTCTGACCTCTTGCTAGCTCAACTAATCATTGGGTTTGGTAGAAATGGTAGAAAATATTATATTTTTCTTTTTATTTTACACCGAAACGAACAATTCATAGACTTGGACACGTATTTAAATATTTCTAGAAACGTATTTAAATATTTCTACAGTTCCTATATTTAATCAATGCGTTGTATTTAAAAAAAAAACATTAATACTGAGTAAGAGTAGTACTTTTAAATGTTTGGACCTGGTAATATTAAATGTAAGGTGACGGTTTGCGGAATTTTCGACGGACTTTTTTCACAGAACAATAACTTTGTTTGAGTGAAATTCAGCGGCTGTTAATATTATTTGCAAATTGATTCCTAGTGGAATACGCAACAATTGGTGTTGTTTTATTTTTCAACTGTCTACGCAACTAGACAATATGAGAAATCATAGAGATCCTTTGAGGTATATTTAGCTGCCGGTATTTCAAAGCACCGTGTGAAGATCTGCAAGAACTGCAGGGTCATCTAACGCCTCCCTTTCATGAGCTTGAGAGTAGGATCAGAGAGCTTTTTGTTCCTATCTACACGATCGGTCTTGAAGAATGAGACTTGAGGAGACTTGGGATTTGAGGATTATTGAGTCCTCCCCCTCTCTTCGAACTTCAGATAACACTTTAATACTCCATCGTAAACTGCTCAATTCTTCTTCGAGTTCGGTGATTTTTTCGTCGATCCAGAGTGTGCGCGTGTTGTACGTTGCCAGGGCCAGTCGTCGGTATTTGTTGGGGTGGCCGGATCTCCTCCGGGATTCTAAGCACCCCTTGCCATACCGAAACCTCGACCGCTACCGTAGTGGAGGGTACAGGTTGCCGGGCAATAGGGGCTACGTTTTATTTGTGCTATTCATGGCGTGTGCTTTGCAGGCTGGTTGACGATCGCAGTATGGTTATTACAAATGCACAGAGAAAGCTGTGGTTTGTCCCTTAGTCGCCTCTTACGACACCCACGGGCAAACATGGGATGGTGAAATTCTTTACGCCCGACACCATACGGTTAATGATGTAGATACCAAAAAATGTAACAATTTTTTTTTATTAACTTTAATTTAGGTAGGTTTAGGTAGCATAAATATAACGGGATACTTAAACTATCGATTTTACAATCAATTTGTCCCGTGTTCTGTTTTGTCATGGTCACCTCATTAGAAAGAGACACACTACCAACGGGAGCCTTCTCACGTGGACCGGTATATAGTGCACAGTCTAGTAGTAAGAAGTATAAGGTCTTTGGTGAGAACATAACCCCCCTGCTTGCCCCGCTGTCACCGAATTACGCGCAATCTTTTGTTTGAAATAGCTTCTCTAGTACGTAGTACATTTAACTCAATGGTACCACTCTTATTTTTGTATTGCTCTTTAACATAACTCGAAAACTAACAAAAATACAAATAAAATATATGTGTTGTTAATCCATAAAAAAGTGCAGAATTTTAGGAAACATAATAGAAAAATGTGAAATATTGTTTAATAAATTACTATTAGAGTTCAAACCAAAATACCTTATCTTTTGTGTGTTAGTTATTTTTTTTCTATGTTATGGTCGTAAATATAATATTAAATGTACGCCTCTGTGAGAGCTACATCTAAAGTTATAGTCTTTAGACGATGTGAATATGGTCATAAGTAAGTCAGAGGCTGAGGCTACAGTTGCCAGCGATTTGCGATGTGACTGGAAGAGCGAAACGAGTTAAATATGGAATCGCTACATTATAACCGAAAATCCGGCGATGATGTGCCATATGCATAAATGGCACATATGCTTCACAACGAATTAGAAGAGCGACTCATGCGGCTTAGAAAGACAGCGATTTCGCTAATACATTGCATTATTACTAATCGTAATAAATTCGCCGCGACTCCGCGATTAGGTAGCTACATAATAGCGGTACCAGAGGCGAAGTATGCAGACGCGCGCGTCGCTTAGTTTGGCACTCGCTCAGTCGTTGTCGAGCTTTGTGAAGACGTGTATTATTTCAAAGGCTTTGTCCAAACCAAACCTTGTGTTTTTGATAGAAAGTTTTTACCTTAAGTAAGAACTATTTTTGAAAAGGCAATAAATGAAATAAATAAAAAGCGCAATAATTATGGAGAATTTCATCATTTATACGAAAAGTTACGTCAATTTCCAGAAAGATTCTTTGATTTGATTCATTCTTATTAAACGTTCGATTATATTTTGGACAATGACAAATTCAACGTCCATGATTTTAGACACGAACGATCAAAACAAACTAGTTTGAAAGCCTCGCCGCGTCGTGAGCGATCGCCGAGTGCACAAGTGTTCCCCCTGTCTCTCCCGTACCGTAGCCCCTAGACAGCGAACCCTCTAAAACCTCCCCTCTCGAATAACTCTATTCATCAGGTCCAAAATTAGTTCACGGCAAACAATTTGGTACTAAATGAAAAAAATACCAAACTAATTAGATTCACGAATATTGAAGAGTATTGCCGAATGTTAGAAGTGCTGAATGCGACATCATATGGAATGGCGAAAAGCTGGACTTTGTAAATCAATCAGTTTTCCTGGGAATCACTCTAGACGACAAATTGTAATGGGGTCCTCACTTAACTTCTCTTGCGGGTCGGCTAAGCTCAACCGCTTATGCTGTTAGAAAGATAAGACAGTTAACGGATGTAGAAACCGCGCGTTTGGTCTATTTTAGTTACTTTAGCATTATGTCATGAGGTATTTTACTGTGGGGTCGAGCGGCTGATATTGAATCCATATTTATATTGCAAAAGAGAGCTGTCAGAGCCATATATAAGTTAAAGTCACCGAGAATCTCTTAGGAAACTATTTAAAAAGATTAATATTATGACAGTTTCTTGCCAATTGATTTATGAAAATATTATGTATATAAGGAAAAATATACATCTCTTTACAATTGCAACTTGACACAATTGTAATACGAGAAATAAAGATAAGTTAGATCAACCATCTTAAAGACTAGCTAAAGTACACTCATCTTTCATGGGGTACTGTGTTAAATTCTGTAACAAAATACCTTGTGATATATTAAAACTAAATGAAAGTAAATTTAAAACTTTAGTTAAAAGCACACTTTGTAAATAAGCATATTACAAATTAGATGATTATATTCAAGATAAGAATGCTTGGAAACATGCTGGTCCTGCTCCATAGGGCAATTTTCAGTGTAGACAAAATCAAATTTAGATAAATAAAATAAATATAGTTATATTAACTATGAATATAAATTAACAAATTTTTTAAATATTTTTTTAAGAAATTGACTTACATACTGGTCCGTTGTTGTTGTATTTTACCTGTTTGCAATATTTGTAAGTATGTGAGCACCATGTTCCTATTTATCAAATTAATGAATTTACCTGTTAATACTTTTAATACTTTGTACCTGTAAGTAGTATAGTGTATAGTGCTATTCTGGGTTCATGGTCCTCACTTAAATGAATTTATTAATGTTTATACTTATGTAAATATTGTAAGACACCTATTTTTTTTAAAAAAGAGTAGGTATGGAGTTTCTTGTGCATTCTTCTCCTTAAATATTTTTAATTATGTGTTATTGTGTTGTGAATTGTGTCCTATTTTAAATGCGATTATTAATTTTAATTTTGTGTTATTGTGATGTCCTATTAATTATAATTGTAAATTTTTAATATGGGTGACATGCCTGAAAATAAACAATTTTTATTTTATTTTATTTAAAAAGCTACTTTTCCGAATGCACGGTAGAATCAACTTTTATTACTTGTAAATTTTAGTTTGTATTTGACTTTCAAAAGTGCCGCTTATTGGCCTAGTTGAATAAATATATTTGACCTCTAAAATTGTTATTTTGAATTTTGTGCAAAATAAATCGCTCCTTGATTTAAATTCGCTCAAGTAGTGTAGCCACATAATATTACTCACGAGAATTTGTTTCATTTTTTTTACAATCTAAATTGCAGTTGCAATGTAGCCACTAACATAACATAGACTTAAATTGATACGAGGATTTTCTTAGACGATCTAATGTAGCCTCAGCCAGATACCTACTAAAATTGCTTTATTTTTGAAGTGTTATGATTGCACTCGTTGAATAAATATTTTAGGTAATGTTAATATCTGTGATAGAATATAGCATTTTTTTATCGCGTAATAATATTGTAGGTGTGTGAGCTGCCTTACTTGAGAAATTATTGGTTCAAAATTATTGGTATACAAACTTCCATCCCAAAAATTTAGAAATTTCGCATTTGCGGAGGCGTAGACTAAGTTACCTCTACAGCCCTACTTCCATCCAATCCCAAGTGTTTACGGCACTCTTTACGGCACTGTTTATTATCGTCCCAAATGGTCGTTAAGGATGATATCCAGGTAAAAACCGGCCAAGTGCGAGTTGGACACGCGCACGAAGGGTTCCGTACCATTATCGCAAAAATGTCCATACAACAAACGTGATTTTTTGTAATGTGCTCCCATGAGCCCCACTTAAATATATATTTTTTTCTGTTTTTAATACCTATTTGTTGAATACAAATACATCATCTGTGAAAATTTCAACTGTCTAGCTAGCACGGTTCATGAGATACAGCCTGGTGACAGACAGACAGACAGACGGAGAGCGGAGTCTTAGTAATAGGGTCCCGTGTTTTCTCCCCTTTGGGTACGGAACCCTAAAAACTATTCTATGTCATTCCCACGACCTATAACTATGTCCATACCAAATTTCTTGTAAATCGTTTCAGCGTTAACATTAATTTTTATATAGAATAGGTAAGTACGATTATTATTTAAGCAACATAGCCTATTTCTGTCTGCCCAACCGTTACTTAGCAATATTTATAATGACCAGAACAATGTGATAAATCAATCAATCTGCCTAGCCTTTTTCCCAACTATGTTGGGGTCGGCTTCCAGTCTTACCGGATTCAGCTGAATACCAGTGTTTTACATGGAGCGACTGCCTATCTGACCTCCACAACCCAGTTACTGGGTAACACGGTACCCTTTGGCTAGACTGGTGTCAGATCTCAAGCTTCTGACTACAATGTGAAAAATATTAAAGTTTAAATCAGTATTCATTACATTGCCCGATTTGACTTGAATTTATTCATACTGCCCGGGCATTATACATAGTGCACTGATTAATCACTTAGTACATGACATATACATCTGATTGATACTTTACATAGATTTGACACACATTTTTTTTGACATTTGTTTGACATGTCACAAAGCTTTGGCATATATTGACATTTGATTTATATTTTTGACATTAATTATAATTTAAAAATTTTGTATTATTGACATTTTGTAATTATTGTGTTCAATAATTACAAAATCATTGACATATAAATTACTTGGTTTAAATTATTTTTGAAATTGTTCAAGATTTTAACTTTCAAAATATTTGCACGCCATAGTATGTGGCAAACATGTCCAAAATGTTGTATTTTTTTTAATGCATGCACGTAATATTTATGCAAGACCACGTCTTTTAGCAAATAAATATATCTTTATTATCCTCAGCCATTCTAGAAAACACATGATTTCTTATCATCGATTTCCTTACACCAGATGGCCCGAATTGGTTAATCATAAAAAATAATCATCACTAGGGGCGTACAGCAATACGCCCCCTATGATAACAAAAAATATATCGGCAGTCCAAACACCAGCGCAGCGCACAGTCCCAACACAACCGTTTACACATGGACCATGTCCAGCACACTCGGAAAATTTCTCTTTCTGCTATGCGTAGTTTGGTTCGTTCCCCTTGATTGTGAAATATACCAAGACCGTCCAAAAATCAAGACATCCGGAGGAGATCTGATTCTGGAACCCGCGTTTGATAAAAATATTTATCTACGCCCCAATGGACCGAAATCGAGCGTCTTTGTTGGTGATATCAACGTACTCCACCCGAACACCCCGAGTGACGGAAAGCAGTACCAGCCATCGAGTGCTGAAAACACTGATAAAAACATAAACGGCATATTAGAAAGACTTGAGAGATTGGAGAATAAGGATTCTGCTCTGCCAAGTGACTTTCTCTTCAATGTATCAATGCTTTGGCGGAGAGTCAACAATATTCACAGGAAAGTTTTGAATCTACAAAACCAATTAAATAACAGAGGAAAAGACGAATGTCAATCTCATCCGTGCCAGCATGGTGGAACTTGTCTCAACTTAGTGAACGGCTACCATTGTCTTTGCCCCACAAACTGGGAAGGCAGAGATTGTGACGTTGATGTAAACGAATGCCGCAATTTTGCTGGAACGGACCTCGGATGTCAAAATGGAGCTACCTGCATCAACAGGCCAGGATCTTACGAGTGTTTGTGCAAATCTAGCTGGTTTGGCTTACATTGCACAAGGAAAGAAAAGGATTGCTCCGGTGGTGACTTTGAAATGTGCGGCCATGGAACTTGTGTACAAGTAAAGTCAGGAGCTGGTGTTCAATGCATATGCCGCCAGGGATGGACAACGAATGGTACCGGTGTGGCTTGCTTAACCGATATCAACGAATGCGAATCCTACCAAGGTCCTCGGTGTTCAGTGAACCCCAAGGTTGACTGTATCAATCTACCGGGCTCATTCCGATGTGGACAGTGTCCTTCTGGTTATGAAGGCGACGGATACACTTGTTACGATATTGACGAATGCACAATTACTCCCAACGGAGGCTGTAGTCCTCTAGTGACATGTCACAACACCATTGGCTCCCGAATATGTGGCTCATGTCCACCTGGCTATCAAGGCGACGGAGTTACGTGTTCCTGGAGAGGTACCTGCAACATCGGTCATGGAGGGTGCCACCCATCCGCGCAGTGCATAGAAAGCGCGTCGCCAACTGGCCAATCAGCACAATGTATATGCCCCGATGGCATGGAAGGTGATGGAGTAGGAATCAGCGGCTGCTACGTTTCAACGGGCGGAGGAAACTACACTGCCGGTTGTGAAGTCAATCCATGTGGCATCCACGGACAATGCCATTCTCTGCGTACCGGCTACACATGCATCTGCTTCAAAGGCTACGGCGGCGCTCACTGTGAGATGGCCGCCGACGCCTGCAGAGTAAATCCTTGCCACAACGGAGGAATTTGCAGAGCAGACGACAGTGTAATTGGAGGCTTCCGCTGTGAGTGCGCGGCACAATTCTCGGGCACCTTGTGTCAGGTAAGGACAAAGTCTTGTGGCGGTGTTCTAGATAACGAAGAAGGCAGCATTGTTTATCCTTTGACTAATACGACGTATAATCATAATTCTCAATGCGCTTGGGTAATACACACGGCTCCTGATAAAGTAATTAACGTAACGTTCAGTAAATTTAATTTAGAAGGAAGTCCTGAATGTATGTACGATTTCCTACAAATTCACGATGGTCGAAAATCTTCTAGCCAACTCCTAGGAAGATTTTGTGGAAATAATTTTCCTAAAGGCGGTAACATAGTGTCAAGTCATAACAATTTATATTTCTGGTTTCATTCAGATAAAACAGTAGCTAAAGAAGGGTTCGCATTACACTGGACTAGTATTGCCCCTGTGTGCGGGGGCGAGGTGGACGCCACCACGCATGGTCATATCAGCTCCCCAGGCTCTCCCGGGCCGTACCCTCCTAATCGTGATTGCTATTGGCACTTAACGACCTCTCTCGGTAAAAGGATTAACTTACATTTCTTTGCTCTCGATATTGAATCACATTCAAACTGTAGTTTTGACTATTTAGCAATTTATGACGGTGAACATACGACGGATCCTCTCATTAACCGGTACTGTAATACGACGCAGCCCGCGCCCGTCCAGTCGGCGGGCTCCGATATCTTGATTCACTTTCATTCTGACGCTTACAGTTCGGGACTTGGATTCCAAATCGCTTATGCTCCTGTCGAAGGTGTTCCTGGCTGTGGAGGTTACTACACTTCTGACACAGGGGAACTCGTTTCTCCTACTTATAATGGCCGTTATCTTAGTAATTTATTATGCGAGTACAAAATTAAAACTAGCTTGGATACCAAGATAAAAATATCCTTCAAGTCATTTCAGCTCGAACGATCTTTTCGATGTCTATACGATTACTTAAAAATTTATGACGGTCCGTCTTCTAACTCACGACTCGTCGGGAAATTTTGTGGAACTACTTTTCCAAAATCATATACATCATCGTCGAATGAGCTTTACTTTCAATTCAAAACTGACAGGAGTATGCACTACGAGGGCTTCAGAATCACTTACGAGGCCTTATGTGAGAAAACTATTGCAGGTGATAGCGGAGTTATAAAATCGCCAGGTTATCCGTTCAGTTACCCAGAGAACAAGTTTTGTGTTTATATCATCAGCACAGTTCCCGGCAAGGCAATTCAATTGACATTCCAAGATTTTGATATTGAAGACAACCGGTACTTCAATTGCCAATACGATAACGTCGAGGTGAGGGACGGCCACGACCAGAATGCTACTTTACTAGGCAGATACTGCGGCCCTAGCGCGCCTCCTGTACAAACATCCACTCTTAATTATATGTACATAAGATTCAAATCAGATTTAAGTCTTTCGGGAACGGGATTCTACGCTAATTATACTACCATCGATAAAGAGTGCGGAGGTATTTATAGAGATACAACTGGCTTAATAAATCATCCATCCGGAGACGATACTTACAAAAACGATCAATCCTGCCAATGGTTACTAATTGCTCCTGAAGGAATGCACATAAAGTTGACTTGGAACAGGTTTGACATTGAGGATATGCCCGACTGTGACAGCGACTACCTGGAGTTACAAGAGATAGACGAAAATAATGAAAGTAATGTTTTGGGCAAGTTTTGTAGTAATCGCGCGCCTCCTGCCTTGACCACATCCTCTAACCGGCTCAGGTTAAAGTTTGAATCTGACGGCAGTATTCGTTCTTCAGGTTTTTCTGTGTCATATACATTTTTAGATGAAAAAACACATTGCGGCGGATCGTACATTAAAACTCATGGCTTTATATACTCGCCTGGCTGGCCTCGCCGGTACGAACCCAATCGCGATTGTACATGGATTATCACGGTGCCAATCGGGCAGCAGATCATGATCAATATTACAGAGTTTAGTCTGGAACAACCTATTCGAGACAAATGTAATCTAGGGGACTTTTTAGAAATAAGAAATGGTGGAAATGAAAATTCACCATTGATTGGCCAGTATTGTGGAACTTTCCAATCAAAACGAATCGTATCATTATCCAATGCTCTACACCTACATTTTCATTCTGATTTCTATTTAACCGGGGCTGGGTTCAAAATCGAATGGGACGGTACTATAACAGGTTGCGGCGGCACTCTGACGAGCCCGTCTGGCTCTGTATCATCGCCGAACTATCCACATGATTACAACGAAAACGCCGAATGTTTCTATAGAATAGTTACCAGTGAAGGTTCACGGATCCGTATTTCATTTACAGAGCTTGATCTTGAAAGAACTCCTAACTGTAGAGACGATTATGTGGAAATCTTTGACGGCCGCGACACGAGTGGCAACGTTTTAGGAAAGCATTGTTACATGACACCGGAGTTAGCCAGTATCGAAACAACAACTAATTACGCTTACATTAAATTTAGATCAGATATATACCAGGGCGGTAAAGGCTTCCTGTTTAATTATCAAACAATATGTAATAATAATATAACTGGCAGATACGGAGTAATTGAGAGCCCGGGCTATCCAGGTAATTACCCCTTTCAGTTAAATTGTATATGGAGCATTACAGTACCCAAAGGTAATCAAATTAATGTGACATTCATACACTTTGATGTTTCCAAAACGCTCCGATTTATTTATCGCCATTGGTCTAGAGTTCGCCATCTCTTACATAACGCCGAATGTAGTGTAGACTATTTGCAAACAAAAGAGTTATCTGATTCAAATTATTCCACTAAACTCTGCGGCACTACAACTCCGCACCCAATCAGTACAAAGAGTAATACATTCCAAATAAAATTTGTCACTGGTATTAATATGCCCCGCACTGGTTTCCGCTTAGAATGGATCAGTTATGGATGTGGAGGACACATAAAAAAGTCCATGGGCACTATAACCCTTGATAAAAGTAAAACTACCGACCAGGAACTTGAGTGTGAGTGGTTGATAGAAACTCAAGTAGGGAAGAGTATTATAATCACATTTACTGAGGTTTATATGACAGATACCGTTAATTGTACTACAGATGCTATTGAAATATATAACGGTCAAAACACAATGGCTCCACTGCTTACAAAAACTTGCCATCGTGATTACGTGTCCGTGCAGTCTGATAGCAATTTCATGTTGGTACGCTTATCGAAAAACTCTACACTCAGGGATGTTCATTTCTCATCACAATTTCGATCTTCCAATTTAAAATGTGGTGGTGCCATGAATTCCAAATCTGGGCTCATATACTCCAAAAACTACCCAAAGAATTACGACAGTAATTTGGATTGTATTTGGTATATAACCGTCCCTGCCTATCATCGCATCGAACTTAACTTTATAGATCTTGATCTTTATTCTATTTATGAATTCGATGAACGGTCCTGTGGAGACTCGATTCAAATTTATGATTATGAAAGCAACTATAGACCATCCTCAAATTACACGTACCGTATATGTCCAAATTCAAATCAAACACAATTTGTTAGCAAATTCAATAGCTTAGTTGTGCAATTCAAAACCGATGGTTATGGAACGGCCAAAGGTTTCAAAGCTAACTTTACTGTCACGTGTGGTGCTCTTATAAGGGCGACAAGTGAGGGTATCATAGAGAGCGATAACTTTGTTCAACATACTAACAAAAGCTGTATTTGGACCATACTTGCTGATTCGCCAGATCAAAAAATATATTTAACATTGACTCTAATGTCGTTGCCAAAAGACAGTAATGTAATCACAAATAGATCATGCCCCTCCTCTTTCCTGCGAATTCTCGACGGAGATGACAATAATGCTCCTCTAATCGGGGAATATTGTGGCCGCAAAGTCCCGCCAATGATCGTCAGCCGTGGTAGCGCTTTGACGATAGAGTTCGGCACTTACGCTGGTACAGTAACTGGCATGTTCGCAGCTCACTATTCACCACTTAGTAACGCCTGTGGAGGAACATTAACTTCAGAAGAAGGGACCATCGCGTCGCCGAACTACCCCGGCCCATATCCTGTAAACACTGATTGTGAATGGATACTAAAATCATCCCCTGGAAACACTGCATACGTCCAATTCGAGCGATTTGACTTAGAATTCTCTGAAGGTTGCAACGAGGACTACGTAGAAGTTCGCGAAACTAACGGTGCACATACGGGTATTTGATACAAAAAACTGGCCAAAACCTTTTTTTTGGTAATTTTGGGTCAATTGTGCCTCCTAGTTATTTTTCATATTAATTTTAGTATAACCCAATCATTTCTATACCCTTTTCTCCAAAGGGACTTACGTGTGAAATAAAATCGAAATAAAATAAAACATTATTTTCTATTTCAAGCATTATGGTGATTTATTTGTACAATAACTAATAAAAAAAGCATTTAAAAATACACAATGATTTAAAAATAACGCTTACTTTTTACATAACCTTACAAAATACATAAATGAAAAGCTATGTACAAACTGTAACTGTTTTTTTTTCGAAAAAAACCTATTTTTGTTCAGAGGCTATAATTCATAGGGGCGGAAAAAGCCGAAGGTTTTTCTCTTGATATGAAATCTAGAAGGTTCAAAGAACACGATTATGTATAAACTTTAGCTTAACTATGTTTATCTGATACTTAATTTGACGAAGGAAACCTATTTTACGTGTTTTTTTTTGCATAAAAATACTCATGACTTTATGGTACAATTAAAGAATGAAAAAGTGATCCTAACAGTAGCACAATAGATTCAAAATAAAGTTCATACCTGTGCCTGAAGATTCCATGATGGTTTTTGGGGTTTGCACTAAACACAACAGTATGATTAGTCTTAAACAGCAATTGAAATTTGCGAGCGCCGAGAAAACAAACGTGTCACTAGCACAACAGATGAGTTCCGACTGACGTTGAGGGCGCATGGAGCGCTCTAGCCCCTTCTGGGTACCGGTTTCTTAATGAATAGAGTGTCCCATTGTTAAAACATAACAAAGGATAGCTGCGCGGTTACTTTTGTAAAAATGACTTTTGGCCAGTTTTTTGTATCAAATACCCGTATGTGCGGTGCAGGTCGGCTATTGGGTGTGTATTGTAGTAGTGAGACTCCTAGCAATCATAGCACAGCATCACAAATATATGTTAAGTTCCACAGTAACTCCAAAACCAGTGGTCAAGGCTTTCTCTTGCATTATGGATTTCAACGAGAAAATGATATTACGGGGGACAGTGGTGCGATATCTTCTCCGTTGTACCCAACTCGATATTTAGGCACTGGCGAATACAGTTGGCGCGTGCTTGTTACCGATTCAGATACTATAACTATTACACTTGATGTTTTAGATATTTATTCACATAGCGAGGTAAACTATAACAAGTTAACTATTTATGATGGATATGATTCAACTGCTCCAATTACAGAGGAACTTAATGGTGTAATGGTTGAAACGAAGGTCATTCAGAGTTCCTCCAGTGTAGTATACATTACACTTACAACGGATCAATCAAACACGGGTTCGAAATTTCATATGAGTTGGGCAAAAGCTTCTCGAAATTTTGAACCTGAAAATGGGGATAGAATAAACTGTGGTTCAAATGAGACTGTAATGGTTTTACCTGAAAACGGTACGATTACATTCACATCGCCGAATTATCCAAAGGAATATTCCAATGATTTAAATTGTGAATGGGTTTACAAATCACAAATGGGAAGACATTTAAGTTTAAATTTCGATGATTTTAATATCGAAGACATTCACTCTTGCTTTGCAGATTCAGTTTCTATTTATTCCTCTGACACTCTTGGCAATTGGAAGTCTGTCCGGGAAAATATATGTACAAAAGAATCATCCAATATGGGCTTTAATTCATCAACGTATATGAAAATTAAATTTAAAACAGATGCTACCATTACTAGGACAGGATTTCATGCTCAAGTTAACTCTATGTGCGGAGGACTCATGACTGGTTCGTCTGGTGAAGTCGGTCCGACCTGGTGGGACGTACAAACGCCATATATACGACGGTACCCCCCGGCCAATATTAAATGCAACTGGATTGTCAAAGTGCGCCCCGGCAGGACTATTAAATTAGAATTCAATAATTTTAATATTACAAATAAAAATGATAACTGTCAAACATACGTTATATTACGGAATGGTGATTCTGAGGAAGCGCCCCTTTTGGCAAGTGGAAAATATTGCGGTTACGATCACGAAATTAAATCAGATATAGTAACTTCAAGTAACACGTTATTTATAAGTTACACAAAAGGATCATACGAGTATCAAAATTTCGTTGTGCATTATGAAGAGAACAACTATGAATGTGGTTCAACTTCGTCTCTGACGCCTGATCACAATTGGGAAATAATAAGTTCACCAAATTATCCTTCAGTACCAGTTCCATATTCAGAATGTGAGTGGGTATTTAGCGGGCCACCTGGTGAAATTCTAAGAATAGATTTCATTGATAGATTTGACATGGACCATGGAGATGATTGCGTAACAGAAGCCGTTGAAATACGTTTTGGTTCAACGAAATTATCTCCCCTACACGGCCGATATTGTGGGAATGATAGACCTGGAACCATTAAGAGTACTGGCAATACAATGTATATTAAATACATCACTCAGGTCTCAGATCCACGCAATGGATTCAAAGCTAACGTCACCATTGATACATGTGGTGGAACTATTGTCACCGACGCCGGAGAGCTCAAATCGCCTGGATACCCGCACATGCAAATGCTTCCGTTCGGAACAGTCTGTGAGTGGCACATTATAGGACCTCCAAGACACGTTTTTCAAATTAAACCCGAAGATATTCAGTTACCTGAATCTGAATTATCTTGTGGAACCAAGATAACAATTGAAGAGACTATGCTTGCCAATAACACTATCACCGTAGTAAAAAGCATATGCAATGATGATATATCCCTTCAGCCAATTGAAACTTCAAGAAACGAGTTTACTATTAAACTTTATATCGGTAAGCCAGATGCATGGGATCAAACATCTAACAATAGAGGATTTAAAATTAGCTTTAATTCATCTCGACCTATGTGTGGCGGCTTTTTAACAGCTTCAGACGGTTACTTAACTTCTCCAAGTTACCCTCAAGAGACTACACTGAGGAACTGCCATTGGATGGTAAAAGTGCCTAACAAGTCTCGAAGAGTGCGCTTAGAGTTAATAGACATGGACATAGAAAAGCACGGAATTGGTATTTTCAACGACGTCAACTTCCGTACTAATATTCAGTCAATCCCTAGCAAAGATTATATTCCTGGAACGAACGTTTTTGAATCTTCTGGAAACAAAATGGCAGTTTATGTATGGCTCAACCGTACAGCTTCCTCGCACCGCTTCAAAGCAAGGTTTAGTTCAGACCAAGAAGCTTTATGCGGTGGTGACCTATCTGATACGAAACAAGTTCTCCTGTCACCGGACCTAAATCGATCTTACACTTGCGAATGGCATTATAATAGTCAAGCAAACACAAACAATGATTATAATGCAAATCTTACTTACAATTCTATAGTTTTAAAGGCTACGATGAATTCGTCTGTAGCGAGAACACGTTGTAGTTATTTTGATCCTCAAGTCGTTATTAAGACAGTTATGAAATATAGAATGTCTAGGGAAATTTGTGGCAACACCGAAGTATCATACAGAATACCATCACCAATAATTGATATTACTGCAATGAAAAGTAAGTCTAGTTCGCTTTACTTCAATTTAGAATGGAAACCTCAACCATGTGGTGGTGTTATTGAAGTAGGAGAAAATCCAGTTAATATTTTAAACTTACCTGATTCATATAATGATACCATTGACTGTGCTTGGACTCTTACTGGCTCGTCTAATAGAGTTGAAATTAAAATGGAAGGGCAATTCACGTTCAATTGCGATGACGAGTATTTTATAATAAATACAAACTTAAGACAAAACGCACAAGTAATTGGTAAATATTGCAAAGAAACGCCCTTAGATAGCCCATTATCTATGCATTTTAGTTCCATGCTCATTGAGTATCACTCGAATGTGAAAAACCAAACAAACTTAAAGCTTATGGCTAAATCTGTGGTTACTAACCAATGCGGCGGATATCTTAGTTCATATCAAACCACATTTGTATCGCCAAATTATCCTAATAATTATTTGCCTAACCAGGAATGCTCCTGGGAGATACGGGCTGATCTAGGTTTCAGAGTATCTCTTAAATTTGTGGAACGATTTTTTATTGAGGATACAACTAATTGCACTAAAGATTCTGTCATAATTTATGACTGGAAGGACGATGAGTATACAGAAATAGCAAAGGTATGTGGACGAAACCCGCCACCAATTTATAACTCAACTTTTAATCGCATGAAAGTTATCTTACGTACAGATGCCGAGAAAAATCTTGATGGGTTCAAAGCTGAATGGGATTCTATCTGTGGTGGAAAATACGTAGCTACCCAAAAGGAACACATTTTGTATAGTCCAGGTTTTCCATATAATTACCAACCACGTATGAGTTGCGAATATAAAATATCGGCTCCAAACGATAAAGTTTCACTGAGATTCCTTGATTTTGAACTAGAAGGCTCTGCTCCTGACTGTATGTCTGATAATTTAACAGTATCAAGTCAGTCCGATTATAACTATCTGTATGAAGTTTATTGCGGTGACAAAATTCCACCCGTCACAACTCAGTCTGAAGAAATATCATTGATATTTAAAAGTGATAGATATATACAGAGGAAAGGGTTTAGAATTGCTTATTTAATTTATTCATGTGGAGGCAGAATAAACGAAACTACTGTTCTCACACCATTTCTGTCTGAAACTTACGATACAAATATGAACTGCACGTGGTTTATTGAAGCACCACCTACCAAGATAATTGTTCTAAAATTCCTATATATTGACTTAGAAACCACGACAGAGTGTTATAATGATTACATCGCGTTATTCGACGGAAACATCATTGATGCTGATAAGCGCTTAGCGCTAATGTGTGGTAATATCAACTCAACAACCACACTCAGAAGCAAAGGGACCACGGCGTTGTTACAGTTTGTATCAGACGGAAGTGTAAACCTCAAAGGTTTCAAAGTTCAAGTTTACTTCAGCTATTCTGAAGCAGCAAATTGTGGAGGAATTATTAATTTAACAACAACTTCGTCCCAAGCTCTAAAATCTCCTTTCATGGGTCATACTGTATACGAAGAATACTTAGATTGTCTTTGGTCAATAGTATCACCGCCTGACACTGTAATCAAAATCGAATTCTCCTTGTTCCACGTAGCCCCCTGCGAAGGTGTCAACCAAACTGCTTTAGGATACAGTAAATGCGATTGCGATTTAGTTGAAATAAAAGATGGCTTAAACCCTAATAGCTTAGTAATAGGAACCTATTGCGGTCACAGTTTCCCACCGCAATTAATTTCTTCTCGAAATGTGATGAGCGTCAGGCTGTCCACAGATGGCGCAATAGGCAGTCAAGGATTCGTGTCCACTTTAACAGCTTTGCCGTCAGTATGCGGGACCTCCTTCATTTCAGTGAGCAATACGCCACAACGCTTGAAATCTCCCGGTTATGATACCGGATCCACTCCTCGCGGCCTTCATTGCGTATATCGCTTAGATGTAAGTGCGTCTCCATTCATTTTGCTACGTATCACTGTTAAAGAATTAGACTTACAACCTCCTGTCGCTGATAGCTCAGGCGTCAAGCGCTGCAATAGAGACAAGTTGATTATATCTAGCAATCCAAGCATTCAGAATACTACGCTGGGAAAAGATTATATCATAAGCCACCGCATGGATGACTTCTTTAGCCGTAATTCCTTTTACGACAGCTCTTTGCGCTTACCCGATCGTTTCGAGTTATGCGGGCAAAAGGAGCCTACGGACTTTTATGTCTATGGAACAACGTCTATAAACTTAATCACATCACCGGAGTCAGATACTAAGGTATACAAAGGAATGGAAATAGAAGTAGTATTCACAGGATTTTGTGGCAGAAATTATACGGAGCCTCACGGACGAGTACAGGCTTCTTATGTGTATGACTTTGACGGAAACACTGAGCATGACTGCTACACGCTGATCACCGCTCCTGTTAACTACACGATATCCGCGTACTTCTTGAGCGCCGTCCCAAGTTACTGGAACGAAGATTGTTTTCTTGAAATTTTTGACGGCAATAACGCTACTGCGCCTAGCCTTTCAAAAATTTATTCAGAATCTGAGGGTAAC
This sequence comes from Orthosia cruda, assembly GCA_964057195.1. Lineage (NCBI taxonomy): Eukaryota > Metazoa > Arthropoda > Insecta > Lepidoptera > Noctuidae > Orthosia > Orthosia cruda. The sequence goes on from OZ059838.1 coordinate 7,112,919, forward strand.
CCTGTCTTCTCCACTGGTAGATATTTATTGTTTCACAATCACGAACATAGTGGTGATCGTGTAATGTTTGATTTGGTTTACATGATATCCGAGAAAGGCCGTGGATGTGGTGGAAAATTGCAAAGCGTAGTGGGTAAAGTCACCAGTCCCTTGTATCCTAAAGCTTACAGGCGGGTATCGACCTGCGAGTGGGAGCTAGAGACTCCCTTAGAAACACGTTTACTGCTACATTTCGCTACGTTTGACTTGGGAATAACTTGCGAACAGAATTACGTGCAGCTCGTGAATAGTAAGGGTGTAGTAGTGCGGACGTTCTGTGAGGACACGCCTGCAGACTACACGAGTGACGATAACTTTGTGAAGATAGTATTTGTAACCACCATGAACAATGGCGGCACGGGTTGGGTTGCCGAATTTATAGGAACTCTGTAAAGCAATATAACTAAGAATGTTTTTGTGGTGGAGCGACGCGAAGAACTGCTAAAAAATCCAATAGAATTCTACTAAATTCAGATGATGTTGTGTAATTTTGTTAATATTTTTCTGGCTCAGAACCTTTCCACCTCAATGACTCAGACGTAAAGTCAGTATCAGTTGCAGTTCTTAATGTTTATTTATTATTTACAAACGAACCTTCTGGTAAGACAATTCTGAATAATGCTGCCACTGGTTATTACCAAAGCGTAGGTAGGCATGCTGCCAGTCTCGTGGGAGCGTTAGGGATGAGCACTGATGATAAGAACTGTTTTTTAATTTCATGCATTTAACCTGGTTATGGCATTAGTAAGTATTTTTTGGGGTTTTCTCGTGCGTAGATAGACCTTTACTCGTGGTTGACGAGTAAAGGTCTATCTACACATATCAGGGCCGTGCCCGGGACGTGACAGGGCCGGGCCCAGGCATTGAAGCTCTGTCTCCGGCACTGCCCGTTCACGGACGTGTGTGAACGAGTTAATATAAAAAGTAACACCGATATTTTTTTGAGTGTGATGGAGGTTTATTTACGACTGATGTTATGCGTACTTTAGCTGTGTTAGCATGATTGGCTCGTACAGTTTTATTGTTAAACACAAGTCGTAAGCCAGACTAGGATCACACAGCGAATTGTTACTCGAACAACCGTAGATTTGGCAGTGACGTCAAACGTATCTTGTATTTATGTATTATTATTTGCAAAGTGCACTATTGTTTATGATCTAATAATTAAGATTTTGTAGTTGGTTATAATAAGTATCAGAAAATTGTTAGAACTTGAAGACCTACTCGTATGTTAGCAAGCAAAACTAACTCATTACCAGTTTTTTAAATATTTATCGTAAATAAGTTATAACTTTTGTAATGTATATTGATTAAAACACAGTGTAATTAAATTGTTGATTCAACCTTAATTTAAAAAGCTTTTTTATTACCCGGCTGCAAGGAAAGGGTTATGTTTTTCGCGCGTATCTTGTATGTATGTATGTAATATTCTTTATTAACTCGTATCTTTCAAACCACTTGACGGATTTTTATAATTAAGAAATTGTTAGATAGGTATTGGCCGCCCAAGTGTTCCTAGATAGGTGCTGTTTAAAATAAATGAACATGGCGGATTTTGGGCGCCATATTGTGGGGGTTGCAATTTTTTTTTCTTTTATACCCTTCAAGTGGGGTATTAAAATGAAGGGTTTTTAGAGGTGATTACAAAAATATATACCACTTATATGTTTAAAAATCATTGGAAATAAAATTAAACTAATAAAAAGTTGTAAATAAAAAAGTTAATAATATCAAACAACCCGACTGCAAAGTTGTTAACAAGAAGAAAACCATGCTGTGCATTCGCAGTCGGAGGATATTTATAGTTTTGATCAGCCAGCTCGCGAATATATATCCTCCGACTGCACAGCATGGTATTCTTCTTGTTAACAACTTTGCAGTCGGGTTTTTTTAATATTGTTAACTTTTTTTTAATTACCAATTTATTTTATCTTTAACCGGAGCTTCTGAAGGAGATTGAGAGATTCTATGGGCAGTTGTACACGTCAACCAGTAAACCCGTCGCGAATCTAGCAAATGACCCTAGAGCTAGATTAACCCGACACTATACCGAAGACATTCCGGACGTCACTCTGTACGAGATTAGGAAGGCTCTGAAACAGCTTAAGAACAACAAGGCACCGGGTGATGACGGAATTACGGCCGAACTCCTGAAGGCGGGTGGAAAACCAGTACTTAAGACCCTTCAAAAGCTGTTTGATTCCGTCATACTTGAGGGAAAACGCCACAGGCATGGTGCAGGGGTGTGGTGGTACTCTTCTTCAAGAAGGGTGACAATGCCCTACTTAAGAACTATATGCCCATCTCACTTCTTAGCCATGTCTACAAGCTGTTTTCAAGAGTCGTCACGAATCGTCTCGCACGCAGGTTTGACGATTTTCAGCCTTCCGAACAAGCCGGATTTCGTTAAGGCTTCAGCACTGTAGACCACATACATACGCTGCGGCAGGTTATACAGAAGAAGAGAACAAGAAGAGTACAATCTGCCTCTCTGTTTAGCGTTTGTGGACTACGAGAAAGCCTTCGATTCGATCGAGACTTGGTCAGTACTGCAGCCAACGGTGCCAAATCGACTAACGGTACATCGAGGTGTTGAAGTGTTTGTACAAAAACGCCACCATGTCAGTTCGACTTCAGGATCAGACCTCGGAACCCGTCCTTCTGCGGCGAGGTGTAAGACAGGGAGACGTCATATCTCCAAAACTGTTTACCGCTGTACTGGAGCATGTCTTCAAGGTTCTGGACTGGAGAGGGCTAGGCATCAACGTCAATGGCAAGTACATCACTCATCTTCGGTTTGCCGACAATATAGTGGTTATGGCTGAGACCATGGGTGACCTCAGTACAATGCTCGATGACTTCAGTAGAGCTTCCGAAAGAGTGGGTCTTAGGAACAAAACCAAGGTGATGTTGAATGCCCATGTTACACCCACTCCTATCAAGGTCGTAGACACTACACTCGAAGTTGTGGGCGACTATGTCTACCTGGGACAAACGATCCAGTTGGGTAGGGGCGTAGAGAAAGAGGTCAACCGTCGAATCCGACTCGGCTGGGCAGCGTTCGGGAAGTTGCGTGGTATCTTCTCGTCCAACTTACCGCAGTGTCTCAAGACAAAAGTCTATGACCAGTGTGTGTTGCCAGTGATGACATATGGTTCTGAGACGTGGTCGCTTACAATGGGCCTCATCAGAAAGCTTACAGTCACTCAAAGGGCAATGGAGAGGGCTATGCTCGGCGTTTCCTTGCTTGATTGAATCAGAAATGTAGAGATCCGCAACAGAACCAGGGTTACCGACATAGCCCGAAGAATTGCTAAACTTCAGTGGCAGCAGGCAGGGCACATTGCTCGCAGAACGGATGGCCGATGGGGTAGAAAAGTTCTGGAGTGGCGATTGCGAACCGGAAGACGTTGCGTTGGAAGGCCTCCCACCAGGTGGATGGATGAACTAGTGAATGTTGCGGGCATCCGCTGGTTGCGAGACGCACGGGACCGGTCAATGTGGCGACGCTAGGGTGAGGCCTATGTCCAGCAGTGGACATCTTTCGACTGAATGATAATGATGATTTATTTTATCTTTAGCTATGTTTTCTTTTTCTTAAAAATACATATAATAAAGGTATTGTATATGGAATGGATATAATAAAAATTGGCTACAAAGCAAATCACCTGTGTTTTATTACCCAGTCCAAATTAAAAAAGTAGGTACCTAATCCAATTGTACTCGCAGATAATACAGATCCGATTCTATTAACGTAGCCGCAAGTCAACACTCAGCCGACCGGCTAAGTGTTGAACATTGGTGGAACGACGAAGAATACAGTGTGAGTTTATGAATATACATGCAATATACATACATAAATTCACAACTTTAGCCCATAGGGGTAGGCAGAAATTACAGAACCCCACCTTCTAGGATCCTTACATACTTCTTTTCCTTCACTTACGTTCATAATCTAATCGTACACCCACGCCGGTTATGAGTACTGCTCATTTCTAAAGAACATCACGAATAAGGTAAATGTATGTCCTTCTAGGGCGTCCCCTCTCTGCGTTTCCACTCACGTCTGTCTTTTAAATACCTTTTGTTAGTCGCCTTTCATACATCCTCCCAACATGGCCAGATCATCTTAGCATACTTTAAAAAAAATTGTCACTACATCTTCTTTTAAAGCACAACGTTTTCTTATTACATCATTCCTCAATCTATAATTCAAAGTTAAACCACACAGACATCGCAAGGAACGCATTTCTGCTGCATTAATCATACTTTCACGTCTTTTTTGCCAATACCCAACCTTCACTTCCATACATAAGTGAAGGCCACCAGCACACTGTTTGGAACAGCGAATCGAGCCTCTTTAACCATCGACTGGCTGGTCACAACCGCATGTATAGCACCATTGTTTTATTTCCTGCATTCACTCTCCTTTCCTCATCCTTTTCAATCTTTCCACACCTTGTAAACCTACTGCCCAAATATACAAACTCGTTCACTTGCTCCACACTCATAACATTTATTTTCACTTCACACTCCGATATATCGACCTCTCTTTCAAACACCATTACCTTGGCCTTGTCCACATTTATACTCACCAATTTAAACTTGAAAGCTTTATTCATCTCAGTCACCATGTATTGCAACTGTTCTGCTGACGATACAAGTATAACTTGATCATCTGCGTAGATAAGGCGTTTGACAGTCAACTCATTTCGACACTAAACTCAATCCGCACTCATGCTCTTTCAAATTTATCAGATGTACTAGTTGCTACAGTCAGTCTGCAACCAATCTGTATACGCCCCATTAATCCTAACACAAGCACTGGAATCCCTATATAGAGATTTCAGTGGACGTACCCGGACAGCGTCGACCACAATTCGTCCTTCCACACATTGTCATAGGCCTTCGCCAAGTCAACAAAAGTATAATACACTTTTTTTGTGCCTTTCCAGAAGTTTTGCAGCTATGCACCTGAAAGAAAAGATCTGTACCATACAGCCCTCTCTAAATCCTGCTAGATCGACCTACAATAATTGCTCATCCGTCACTTTTATCACTCTATTTATTCTCAAAAGGCTAATGCCGAGGCAGTTTTTACACACCTGCTGTGACAGCCCTTTCCCATACATAGTGTACAATTACAGCCTTATCTCCAACATATATTATAGATCCGGCATAACAAACTTGCAACCACCGTCACTTTCTTTCAGCATTTCAGCAGATACTCGGTCATGCCCTGCAGCTTTGTCATCAAGATCATTGCTTTTATTGAAATGACTTTTAATCTCATCCATTTATATATCATTCTCATTTCTCATTCGTTCTTCCTCTGAGTTTGGGTCTTGACAACTGGCTTCTGCCCAGTTACCCACTCCTTGCATCTAAATAAACTACAACAACCTGAAAATTAAATAAACTTTCAAAATATCCCTTCCAGCGTTCCAAGACCTTGCATTCCTCGCTCTGCTGATGCTTATTGTATCCATCTTCTGCTCTTATTACAGTCTTGCTCGATATTTTTGTCACTCAATGAATGAATATTAAATTGACGCGTACATGACATCCAAATTCCACATGCTAACAGTCCTACCTCATAGGTATATATACCTTTTTCGTTCCTTAATACGTTCGCGGACGCTTCTACTTGAATCTGTTTTAAAGAATAAGTAGTGTGTTTATTATTGATTGTTTTGCTTATCTCGTGTTTCCTGTGCGGGTCACAAATAAATATTTTTCTTTTTTTCTTTCTTTTTTGTAAACAAAAATACGTAGTGTCTCTTGATATTATATGTTTTGAAGACATTACGACAGATAAGTTTTATCACGTTATCGTTTGCATACTTTCTCTCCTTAAAAGTACAACTAATGAGACGCGTTGTGGCTGTATATCAATTATTCCTAGTTAATCATAGAATATCACACTTCACATTGAAAGGATTCAGACAGCACAGAACCATTATTATGGCAATTTATGACTTTTTGTATACTATTATTAAAAGCATGGATAAACGTTCCCCATAAGTGCTATATTTTGCGATATGATTCAGACGTTTGATTATGTCCATTATAATACAACACTAAATAAATTAAATATCTACGGCATTACAGCATTTATCGTCATACTTTTTTTTTTTTTTGGTCACGCTGGGAAAAAATGCATTACGCATACCCACCCATTGGGGGAATGGGGGGCTATGTGTGACTCCCCGGGCCCTCCAGCCCAGTATACCCACTAAAATAACCCAGCGGCACTCCCGCATCGTCTGAATGGAGGAGGACTGGGAAACCGGCAGAGCCTTTACGTCCAGTCCTCCGCCGACGACCGCACGCCTTTTAGGGCAGGCCCTTCACGCCCCTCCCTCAGTGGAGAGGCCATTCCCGCCCGCAAGGGTGGTGACTAGTGCAATGCAGGCTAAGGCGGCCCCCACGCCCGTCGCCCGCTGGTCACCACCAGGAGGTGGGGGGAAACGATCGTACGACCGCCCCCTTCCACCCCCTCTCCGCCACCCCCTTTTGCGACATGGCGTCCTCGCAAAAGGGGGGCAACCGCCGCCCAGGACCCCCCACCCCCCAGCATGGAATTCACCACACCGGGAAGCGCGAGGTCCCGCCCGACAACTCCTCAGGGCATGGCGCAGCTACGCCCCCGCTGGGCACACCTAGACGGTGTGCTGCGCCGTGCCCCCCACCGCGCCTGACCATTACGGTCCCCTCCGCGTGTGCGGCGGCGCGTCGAGACCGAAGCTCCGCTGCCCCCTCCTTCCACCGACTTGTCCCTGCCGACCATCCCACGTCAAAGGAGGGTCGGCAACGACAAGCCATCACCTCCTACCTACCCAACCTAGCTAAAACTACCTACCCAAACAAGCCTACCCAACCTAACTTATCCCACCCCAGCCCAACCCCTATGTCACATCTGGAGTGTCCCCTGCTAATCAGGGGAACACCCAGAGCGACATCCCCCCCTGTCAGGTATCGACACGCCATCACTGACTCCCTTTTCTTTCATATCACTCCTCACACATAAGACTGTGGCCTTCTTCTTTGGCCGTCCCCTCCCACTCCATCCACATTTATATTCATAACTCTTTTAGTAACATGCGTTTCATCCCTCCTCATCACATGACCATACTAGGACAAACGGTTTCCTTTCAACTTTTCTGTCACTGACTTCCTCTAATATACTCATTTCTCACTTTATCCATTCTCGTCACTCCGCACATTCATCTCTACATTCTCATGTCTGCTACATGCAATCTCTTGTCTTCCATCTTTTTCACAGCCCAACACACTGATCCATACAGTAGGTACGACAGATCTAATCACTGACTTTGTTTATTATTTCCTTTAACTCGAATCAAAACTAGAATATTTTTCTTCGTTCTATGACCACACGATAATACTCGGAGACTTCAACACCTGTTTGATCAAGGGTGATGTGCGCAGCCGTAAACTCCAGTCTCTGGTCTCTTCTGTCAACATGCATATCCTTCAGCTTGACGCCACTCATCATGCTCCTCACTGTAACCCCTCACTTCTAGACCTTATCCTGGTTGCTGACCCAACCAAAGTAGCTACTCACGGGCAACTTGCTGCCTCCTTCTCTTATCATGATCTTAACTTTCTCTCTTATAAAATTCGCCCTCCTAAACGTAAATCTAAATTTCTCCTCCTTCGTAGTTTCAAGAACATTGACCTGGGTCGCTTGGGAGAAGATGCGGGCAATATTGATTGGTCTTCTGTTTGTGATAGCAATGACTTGGACAGTAAGGTTACTGAATTTAACAAGATAGTGTGCCCCGCTTAAAAAAGTTTGAGTGAAACACCTTCCAGCCCCCTGGTTGTCTGACAGCATTAAAGGTGCGATGTCGAAAAGGGATAAGGTTAAAAGGCGGTACAAAAAGGATCCTACTGATGGGAACTGGTCTCTATACAAGAAGCTGCGCTATCAGTGCGTTCGTATGATTGTGTAGGGATGCTAAAAGGTGAGACATCCACAACTCTGTTCAAAACAGCACAAGTATGGCAATTATATATACACACATCAACACGGTCTAGGGATATTTCATACTCAATTAAATAACTCGAAAAATACTGGCCGCATTGGAATCTTTTATACACCGATTTGTTTGTAATTTATCTCAGACTAATTCCAAATTCAAATTTTTGAAAATTCTTTTGTTTCGGTGGCATAAAAATGTCTTGATAAATAATAATAACTTTAAATAAATAATAACTTTATTGACATAAAAATATTACAACCATACATGTGAAGCCCCTGACTCCCGTGCTAGGCGAACCTGTGTTACAGGAATCAGTGTCCTCCGCTGATATAAATCAATACACATTTCAATTTTTATGTAATAGAACACAAGGAGTACGTAACACTACTAGTCATTGAAACAGTAAAACTAAACAATAAAAAGAAGCAAAGCGAACGTGCGAGCGTATGATTGTGATTGTGAGTGTGTGTGTGTGTGAGTGTGTGTGAGTATGTATGTGTGATAGTGAATGGACTCTTGAGTGAGCGTGTGGGAATCTAATGTAATCTTGATGAACTTTAATTGTTCAAATTATACGCGTCTTTTATGGTACTGATAAAAATAACTTTTCAGTGTCGTCATAACTTAATGACTGAAGCCATGGTCTTATAATTTGTTTCACTTTATATAACGTGAGCTTATAAATTGAGATAGATTTATTAACCCGGTTATAGATCTTTGAACTTAACGCACAAAAGTGTCTGGACGCGAGTGCAGTGCGACATTTGGTAACTTTGCAAACTGGAAAACCAGTACGTCTATTTATTGCATCTAAGCTTATTGGCAACATGTGTCTACGTAGGACAGTACGGAGGATATATAATTGTCGAACCGTAAGTACATGGGCTTCCGAGTACAACTTTCTAGTGGGATAGATTTGTTTTTTGAAGGACATCACTTTAAGTACTGCCCGTTGTGCCCGTTCCGCTCTAAGCATAGCTGTCTTAAATGTACCTCCCCATACTGGAATACAGTAGGTAATTATAGACTCACATAACGTGCGGTAGACCATGATTGACGTGTCCTTGTCCGCAGAATGTCGTAGTTCTTTAAACAAATAAATAAGCTTACGGAGCCTGGAACATAAAGCATCTATGTGTGATGTGTAGGAGAGGGAATTTTCATTTGTGCGAAATTTAGAAAACAATACGAATTACGTTTAGTTACAGTTTTTTCTCATTTTTAAACGAAAGATAAAGTTAAAATTGAGGTATTGTAGCCATGCAACGCCAACATTTGACGAGGGCCGAGATGTTACGAGCTGTGGGAATGCTGGAAGCTGGGTCTGTTCAGCGTAATGTTGCTGAGGCCATAGGGACCCACCAAAATGTAATTTCAAGATTGTGGACACGCTATCGTGCCACAGGTGAAGTAGCGGAGAGACACCGGGGGCCAAGTCGCATCACTACCCCCAGACAAGACCGATTTTTGCAAATTACTGCGCGAGCTCAACCAACTTCAATCAACGGCGACTCAATTGGTCCAAAGGCTGCGAGTGGAACACCAAGTGCTTGTGAGTGACCAAACTGTAAGAAGGCGACTGCATGAAAGCAATCTACGCTCTCGTAGACCACTCCGGGTCCCACCTTTACGGAGAGGCAATCGTGGACGACGATTAGAATGGGTTCGGGCCGTGAGCAATGGTCCAATGTGCTGTTCACGGATGAATCCAGGTTCGGCTTCCATCCATATTCACGAAGGACGCGTGTTTGGCGAGTTTCTGGACGATGGAGCCGTCTTCAGAACCCTCAGGAAGTTCACCCATACCAAGGAGGAACAATTATGGTTTGGGCAGGAATTCGTCTTGGAGGACGGACGGATCTCGTTTGGGTGCGGGGCAATATGACGGCAGAACGATACGTCCAACAGGTGCTGGGGCCCGTAATCTTGCCCCACAGAACACAAATGGGGCAAGATTTCCTGCTCATGCACGACAATGCCCGGGCACACACGGCGAGAACGGTAGCAGCTTGGTTACATACACACAATGTTAGGCCCTTAGACTGGCCTGCTCAATCGCCAGATCTAAATCCCATTAAGCATGCGTGGGATATACTGCAAAGAAGAGCTCTGAAGGAAGTTCCTGAAAAGGCTACAGAAGATCAACTTTTTGCGCACCTCAGAAGGACATGGGACAATATTCCGCAGCAAGACATTGACAACCTTGTTCTGAGCATGCCGAATCGTTGTCGATGTGTTATGAACATCATGGGCGCTTTCTCAGACTACTAACTTCAAGTTTATAAACACAAATTAAATGATTTTTCTATTTTTTTCAGTTTTTACTCATAAATTCAAAGTTAATTCATGTACGGTTTCCGTCTATGCTTCATTTTTTTCCATAAAATCCTGAAATTTTAATCGAAGTACCTTAACCATTATTAAAAAATGGTAGAATATTAAATAACGTATCTTATAAATATATACAAGTCATATAAATAATTAACACATTGATAGTAATTCGCTTTTTTAAAAATATCCCTAGACCGTGTTGATGTGTTTATATTATTGGCTTAAATCTCTTGGTATCGGCAAAGCTGTTGATGACGGCACGCTTGATGTAGACCTTAATGCAATTAATCTACCTTTCTCAAAATCACCTGTTACTCTAGACGACAACGTTAAAGCTTCCACTCTTGACAATCTCTCTAAGCTTCCTCTGCCAATGTGTACTTCATTCTATTTGCACCCAGTTACAGAAGGCGGTGGGTGATGATGGTCTGCAACTCCATATGCTTCTTCCTATCCTTCCAAATCAAATTCAAATTATTTATTCGTGTTTCCTTAATGAACTCTCTCCTATCAACCTCCACATTATCAACTCCGTCTTTTCTGGCTGCTTTCCTTCGGCATGGAAGAAAACACATGTTCTGTCTCAACCCAAAGTCCCTAAACCCTCATCAGTTTCCCAGTACCGTCCAATTTCTATTCTTCCAATTCTATCTAAAGTCCTTGAGAGTGTTGTTAATAATCAGCTGTCTCATTACCTCTCTTCTAATGGCCTGCTAAGTCCTTATCAATCTGGATTCCGCCCTGGCCACAGCACTGTATCGGCCCTAGTTAAAATAACTGACGACATCCGACTGGCCATGGAAAACAGGCTCCTTACTGTATTGATTTTACTGGACTTTAGCAGTGCTTTTAATATTATATATATCCTGCTGTGATCGAATGGTTTAATTCTCATCTTCGGGGTCGCTCGCAATCGTTTCGCTCAGAGGAGGTTTCCTCTGACTGGTGCGATTTCGCTGCGGGTGTTCCTCAGGGTGGCGTCCTTTCTCCTCTTCTTTTCTCTATTTGTATTTATTATATTATTTTTATATTATAAACACTATCACTAAGGTCTTAACTTCACACTTTCATCTCTATGCCGATGACCTGCAGCTTTATCGCCACTTCAAAATAGAAGAGCTCGCTGGTGCTGTCGATGCCATCAATAAAGATCTTAAAAATATCTATCAGTGGGCTAAAAGTTTTGGACTTTTAGTGAACCCAACCAAACCACAAGCGCTCATTATTGGTGGCAGACATTTCGTCAATTTACTGAGTAACCAGCATCTCCCTCTAGTTTTGTATGATTCTGTCGCTATAGCCTATTCAAAAAAAGTAAAAAACTTAGGTGTTTTCTTAGACTGCAACCTATCTTGGGTCGTTCACATTGCAGAAGTAAGCAGGAGGGCGTTTTGCTCGTTTCGGTCTCTGAAGCGTCTCCAGAAGTTTCTTCCTTTCTTAACTAAAGTAACACTTGCTCAAGCTCTTTTTCTTCCTCTTCTTGACTAGCTGATATCTGCATTCTTGATGCGACTGAGGAACTTCTTAATAAGCTCGACCGATTGCAGAATTTGGGCATCCACTTCAATTTTGGCCACCGAAAGTATGACCATGTGTTGAATTTTCGGAGGCAGTTACAGTGGCTGCCCATTCGGCAGCGCCGAGATACACGCACTCTTTCTTTACTTTTTTCTGTTCTTCACAACCCTAACTCTCCTTCATATCTTCGGGAACGCTTTGAGTATCTTGTTACGAGAGGAAAACCTTGCCGTTCCTCATTATCTCTTCCACTTCGTTTTCCTCCCCACTCTTCAAGTCGTTACGGTGGATCATTTAATGTTCGTGCTGTCCGCCTCTGGAATAATCTCCCTCACTCCATACGGGATAGCCCTTAGTTGGGCATTTTCAAGAAAAGAACAAGGGAACATTTCCTGCAACATGACGCATAGATGATTATGTATAGGATTTTAATTATATTATATAGTATGTATTATGTTTATGCATTGTGTGCTGTACACGTATTTGTTTAGTGTATATAGTTATTAAGAATTTAAATGTTAAGTTTTATTGTGCACTTGAGCATGCTGTCCTCAATTGATAAAAATCTCTATGGCACTGAGGTATGCTGTAAGAGAACCCAATTTTGTGTTATGCTCGCCTTTGTACAAAAGCTGTCTATATTTAATGTATTTATATATTTTTTGTTTTGTGTACAACAAAGAATAAAAATCTTTCCCCTTATAATATTAGTATAGATTGCAAACGTTTCGGACTTATGACGCCGTGAGTTCCGGTAGTTCTTAAGAGCCGAAAGACAAGAGTTCGTGCTAAATAAGAAATTGTGTTTTAACTGCCTGTCACCTGCACATGCCGTCATCAAGTGTCGTCAATCAATGAACTGCAGGAAATGTGGTAGAAGATACCACACTTTGCTACACTTCGAGAGAGAGAGAGAGAGCCGAGACCGCGAACATAGTCACCGAGTGTTCAACACGAGAAGGCGAGCACACCACGAGGTTATACATTACTACTACATTTACTAGGGAGGAGCTGTAGCCTGCCACGGTACTCCTTACAATGTCTAGACTTAAGGTATTTAATTCACAAGGTTATAAAAAATGTTAGTTACTGAGGCTACTGTTCAGTTACTTGGGTTAAAACATATACCGTAAATGGTTTTGTGTCAGGGCTGGAAGATCGATCGAATCAAGAATAAAACACAGAGTTTTACTTCAAGTGTAATCACGCCATAATCTAGCAAATTATATTCAAGTTAACGCTTATGTAATGCATTCTTTGACGTATATGCTTCGCACAGCAGATCTAAAGACTCATGAATGGGTTGAAATTAATAATCTACCTTTAGCAGACCCCACCTATGCATCACCAGGTAAAATAGATATACTGCTAGGTATGGAAGTCTATGGAAATATATTGCTTGACGGTATTGTTAGGCAATCTTAGGTTAGTTTCATTGCACAAAACACACTTTTTGGGTGGATTATTTGATGATTTACTTAAGCAATTTTGGGAATTGAAGAATGAACCTAGCATAATACAAAAGGAGATGACTGGAAACGAGTAGGTATATGAAGACTTATTTGATTTTTGCGACTGATGATCTTACGTATCAGTACGGTCAGACAAAACTGAGAGCTATCAAAATAAATAAATAAAAATATATAAAATAAAGTTTATTGATTCAATAAAAGAGTGTTACAGTATTAAGATGTGACACTGGGTCCTGCACTAGGATACCCTGTGTCGCAGAATCCAGTCTCTCTCGACAAATAATATGATTGTTTGATTATACATATCAAATGCAACGGGTCTAATCATTAAACAAAAACTGAAAAGTAACTAAAGGTGTAAGTGTGCTAGTATGTAAGTTATGGAGTGTATGCGATGCGATGGTGTGTATGTGGTGGTATGTATGCAATGGTGTGCGTGTATGGTCATATGGCGTGTTAACACTAAATAGCTAATAGGTTTTCTGTTTCGCTATAGGTAAGTCCTAGTAGCCAATCCCGAACCAGTTTTTTGCACCCAAACTTAGTCATAGGGAGGATTTTTAGTTTGTCATTGACTTTCTCATACAAATGTGGACCGATATATGAGAATGCTTTGTTGCCAAATTTAAGCCTGCTGGAGACTTTGTTCCACTTAGGCTTTCTACGCGAGCGCTGGTCCGTAACCATTGTGACAGCTGCAGTTTTATGGAACTTGAATAATACTGACATAATTATATCATGATTCTTTGAACATGATCTTTATGAACATGATCTTTTTAGCGTAATATAAGCCTTTAAAATCATAATATTCATTTTAATCTGCGAATAATCGACCAATTTCCAACAATTATAAATTAGGCTCGTTGACAAGAGATTAACATTTAAAAAGGTTCTCAGAAACCCAAAACTGGTATAACATGTGGTTAATTCGAGATTTTTGTCAATTGTGACATTTTGTTAAACGCTTGTCACATTTGGGACTTTAGAAACTGAAAGTAGATTTAACAGGCGATTAATCCTCGATTACGTTAACAGCCCGATAATTGAGAGCTGGGAAACTGGCAGTTAAGAAAGGATTTTTGGAAATTCTTCCTTTAAGGGGGACTGAGTCAACTGACCTCTATCATACAAAGTATGATAGAGGTCAGTGGGTGAAATGCAGTGCAAACGAGAAAGCAACACATGTTTTTAGACACAGCTATTAACATTCACCATGGTCATGTTGACACCAAACTTTTACCGCAGAACCAGCTCTTTCAGGAGCTCAACATTATCTCTGTCAATTGCCACAACAATTATAGTTACTCATTGACAACGGTCTGACATATACAAACTACTAGAAGTAAAATCCAGATTATTTGATAAATATTTTATCATCGAAATTACATTACCATTAACAGGCTTAAATGTAAATGTAAATGGAGTGTCCATTCACTATATGAAACAGTCCCTATTCCGATGATAAAAAACAACAAACATTCACTTACAATGAAAACAAATTCAGAATATGTTGCAGTGAATATAAGAAAATATACTTAATATATGTTTACTAAACAAACCAACACGTAACATGAGAAATCATCAAAATCCATGCGAAATCGGCGCAATAACAGACATTACATTATCAAAATGTATCTACAAATCCGAATCCTGCAACAATAAATGGACACCATTACAAAATCCTAACAGCTGGCTCTATATCTGCTGCACGCATTGCCAACTGCAAATCATATGTTTCGTATAGTCGTGTGACTACTAAATAAAAATAAAATAAGCCTTTATTACTGAGTTTACAATTATTCTTAAGTATTTTATAATGGATCGGTACTTTTTTTCCCAGCTTGTTCTTCGACATAGGCCTCCTCCAAAGATTTCCACTTATCTCTGTCCCTAGCAATTCTCATTCACTCTGGTCCAGCAGTTCTCTTTAGGTCGTCTTCCCAGCGTTTTGGTTGTCGCCCTTTGTTCCTTTTCCCATCTCTGGGGTACCATTCTGATATTGTTCTTGTCCATTTCCCATTCCTCCCTGTTCATTGCCATTTTAATGTTTAACATATTCTTCCTGCATCTTTAAATTTAGTTATTTTTTAATATTTTCTAATCTCACCCTATCTTGTCTTTTTTATTTTATTTTATTATGTTCCTGTCAAAATAACTCTGATATATGTTGCTTGGTAATCTTCGGCGATATAGTGGAGCTATTAAAGTATTGATAAAGTTCTACAGTAGGAATGTCATTTGCTTGGCCTTCAGAAGCTTGAGGGCTTTGATTGCCGAGAAATAAAATAAAACTTCTGACCTACAACGTAAAGAATACCGACCGATTAAAGTAATGTTCTCTATTTTTATTTTGTAATATTCCTAGCATGAGTCAAGTAACAAATAATTCTACAACAAAAAAAATTGCCAAATCTAGAACATATCACCGATGAAAAATATTGTATTATATAAAAGTCTGCTTCTCAATAAGATCTGTTTTCTTTCCAGTTATCCTTGCTCCTCATTTCTTTAGTTCGTCTTTCAATTCCTTAAGCTTCCAGGGACATTACATATTATCAATAACGATGGTAAACCGGTTTATACACAAAAAATAACAAAAATACGTGATGTAAACAAAGCAAAATGATTTGACAGCAGCCATTGCGCCGCCAGCGACATCTGCGCTCAGCTTTGCGTTCACTTCCCCATTGATAGACATTTTGATTGAAGGCACTATCAAGTGCCTCGGTACAGGGGCACCAGGGAGGGGGTCGGGTCAGGGGGTACTCGGTTTTAACGTATCCATGATGACAAAAAATAATCAAATGCGATAAAAACATAACGCTTATTAACACTAACTTTTGACTAATTATGAAAAAAGTAGTTTTGTTTTAAAAACATGGAATCAATGTTTTTAAAATAAAATTATTTTATTATTAGAATTCTTAGCCAAACAAAAAATATTTTAATTTGAAATGGCCGGTACTGCAGCACGGCAATTTCATATGTAAAGACCATATTTGTATATCAGGATAAATAAATACATGACCCCAAATGCCTTAATGTGGCTTATTTATAAGAGGTATTACTTATTTTTATTAGATCTGCTAAAAAACAATATCTTTGTAGTACATGATACTTACGTATAATTAGCCACTACCCCAGCGCACGCGGATAAAGCAGTTCGCTTTTTCTTCTGACTTACTTTAAAATATAAATATTTAAGGCTAACCAATGATATTCTAGTAAACAGATATGTTATGAGCACGCGCATTGTGAAGACTAGAATACGTCCTAATTGGGACGAATAGTCTTTAGTCTATGTCACGCATGGCGAAGAGCGATACGCTTTGTTGAAACAAAAACAAAATTAAAAAAATGCCATCGTGTGTATTTAGAAAGTGTACCAATTATGATAACAAAGTACATAAAACAGAAGCGATCTCATACCATAATATGCAGAGATATGTAGATAGTATAGTAACCTAGAGATAACATATTTAAGACGCAATTTCAACATCGGTATTCATTTTCGCACCAACAGATAACGTCATAAGCAAAAAGACATAGATATACTTTTGTCTGTGCCATCTTTTGTGCCAGTGTGACCGAGGATGCTATAGATACTTATCTGTGCGGGACGGACGTGAACGTTCAAGGCCCCAGGCTGACTGAAGGTTGTAAGGCTTCAGCTCGAACGCGTTGACGCCCCTTGCACCTATTGTTAATTTGTCTTCGAGCAAATACCGACCCTGCAGTGGTTGGAAGGCTGCCAAGGATGTTGAGGGGAAGGCGTGATGTCCGGTTCAGAAAAAGACTCAGGTTTTCATGTCCAAAAGCGACGTCTCTTCATGGTCTCCGTTACGCAAAGTGACGTGGATTTAATATTTGAAAATAATGGCTACAATTAGGACGGTGTCTCAGCGCACTATCCTACTACCACACTTGACCGTAACGAGGACCTCGAAACAACGACCGCGCATAAACTTTAATTATAAAATTAATACCTTACGGCTAGTCGCTGAAAACCAACAGAAACAGACAGATTTTGATGAGACTTGTGTTTCTGGATAGGTCTCGAGAAGACCTTCCCTCCGGACCTTGGTCCAGGTCCATATCTGCTACCTTCACGGAGCTCTTGCGTGGAGAACGCCTAATAAGGGGAAGTTCTGTCAGTTTGTAGCTTTATATGCTACTTTACAATACAATGGTGCACTTTAGTGCCAGGGTACCAGCGAGGGACTTGTAGCCCTACTCCTGGACCATCGATCTGTGACAGTTCCACAGCTTCATCTGTCACCTCCACGGGCACAGCCACGTGAAAGTGCGAAAACATAGCTTCAGTGCCTGTTTTCGGCATATTTAGTGAGTTTGTACTCGAGCTGGTGGGCGGATCCGCATTCACCAACCGTCATCGGATAGCCCTCGCGATGGGCTAACCCATGGCGGAAGTCCGGTGGATACAGCTCCAACCCTCGATCCAGTATTCACTCTGATGTGGTCGACGATACGAGAAAACCATGGAACCTCTTACTATATTAAGTCGGTTAGTTCCCTAACCACCAGAGCTAGGCTCCTTCCAAAAATGTGGTTGGGAAGCTGGAGAATTGGGCTATCGAATGGTAGTACCCTGATGGGTGTACCACCAGCCCTTCTGGGACTTCTGTTGCCGGGAAGCGGCCGAAATAGAAAATATCGTGTTGTTCCACGGCTTTAACGCCTCTGTGTGTGTATGTGTAGCTATATATTAGCTATGTGTTGTGACTGAGTCCAGGCGTGTGCCCGAGGGTCCCCAAAGGTAATGCTTCAGATAGCATATCAGCAATCCTTCAGGCACCAAGTGTGTCTGAAGGTAGTGGGCCCTCTGGCAGACGCGTAGAAACGTCCATGCTGGCACATACAGACACATTATTTCAAGTAAGTAATATCTATGTACTAGAATTACATAGATGCCATCTATATATAGGGCCTGGACACAGTTCCAGGTCACCTAGAAGCGCTAAAACGCTTATAACCAAAATTCTATTTACTTACTTGAGCAAAAATGCATGTATTTACCATCTCAGAGTGAAACTGTTTTAAACCTGGCTATGTACTGTTATTATGTACAGTTTTTCAGTCATAGCACCAAGGTATACTATCTAGAACACCTAGATGGTGTTTCCTAACAAAACAAATGTGTAAGGTAAATAATACGATTGGTAGGTGGGCAGAGCGCACCTATCGATACTTGCGACCCGGCCATTTTCGGGGGGTCCAAAATAAGTAAACAAATATTTTTTATTTGCTTAAAATACTACTTACACATTTTATCTATAGTATATTAATTCTAATTATACTAGATAACCATATTTTAGGTACTATAGGCTATTATAAAGCCCTCAAAACGCTATTCTAAAATACCAAATTTGCCTGCTTACGCGCCAGACTATATATATCATGTACCGCCATCTGACTGCTCACTCTTCGCCTGCCATCGCCGCCGAGCGGACGTCTCGCTGCCGCCCGCCGCTCTCGCCGCCCCCACCGCGCGCCCCGCCGCGCCCCTCTCTCCGACTCGTCGCGCCACTGCGTGACGTCACTGCGGTCGCCGCGTCTCCGCGCGCCGCTCACAGGTGTCGCTACTAGTAACTTCGGTTACTAGTAGGGACATCTTTTTTGGCCCCTTCCGGGTTAAAACCACGACTTAGTGGTCCTTGGTGGAAACCTAACGGTGTTAACTAAGCCAAGTGAAGTGGTGACCCGCCCACTTGCCAAGTCCCGTCTGGACACGGCAGTCAGAAGGAGTCGGGAGCAGGGTAGTTGGCCTTGGTAGATAGCCTAGTCAACCCCTGTCTCTGCCCCACAGCGATTCACCTGGCACGGTCGGGTGTCTCAACCCCGACGTGCCAGACTTTCGGTACACAGGAGGAGGGTGGCCCACCTTCGGTGGGTTCACCGGTACCCTAGGACCCCTGCCACCCAATAAGATTGGTGGCAGGATAACAAGCTTAGGGCTCACCAGATACTCACCTCCCAGTCTAACCCGGCTGGGAGGGTAGGATTCACACATCCCCGGGCCCATCCACCCGGGGAATAAGGTTATCAGCCCCTTAGTAGTTTTTAGTCTTTTCTCTTCTCCTTGTTCTGACTCTATCGACAACGATGCATCCCGTTGAGGTGTTGATAGAGCTCATCAAGGACTTGATGTCGGACGATCCCAGTCCGCGTCATGAAAACCAGGCCCGATTTAAGATCATTCTTTCATCTCTTGCTAGATGTGCACCTTACAGTGCCCCTGCCCCCCCGCCCTATTCTGACGTAAGTCAGCTCCCTATTAATGTGCAAAATGCCATTAAAACCATCAAGGAGAGGTTCGCTCAGGACTGTCATCTCCGAGGTAGACTCGCCTGTCCTTTTGGCACAGTGTTAGAAGCACTAGTACCAAACATATATCCGACCGTAGATGATGTAATGGAACCTGAACCTAGCATGGCCCCCGTGTCATGTGAGGCGAAGGATTCTCCAAGATCCCCATCCCCACCCGTCAGGCCCACTTCCGGGCCTAGATCACCCACCCTTTCCCAGGGCGAGGTTCAGGCAAATAGTGCCACTAAGCCAGATCCGATTCCCTCTGAGAGGGACCGTAGCCCATTAAAGCCCCAGACTTCGGCTGCTAAGCCTCGTCCTCCTCGTAGGATGTCCGCCCGTCTTCAGTACAAAAAGTACAAAGAGCGCGTAGCAGCTATGCACTCAGAATCTAGGTCCAAATCAAATACTTGGGTCGATGAGGAGCATGACTCTCCCATCGAGATGGACACAGCCCTAAGTACCGACGATGAATGGGCAGCAGTAGCTGTCCACATCGATCAGGTCATAGAAAATCCCCCAGTTGACCCCAGTAATAACCCCGATTTGTCAGAGGACTATGCCACCATGTCCTCTTCTTCTGACTCTAATGATGACAGAGAATTCATTCTCCACTCTGGAGGAAAGAGGAAAATGAGGAAAAGTCCCCCTCACGCTACCAAGGCCAAAAAGCCAGTAGCTAAGACCTCTCCCCAGCCAGTTCTGCCGCCGGCCTTGCCCGACAGGCAACCCTCCCCCGCCCCCGCCCCCGCTAGTCCTTCTCAGCGGTCAAACCGCTCGCCTAGCCCTATGGTAGTAGTAAATAATACTACCACTAGGAAGCCTCCTCCTCCTCCACCCATTTATCTTCAAGATAAAGGGAAATGGAGCGACATTTCAAGCGCCTGTGTAGCGCGTAAAATTAATTTCACCAAGGCCACTGCATGCCAACAAGGCATCAGAATTCAGGTCCCCACTCCCAATGATTATCGAGCTTTGACTCGTTTTCTAAAAGACAGGAAAGTATCTTTCCATACTTACTCCCTTCCGGAGGAAAGTACACTAGAGTTATCATTAAGCGCGTTCCGAAGGAAATCCCGACGGAAGAAATCCGAAAGGATTTATTAGCGCAAAAAGTCCCTGTGTCAGAGGTCCACCGATTGCATAAAGCAAGAGGCGGAGATCTCTACGACATGGTCCTTGTCGTGTGTTTCCCCTTCCAGGGTCACAATCCCATTTTCAATGTTAGAACTGTATGTAACTTGTCAGGCATTTCCATTGAAAAGCCATACCGTCCCCATCTCGTTGGTCAGTGTCACAACTGCCAACTCTACGGTCACTCTCAGACCAATTGTTTCGCTCCTCCCAGGTGCGTTAAGTGCTTGGGAGAGCACAATACCAAGGACTGTTCCCGTCCAAAAGACCGATCACAATGCACGGAGCCTCCCAGCTGCGTGCTTTGTGGACAAGTCGGGCACCCGGCTAATTACCGTGGTTGCCCTAGAGCCCCCAAACTTGCGCCTAAAATGGCCAAGCGTAATGACGCGCGCCAAACGCGTCAAGCCCCTACCACTCAACTCCCCCCCAGACTAGCCCCTCAGAGGCCTTCACCCTGGGGTAAGCTGAACCACCAAAGTGTGGCTCCTCAGTCTTGCTCCCAGCCAATTCCAGCGCTGATGGCTACTCCCATCGTAGCGCCAATTATTATCCCCGACTCAATGCCCCCCGCCGCCCCTATGGCCGCCCCTATGACCGCACAAAGCCAGAAGGTGGCTTCCACCACCCCTGCTGCTAAGTGCCAGCCCCCTGTCGCCCCCTCCGGGCAAAAGCCATATATATGCGTTGGTATAAATATAATTAGCGCGTACTCCATTTTTATGACCCCTCAAGCCCGTGCTCTGGATGCTGAAATCCGGAATGCGGGCTCTCTCCTTCCCGCTGAATGCGCCAACCTCTTTTCGAGGTATGAGTCCATCACTGAGGAGCTCGATAGCCTTATCTACAAGGACGGTCAGTGGGTTCGTAAATAGTACGAACCCACCGTTCATACAAAATTAACTTACATATTCGTTCCGTCCTCACCGCAGAGGCTCGTCGCGTAATCCTTTTCGATTCTATAAGCTAGCCCGCGTGCTGAGCCATAGTTAAATGCAAGTCAGATATTATTGGAGTTTCTTGTCCGTTCTTCTCCACGTAGGCTTTTCCGAACGGATGGTAGAATCACTTTATCAGATCCGGCCTTTGCCATCCCCCAAGCGACGCCCTGAGCCGAGGTCCGACCCCAACTGGGGTAGCCCTTAGCGCTGTCGCTTTAGGTTTAGTACTTTGAAGCCTGGCCGGAGGCTAAGAGATTAGTCTCCACAGGGAAGTCCGGTTAAGCATATGTCGGTCACTTTGACTGTTTGCGAGACGCCAATCATTAAATATAAAAAATATAATCTGACTGCTCATTTCGAACTAAACGGTCATGGCGGCCGGTCGTGTTTACGGAATTTGACTTGTTTTGATTTTGCTTTCTTTCCGTAACTACCGCATTTAGTATGTATGTAACGATTCTAATTTACTCTTTAGACCCCATATTTACTTAATACATACTCATATACACTAAAACATAATGTTTAGTGCCTCAAAAAGTGGTCGAAATTTTATGTTTGAAAAAACTATAAAAGAAAAATTCTCGTCTAAAACTTTTTAGTACGAGCTCGCGCGCTGGGGTAAGCAGACGTATGTTTTGTTTATACTATTTATATCTACAAAACTATTCTAACAATTTTGGGACGCCTCGTCGCGAACACTTATCTATAGACATATATCAGTACTAGATCTGTGCCACTGTCATATCGATATTATCGAGTTTAGTTTTGGAGCGATCTACAAATTTGTTCAAATGTCTGTAAGAATCGTCCCTGACTGTGGCTAAGCTTTTCTACGTTTTTTTAGGGATTATTTATAATTATTTAAAGAGTGAATGTGTACAAAGAGTGAACTTATCAGTCATTGTAAGAGTACAATTCCACTCTTTCGTAACTTTTCTGTGCATTATACGCGTTGATTCGTTGAATAATAATGTTTATTTATACCTTGCGCAAAAACTAGGTACATCATGACATCAAAGTGACAATTTTTGGTACACTCGTACGACTGTACAAACATGTACTGATCAATATACTAATATATAGTATGCTAGTTCTTGTGCAAAACTGAAAAGAAAGTTTTCAACACACTTGCTCGTAAAGTGAGCCTTAATTATTACATCACTTTTAGCGATGTAATAATTAAGGCTCACTTTACTTTATAATTTTACTTAGCTTTATAATTTTGATGTAGGCTGTATGTTCACTCACTTTGCATAAGGTGCATGAAAAAAAAAGCTTGCGCGCCATTTCCCTTAATTTGACGCTGTGTGGTAAATTATTTTAGAAATTTTAAGTGTTCGTGAGAAGATGAACAATTAGTAGAGTTAATAACACCGCCAGAAATATTATATGAAGCACAAAATGCAAACGGTAGCCTAATCCACGCAAAATCATAATCGCTTTCCATCAGGTCAAGCGCGAGCCTATTGATAATAATAAATAAAAATAAATACTATAGAAAAGTACTTAGCTGCCTACGATAGTTTTCTTCAATGGAAGAGCAAGAATAATAAAGTCATTTTCTGAAAATGTGTTTTTGCGTATTTCTCTGAACTCCCCTGCTGCCCAGCTCCCTCTGGTGCATCTATTTCTGGTGGTGCTCAAACATGGTGTTGTTATCAAAAGGTACTGTAACCTGATGGTATTTCTCTGAACTCGCCAATACATAAAAGCCCAGCTCCCTGTGGTGCATCTATTCCTGGTGGTGCTCAAACATGGTGTTGATATTAAAAACGTGCTGTAACCTGATGGCATTTAAGAAGAGACGGCTTGGACGGATATATTGGTTGGAAATCTAATGTTTTGTCACCAGCAAGCACCAATGTAACACAAACTGTGAAATTACACCAAATAAATCCAATATCGCCTTGAAAATTGTACGTTCACCAATTGTTTTAATAATTGAATAATATAAGCAATACATGTTTGATTTATCCTCGCAAATGTTTTTAAAAACGTCGTATGAAACTCGTGAGCTCTACTCATTACACGCTCGGCTGAATTACGCCCTCACCTACGGCTCGAGCTGCAACCCAAAACCTCGTGTGTAATGAGCAACTTAGCTCACTTGTGTCATGATATACTATTACAGAGGAGTATGTATATAAAAGTAATAAAATAAATAATAACAAAATGGTTTCAATATAATAAATTAATTAAAAACAAAACAAATGTTAAAATAAACATGATTCATCAACCTATATCCATAGATGGGTCAAGGGATAGCGATAGCATGATTCATTAAAATGCAGTGAACACAAGCGAGAATGTGGTGAAGGTGTCCAGTTAGCTCGTTTTTTTTCTTGATCCACTTATTTCTTAACAAACCTTTTCTTTTAGGAAACCTGTGCACAATCAATATTAGATTAATAATAACAAATAGCAAATCATCATCTGCCTAGCCTTTTTCCCAACTATATTGGGGTCGGCTTCCAGTCTAACCGGATTCAGCTGAGTACCAGTGTTTTACATGGAGCGACTGCCTATCTGACCTCCACAACCCAGTAACTGGGTAACAACGGTACCCCTTGGCTAGACTGGTGTCAGATCTCAAGCTTCTGACTACTCGTACTGATTGTCAAAGATCTTCAAATGACAGCCGGGACCAACGGCTTAACGTGCTTTCCGAGGCACGGAGGAAACTCGGTATGTTGAAATGGTCACCCATCCACGGCCCAACCTCGTCAAGCGTTGCTTAACCTTGAAGAGCGACCCGTGCGGCTGTTATTATTTAGCCACGAGCAAATAAACTTTATGAAATTAATTAAAGTAAGTAAAATAAAAATACAGTATGGATAAATCTTTCTTCTTCTTTTTCGTTTCGATGGTACATTTGATCAAACTATTTGAGCCCAGTAGGTAGCCACGTTTATTGTAGCGTCAGATGCATTATACAGGTCATCCAAGGTGCAAGTGAATGGACAGTCGGGACACTCCAGCAAGTGGGGCATGGTCTGTAATCTTTCTTGTGACTGTTGTCACATCTCTAACATCAGAACGTTAGTACGTATACTGTCATAGCTCTATCAGCAAACGCATAAAAGTTTATTATTTCACTAATAGAATGGTTTAAATGATACTACACGTCCTTGACGTATTTAGAACTAAGATTTCTTTATTCGGGACAGCCTATGAAATGTATTCCCTGCACAATAATTTCAGTATGCTAGTCGATAACTCACCTGTGGAAAGATATCCTTTGATTATTTTCTGTTAATACGCTCATTCTACTCTTGCAACCGATAGCCACACACGATATGGTTCATGCAGATAATTAAACAATAAAATTCTGCCTGATCTACACGAAACAAAGGCGTGAAAACAGCGAAAAACTTTAGCTACAGCTGCTAACCGATGGGTTACAACAGTAACTAAAAAGTTATCTCTTTGACGTTCAGGATGGTAGCGTTTGTCTCTTTTTCTTTCATAGAGTTTTTCTATAAGCAAGAACGAAAGAATTGACAGTTTCTTTTTCGTCGTAAATACGTTACCTCTAATGTAAGTACGCAATGCAATACACCTCAATTTACATTTTTTTTCCTAATTGGAGGTTAGAAAAAGAATAAAACATTGGTAGTCAGAATAATGTTTGTTTAAATTCACACGCAAGTGACAAACACTAGCTATCTCTTTTTTTCTTGTTGGTTTTATCAAGCCATCCCTTTCGTCTTGTAGTGAAATTTCAGATGCATGAAAAGTGTGTATGTGTGCTGCCGCTGCTGTGCGGAACACTTTTTCCGGTCGTTTTATAAGTGTATAACGTATCTGTTTACTAGAATATCATTGAGGCTAACCGTTCATTGGCTTAACTTTAGCGTAATGCTATATAACCTATAGCCTTTCTCGTGTTTTTTTTTTTTTTGTTCTTTTCTTATCTTGCAATCAGTTTAAAACTATGAGCAGATGAGTTGAAGGAGGATTTAGCGGGTAAGAGCTATTCCCCATCAGGAGCAAATCTCTTATTAGTAATACAACTGTCTACATATCATCTAGTTGTATGATGTTGCGTCTTTTGAGTCTGCTGTCACAATCTGGGATTGTGAGTTGAGCGGCCAATTGGTTAGGGTGTCTCTCCAGCCTGGACTTGTATTTTGAGAAAACAACCTTATTTCTTTCTTGACTGTGTTCATCTGCAGGTGTTCGTGTACTTCAGCATTCTTAATAAACCATGGAGCACTTGAAATCTGTTTTAAGATGTTGTTTTGAGTTCTCTGAATTATGCTGATATTTGAGTCACACGCGGTGCCCCACAGTTGAATGCCATAAATGTGGACAAAAATATATTTTTAAATCTGACTGCTAGTTCCAGCGATTAGCGTGTTCAAACAAACAAACAATCAAACTCTTCCGCTTTATTATATTATTAATCGCTTTATTTTATTAGTATAGATGTGAGTTTTGCGAGTATGGAAGTTTGATAATCTTTCGTAAAAAAATATTGAACGAATTTTGATAAAACTTTACAGTAATATAGCTTATACATCAGATTAACACATACGATGTAATTTATGAAGATGGAATGGATGATGGAATGGGACAGGAGCACAGTATACATATACAATCAGTATGGAAACTACCTACAAACGCTCGAAACGGCACACTCACACAAACATGCGCACCGACGAGACCCCTAAGTGGCGTCCGCGGCGGTGCTGTCAGTAGTGCGAGCCGCTTCGGGGTCCCGTCGATGCGCAAGTTTGTGTGCGTGTGTAGGTAGTTTCTGTACTGTTCGTCCATATTTATACTATGACGGAAGTCCTAATGCCACGCGGGCGGCCGCTAGTGATCCTAAATATTAATGACAAGCTTTTGCCAGTGGCTTCACCCGCGTGAAAAGTGTTTTAGCATCCCAAGCGATGAGTATACCGGGATAAAAAGCCTATATGCTATTCCAGACTATAATTTATCTCTGTTCCAAATTTCATCCAGATCCGTTCAGCTACTCTGACGTGATTGAGTAACAAACATACATCCACACACACATCCGTCCATACACACATCCATCCAAACTTTCACATTTATAATATTAGGCACATGGTGCTATGCAAACATGCACATAGTGTTCATTGACTTCGAGAAGGCATACGACCGTTGTCGACCGGATGCCCCGTGAAATTTTTTGGTGGGCCCTTAAGAAGAAAGGTGTGCCTGAGAAGTATGTACAGTTGGTCCGAGCGATGTACAGTCGATGCAGTACCCAAGTCCGATCAACAGTGGGTACTACTGGCAGCTTCAGTGTGGCAGTCGGCTTGCACCAAGGGTCGGCTCTCAGTCCTTACCTCTTCCTGACAATAATGGACGCTCTGACATCGAAAAACAGGAAGAGGCGTATGCTGTTTGCCGATGACATTGTGCTGGTTGCCGAGAGTGCCCTAGAGGTCTAGAGCAGATTGGAGGTGTGGTGGCACAGACTGGAGAGTGTTGGCTTGAAATTGAGCAGAACTAAAACAGAATACATTTTTCTGTGATGGGATGGCGAGGTAGACCTAGACGTAACGCACCGGATCAACTTGGGATGGATGAAATGGCGACAGGTCATCGGAATAACTGGCGACCCACGGATGCAAGTTAAAGGGGAAAATTTACAAGACCGTGATTAGACTTGTCGTACTGTATGGATCAGAATGTTGGGCTGTGAAAAAGATGGATTAAAAGAGATTGCAAATAGCAGAGATGAAAATGTTGAGATGGATGTGCGGAGTGACGAGAATGAAGTAGATATGAGTATATTAGAGTAAATTTAAAAGTGACGGTAGTGACAGAAAAGTTGAAAGGAAACCGTTTGTCCTGGTATGTTCATGTGATGAGGAGGGATGAATCGCATGTTACTAAAAGAGTTATGAATATAAATGTGGATGGATGGAGAGGGAGGGGACGTTACGAGTGGGGAGGAAGAAGAAAACGTGTTGCCCCGACCCCAAGTAACATAGGACAAGGGCAGGAAGATGATGAGTAAGAAGTAAGATAATGTTATGGTTTATTTCAGCGACCCTTATCATAGTTCTTCCGAGGACATACAGTGGTCTATGTTTAACAGTTGCAATAAACAATACATGGACCTTCCAAACAATGAAGTGGCGGTTACAGCGATGATGATGACAACTTCAACTTTTGACGTATTCCACATTGGGCACCCGGTATAACGGCACCTGAGATAATGGCACCTGAGGTATTCCACATAGGGCACCTATTAATATTTTTCGCAGGTGCCATAATTGTATAATTTATGACTTAAAATTTTATTCAACATTTGGCATCTACGGATCAGTAGGAACTGGTATTTGGACGTTTATGTTTTATATGTAAAGATGTTATAATTGTTGATTATAAATAAATAAATAATTAATAAATAATATGACGTCAAAATCAAAAATCCGTATAACAACATTTACCTACTTAAAGCTCTAAACAATGATACCCTCTCGATGGCGAATGTCAATTTTTTTTTCGAACCCTCTTTACCTTTATGGGAGCCCCCAAAAATCTTTAAAAAAAAACAATTTATATACCCAACAAGATACTGTGAAAATTTGAAGACTGTAGCTCATACCGTTTGGCTGTTAAACCTGTGAGACAGACGACAGACAGACGGACACGTGAGTGACAGCAATAGGGCTTCGTTTGGACCCTTCGGGTGCAGAACCCTAAAAAGAACCCGGTATGGTGCGACTTTGGTCTAGTCGACTGTCACAACTGGATGTTTCAGGATCAAGTATAATAATGCTATCTGGAAAAAATGCAATTAGGTTTCTTATCTACGAAGCTTGCGAAGCGACATAAAATAGGAAAAATAAAACTGCCTTAAATATAATGACTAAATTACTTACATTAATACAATAATTAATTATTATTATTAGGTATATTTAAATTAAGAG
The DNA here is from genome assembly GCA_964057195.1 of Orthosia cruda. Lineage (NCBI taxonomy): Eukaryota > Metazoa > Arthropoda > Insecta > Lepidoptera > Noctuidae > Orthosia > Orthosia cruda. Next base: position 7,141,601 of record OZ059838.1, read on the forward strand.
CTGTGGTGGCCCAATGGTAACGGCCGCGACTTACAAGTTGTGGGCTTTACTTTGTAACACTTTGTAAACGGTGAAGGAAAATATCGTGAGGACACCGGCATATCCTAGAACCAAAAATTCGAAGACATGTGACATCCACCAACACACACAAGGCCCGCGTGGTGGATTATGGCCCGTCGCGTCTTTTACAGAGAGGATGCCTGTGTCCCAGCAGTGGGAACATTAAAAGGCTGATGATGATGATATTTAAATTATTAATTTTATTTGTTAATCAACTAAAAAATTAACGAATAAACTAAGTTGTTATTTGATAAAAACAAAATGCATGATATACTAAAGGTGTATAAAATTAGAATAGAAAAATGTTACTACTACCAAGATACTGCAACTGCAGTGGGCGAGTAAGCCTCGCTTTTTGCCCTTATATTTCTTCTGTCTTCTACAAGTAGTTTAACCAATGCTTCATGTCAAAGAAATGGTACAGACATTTCAGGAAACGATAGTTTTCGTTGTCATTTACACTTAAAATGGTTAAATCATTTCCAATGTCTACGTATTTCATCGTAGTTGGCTTAAACACGGGCCAGGTAAAGTTCCGTGTTGAATCAGGAGTGGGATTTCTGAAACCAAGAAGTTATTTATAATATGCTAAATGAAACAGGAAGCACGGGTAAATGACACATTGAGTTTAAAATAGGGAGACACACATGGACTTATGAGTTGCAGAGTCCAAACTCTAAGGAACCTTTTTCTAAAACTCGATAAGAAATTGATTACAGCTGGAGACTACGTTATGACGCTCGCCATTGTTACGCTTAGTAGGAACGTAGTAACTTCTCTAATCTATGGCTTAGTACTCTTTATATCTTACCCATATTTGGCAAAGTTTGTGAAGAGCGTAGTGACTTGTTCTATGAGTTCAAATTCACGGCTATTTTTATCCAAAGCCATATTAAATGTCTTCGGGTCAAACAAGTACATCAAGTCATCCGCGTGTCCAGCGCCGTAGATACCATACTGTGCTTCTTGGTTGCCAAATATGTTTCTATTTGACAAACTGGAAAACTGATAGAAATATTTTTTTGCATTCCCAATATTTGGTATCAATTCAAAGTATCTGATGATGTCATAAATAAAAGATGCATCATTCGCGTAAGATACGAACTCCTTAATTGAGTTAACATCAACGCTTTTGTTTTCGAAATAATAATTACGTATTTTTGTAGATAGATCCAAAATTGAATATGGCGAAGAAATTGACGAAATTTTTCTTGGAACAAAATTTTCAGGATATTTATTGTAACGTTCTAAAAGTGTAGAAACAATGATTGTGAGTCCTGGGAGTACCTCTTTATTCGTGTGACCAAACAAAATATCTACGTCGTTAATATTCTCTGTGTTTTTAAATATTTTCTTGGTCAAGAAACTGTCATCACAATTATATTTTTCAAAAACTGGCGCAAAATGATACATTTTTAGTAGACTGTCGTTCACTTCTTCAGATGCTAATAAGTATGGCGATGTGCCAACCAGTTGACGTACAGGGACACTCTGTAAAAATAAAAGCAGTTCATCGGTGTCTTCCAACTCCCGGCCCAGTTGCTTGCCAAGAACAAAAGCACGTCTTTCAGGCTGAATCGATAAAGCCCAATCACACAACGGTGAACCACTCATTGCAATGGCCCTGTGAAACAACCCTTTGGACATCGGAGAACTAATATGCAATGCAACAGAAGCGCTGCCTGCGCTCTGACCCATGATGGTGACTCTGTCTGCATCACCACCGAATTGTTTGATGTTCTTTTGCACCCATTTCAAAGCTTCAACTTGATCCTTCAGTCCCGCGTTTCCGGGTACGTCTTTAGTACCGAGGCAAAGGAATCCCAATGCGTCCAATCTATAGTTAAATGTCACGACAACCATATTATGTCTGAGTATGAAGTCTGGTCCGTAGAGGTCGACATTGCCGGATCCACTTTTATATCCTCCTCCGTGAATGAATACTAAAACTGGTAGAAGTGTGACAGGAGTCAAGTTTGGCGAATATACATTGAGAAACAAACAGTCTTCATCTCCGGGGATGAAAATATTTGTGAGGAGAACCCCTTGTGGACATACAGGACCATGTTGCTTTGCGGATCTAACACCGTCCCACGCGGCAACCGGCCTTGGCGACTGAAACAAAAGATAAAATTTTAAAAAGTAGGTACATACTAATTAAAACTTTTTATAAACAAGCTTTTTGAACTGAATGGCACTAAATCTTAAATCACTTGTACATACAGGTTTTTTTTCAAAAACCTACTTCAGGCACCAGTCTCTTGCAATGGTGTACACTTGTTTGTCGAAATGCCCTTTCGGGCATTTTTGATTTTCTGTATCTGCCCCCTTGCCCTATAGGGCATTTCTTGTCGGTACTTGGTTTTTTCATAATTCGTGTTACTAAAGTGTATATTGTTATTATGTAGGTGCATCTCTATTCCACCTTTTAGTTTAATAGACAAGTATGAAAAAAAACACGCAAAGTTGGTCTTTGGATCAGCCCGAGACCGTAATATTTATTTTTTAAATCAGTGCACGTCCGGTCGCCATTCCGATTCGACATTCCAGAAAACATGGAACGGTAAGTGTTCAACTTTTTTTAATAGTTTTTTTTTATTTGGCGTTGATTCCAGTAGAAATAGTATTCCAACTAATGCCGTCCGACATTTTTTTGCTGTTGTTGTTTTTTCTTTTTGTGCGAATATTATTTTTGCTTTTTGTGAAATCGGCGTTTTTGTGAGATCGGGTCGATAGCGCAAAATGGCGCCGAGCCGCGCCGACAAGCGGACCCTGATTGTAATGATAATTTTAAGGCAAACATTGTAAAGAGAAAATTAATGAAATATTGATTGAAATAATTGACACATCCAATAAGCCCAAACACCATGGTGATATCTTCTCTGGTTGAGAAGTTGCTATGGCCACTTTCCGACTCCATCATGAGATCAGCTCCATACCCCTCATCCTCCTGGCGTTGTATTCCTCATTACTGAGGGTCGTGATTCTACCGACGGAAGCTGCTCCATAGACCCCACACGTTGTACACGTATTTTTTTTTTTGTAATATACAAATTCTACACATATATTTTATCTTCTTTACCCGACTGCCGAAGAAGGCTAATGTGTTTATCAGTCTATGTATGTATGTTTGTTCCTATGTGGCGTTCTAGAGAACAAACGCGTTGACCGATTTTGATGATTCTTACGTCAATCGATTCGTCTTAACCTTGCGAGTGTCACTAGCTACAGTAAAATTGGAAAATAAAAAATGGTGGATTTTGGGCGCCATATTGTGGGGCACCAACATTATTTTTTCTTCCAAATCCATCATGTGGGGTATTAAGATAAAGGGTTTTATGAGGTGATTTCAAAAATATATAACACTTGCATGTTTAAATGTACCTAATTCTAAATAGAAATTAACTAAAAAGTTATAAATAAATCAAAAACCCTGATTGCTTAAAAAGCGAACCAAAAAGACATAAACAAGAAGAAAATCATGCTGTGCAGTCTGAGGATACATCTGGTTTTGGTCAGCCAGGTCGCGAATACGTATCCTCCGACTGCACAGCATGATTTTATTCTTATTTACGTCGTTTTAGTTCGCTTTTTAAGCAGTCGGGTTTTTTGATTCATTAAATAAACTTTTTTTAAACTGATCGCCTGACTTACTTTACAGACAAACATACCTAATAGCTTAACTATAAAACTGACACAATAGCAAATTGAACTACAATCATAGTTGCTAGTGTTTATTAGAATTCGTAGGTTGTTTAGCAAGCTTAATTATGGCAATATCCGCGTGCGATCGAATGTGGCATGCTTAACCCATACGTATTTAAAATTGTTTTTAATAGCTGCGTCTTTTTTTAATTGTTTTCTTTTCAGTGTTAAATGTTCATGCACACACACGATTTTGATTTCCTGTAAAACCCAGCTGATCGCTCTTAAGTCCCTTAGCCAAACCACAGACAATATTTTACTAGCATGCCAAACGAAACACTTTAACATATTATCTCTTAAAATACGGGAGTTCAACTTCACAATTATGTTCTTCGGGTTTGCACTTTGGTTGTGTGCGTGTGGTACTCTATGAATGAGTATGTCTTTTTGATTCAAAGAAAATTTTATTTTAGAGCTGATCTCTTCCATAAGATTCAACAGGTTCTCATTGCGTTTTTCTGGGATATTGCATATTAATTTCTAAATTGCAATGCCGAGCCTGCTGTTCAAGGGCATCGATCTTATTCTCCATACCAGATAGCATATTTTGCAAAACTTCTGTATTGTTCTTCTGGTCACATACCGCTCTCTTCCGGTTCGCGAGTTCCGCTTGCTGGTCCATGGTATTTTGGAGCGAGTTTTGAAGACTAGCAACATCCTCAGCCACAACAAGGTGCTTAGACTCTAGGTTACATACCTTTTTTTCTAGGTTGATATGATCGGAACGTAAACAGTTTAACTCAGATTTTATTTCTGAAGTAACTTGAATTATGGTGCTAAGCTCAATCTTGATGTTGTTGACGCTGTCAGAAATGTTGGATATATCGTAAGCAATTTTGACAAGTGCATCAGCACACCTATTCCCATTTCGGATGTTTCCGTTTCTCATACCGAAGATCCGGACTTGATTGGGACTTGTCGTCTGATGATGATGCGAACATTGTGCGCCTGAAACTATTCCCTTAGCAACAAATGACGTGCCCGATGATATATTCCAATATTGCTCACGAATTTCGCTGCGCGGTTCCAACGTACCGTTGGTTCAGTGGCGGTGAGACCGGCCGGAGGACAGTACACGACGAGTCGCAGGTTCAAATCTCAGCAGCGCAGGTGACTTTTTCTAATGTTTCCAAATAAATTTCAACTGTTTTCACTCACTGGCACAGGGAGCAGGATGGCGCAATACAGATTCCAATATGGCGCCGGGACTAGGTATATGGGGCCCCAGTAAGATAGTAAGAGGAAATAGAAAGTTCACGGCTATTTTTATCCAAAGCCATATTAAATATCTTCGGGTCAAACAAGTACATCAAGTCATCCGCGTGTCCAGCGCCGTAGATACCATACTGTGCTTCTTGGTTGCCAAATATGTTTCTATTTGACAAACTGGAAAACTGATAGAAATATTTTTTTGCATTCCCAATATTTGGTATCAATTCAAAGTATCTGATGATGTCATAAATAAAAGATGCATCATTCGCGTAAGATACGAACTCCTTAATTGAGTTAACATCAACGCTTTTGTTTCCGAAATAATAATTACGAATTTTTGTAGATAGATCCAAAATTGAATATGGCGAAGAAATTGACGAAATTTTTCTTGGAACAAAATTTTCAGGATATTTATTGTAACGTTCTAAAAGTGTAGAAACAATGATTGTGAGTCCTGGGAGTACCTCTTGATTCGTGTGACCAAACAAAATATCTACGTCGTTAATATTCTCTGTGTTTTTAAATATTTTCTTGGTCAAGAAACTGTCATCACAATTATATTTTTCAAAAACGGGCGCAAAATGATACATTTTTAGTAGACTGTCGTTCACTTCTTCAGATGCTAATAAGTATGGCGATGTGCCAACCAGTTGACGTACAGGGACACTCTGTAAAAATAAAAGCAGTTCATCGGTGTCTTCCAACTCCCGGCCCAGTTGCTTGCCAAGAACAAAAGCACGCCTTTCAGGCTGAATCGATAAAGCCCAATCACACAACGGTGAGCCACTCATTGCAATGGCCCTGTGAAACAACCCTTTGGACATCGGAGAACTAATATGCAATGCAACAGAAGCGCTGCCTGCGCTCTGACCCATGATGGTGACTCTGTCTGCATCACCTCCGAATTGTTTGATGTTCTTTTGCACTCATTTCAAAGCTTCAACTTGATCCTTCAGTCCCGCGTTTCCGGGTACGTCTTTAGTACCGAGGCAAAGGAATCCCAATGCGTCCAATCTATAGTTAAATGTCACGACAACCATATTATGTCGGAGTATGAAGTCTGGTCCGTAGAGGCCGACATTGCCGGATCCACTTTTATATCCTCCTCCGTGAATGAATACTAAAACTGGTAGAAGTGTGTCAGGAGTCAAGTTTGGCGAATATACATTGAGAAACAAACAGTCTTCATCTCCGGGGATGAAAATATTTGAGAGGAGATCCCCTTGTGGACATACAGGACCATGTTGCTTTGCGGATCTAACACCGTCCCACGCGGCAACCGGCCTTGGCGACTGAAACAAAAGATAAAATTTATAAAAGTAGGTACATACTAATAATAATTATTAAGTAAAACTTTTTATAAAAAAGCTTTTTGAACTGAATGGCACTAAATCTTAAATCTCTTGTACATACAGGTGTTTTTCAAAAACCTACTTCAGGCACCAGTCTCTTGCAATGGTGTACACTTGTTTGTCGAAATGTCCCTTTCGGGCATTTTTGATTTTCTGTATCTGCCCCCTTGCCCTATAGGGCATTTCTTGTCGGTACTTGGTTTTTCCATAATTCGTGTTACTAAAGTGTATATTCTAGGTGCATCTCTATTCCACCTTTTAGTTTAATAGACAAGTATGAAAAAAACACGCAAAGTTGGTCTTTGGATCCGCCCGAGACCGTAATATTTATTTTTTAAATCAGTGCACGTCCGGTCGCCATTCCGATTCGACATTCCAGACAACATGGAACGGTAAGTAAGTGTTCAACTGTTTTTAATAGTTTTTTTTATTTGGCGTTGATTCCAGCAGAAATACGTATTTCAACGAATGCCGTCCGACATTTTTTTGCTGTTGTTGTTTTTTCTTTTTGTGCGAATATTATTTTTGCTTTTTGCGAAATCGGCGTTTTTGTGAGACCGGGCCGATAGCGCAAAATGGCGCCGAACCGCGCCGACAAGCGACGCTGATTGTAATGTTAATTTTAAGGCAAACATTGTAAAGAGAAAATAAATGAAATGTTGATTGAAATAATTGACACATCCAATAAGCCCAAACACCATGGTGATATCTTCTCTGGTTGAGAAGTTGCTATGGCCACTTTCCGACTCCATCATGAGACCAGCTCCATACCCCTCATCCTCCTGGTGTTGTATTCCTCATTACTGAGGGTCGTGATTCTACCGACAGAAGCTGCTCTATAGACCCCACACGTTGTATACGTATTTTTTTTTTGTAATATACACATTCTACACATATATTTTATCTTCTTTACCCGACTGCCGAATAAGGGTAATGTGTTTATCAGGCTATGTATGTATGTATGTTTGTTCCTATGTGGCGTTCTAGAGACCAAACGCGTTGACCGATTTTGATGATTCTTACGTCAATCGATTCGTCTTAACCTTGCGAGTGTCACTAGCTACAGTAAAATTGGAAAATAAAAAATGGTGGATTTTGGGCGCCATATTGTGGGGCACCAACATTATTTTTTCTTCCAAATCCATCATGTGGCGTATTAAAATAAAGGTTTTTATGAGGTGATTTCAAAAATATATAACACTTGTATGTTTAAATGTACCTAATTCTAAATAGAAATTAACTAAAAAGTTATAAATAAATCAAAAACCCTGATTGCTTAAAAAGCGAACCAAAAAGACGTAAACAAGAAGAAAATCATGCTGTGCAGTCTGAGGATACATCTGGTTTTGGTCAGCCAGGTCGCGAATACGTATCCTCCGACTGCACAGCATGACTTTGTTCTTGTTTACGCAGTCGGGTTTTTTGATTTATTAAATTAACTTTTTGTTTTACTTTACTGACAAACATACCTAATAGAGGTACCTTAACTATAAAACTGACACAATAGCAAAGGGAACTACAATCATAGTTGTTAGTGTTTATTAGAATTCGTAAGTTGTTTAGCAAGCTTAATTATGGCAATATCCGCATGCGATCGAATGACAATGGATGATGCTGACTTATTCTCTCGCACGAGTAAGTGGCATGCTTATCCCATACGTATTTAAAGTTGTTTTTAATAGCTGCGTCTTTTTTTAATTGTTTTGTTTTCAGCATATACACACGATTTTGATTTCCTGTAATACCCAGCTGATCGCTCTTAAGTCCCATAACCAAACCACAGATAATATAATACTAACATGCCAAATGAAACACACTTGACATATTATCTCTTAAAATACAGGAGTTCAACTTCACAATTATGTTCTTCGGGTTTGCACTTTGGTTGTGTGCGTGTGATACTCTATGAATGAGTATGTATTTTTGATTCAAAGAAAATTTTATTTTAGAGCTGATCTCTTCCATAAGATAGAACAGGTTCTCATTGTTTTTTGCCAGGATATTGCCTATTTCTAGATTGCAATGCCGAGCCTGCTGTTCAAGGGCATCGATCTTATTCTCCATACCAGATAGCATATTTTGCAAAACTTCTGTATTGTTCTTCTGGTCACATACCGCTCTCATCCGGTTCGCGAGTTCCGCTTCCTGGTCCATGGTATTTTGGAGCGAGTTTTGAAGACTAGCAACATCCTCAGCCACAACAAGGTGCTTAGACTCTAGGTTACATACCTTTTTTTCTAGGTTGATATGATCGGAACGTAAACAGTTTAACTCAGATTTTATTTCTGAAGTAACTTGAATTATGGTGCTAAGCTCAATCTTGATGTTGTTGACGCTGTCAGAAATGTTGGATATATCGTAAGCAATTTTGACAAGCGCATCAGCACACCTATTCCCATTTCGGATGTTTCCGTTTCTCATACCGAAGATCCGGACTTGATTGGGACTTGTCGTCTGATGATGATGCGAACATTGTGCGCCTGAAACTATTCCCTTAGCAACAAATGACGTGCCCGATGATATATTCCAATATTGCTCACGAATTTCGCTGCGCGGTTCCAACGTACCGTTGGTTCAGTGGCGGTGAGACCGGCCGGAGGACAGTACACGACGAGTCGCAGGTTCAAATCTCAGCAGCGCAGGTGACTTTTTCTAATGTTTCCAAATAAATTTCAACTGTTTTCACTCACTGGCACAGGGAGCAGGATGGCGCAATACAGATTCCAATATGGCGCCGGGACTAGGTATATGGGGCCCCAGTAAGATAGTAAGAGGGGCACCTACTTTCATACAACTGACCGAATTTATTTACTAAATTCATTATTAAATTAAATAAAGAATGTCCAAAATACGAAAAAGAGCACACGTCCGCTCACTACTAGTTCACGAAGTATTACAGGCTTGTGTCAAATAAATTCTTTTTTGGGTTCCGAAGTAAACAACGAACCCTTAATAGTTTCGCTATGTCCCTCGTATAGACGTAAAGTGGTGATGTTTTTTTTGCTTTCCCATGGTGTGGGGTATCGTTGGATAAGCCAATCATAAATATTATGGGTCTCTTGAAATCATTTTTTGATTCAGAGATCCGTTTGCGTAAAATTAAGCTTTAAATTGAAACTTAATTTTACTTAACGGCAGTAGTATATAAAACGAAATTAAAAGGAAAACTATGACAGCTAAGTTGACGAGTAATAGTCGACCAACTTAAAAAAAGTACTTGGGACAGTAAAGATTTTGAACAAGTGCCATTGAAAAATTACTTAAATAACAACTTTCGAGAAAAAATAGTGAATACTTAAAAAAAAAACATTTCCGAAAGAGGAAGAAACAAGGATCGTGCGTGGGCGGATCCAGGAACGAACCAACCATTCCCCGTGGCTCTAACGCGTGCATCGCAATTGACGTACTTCATATAGATTATTTATTGCAGCTTATTTACGTTGGTTGTTTATTCCTATCATTGAATAATTTGATTTTACTTTTTGCTAGTTGAGTAGGTTGTTTGAAAATACTCATACTAAAATAATTGTTTTAGGTTTGTAAATATTTGGATATTTTAACGAAGATTAACTACGTAAAGGCAATAATGCAGTATTCAAATTATTAAGTCACACTGGTTATACACCTTTATACATATATCAATCAATTCATAAATCAATCAATGCTCAGCAGCTGTCAGTCGAGTGTCATGACGTAAACATTAGCTCAGTTTTTCAATAATAATTAAAAATAGAAAGAGTGCTTGTTTGACTTGCTAACAATATAAAACAACCCAAAAGGGGTCGATAAATAAGTGATAGTGTTGGACGGACGAAAAGTTTAATCGAAAATATGAACTGAAACAGTTTTGTGTGTACTACGGAAAGGTGCAAAATTTGAAAATAATACAAATAATTCCAAGTATAAACATAGTTGAATATGCTTCCCTAAACACAGAAAAATACCTTACAGCAAGACTTTGTGAGATAAATTAGTATTATCTGAAGAAGACTGCAGAAAAAAGGTTGAAAATTCCGTTTTTTATTCAAACTTACTCGGCTAGCAGTGAATTCTAAATAGTGCCATCTAGTTTTACTTAGTGTTAACTACAAGAATCAAAAAGTCGGTACAACAGTTTTGTTGCTGGTACTGAGGCCGGATTTCGATTAACATTGTATCGGTCGCGTTGGCGCGTTGCAGAACTGCCCGACATTTGAAACGATTTCTGTGTACGGTCGTAGGTTCGAGCCCGGCCATCGTGAAGTACTTTTTGAATTGTTATCAAAACCTTGTGTGGTAAATTACTACACAATATTTGAAAATGGAAGATATGCAAAATGTCAACACTCAAAGAAGAGGTCGCCGGTCAAGTTTAGATTTACATGACAGTGACTTTGATTTAAACATATCTTATCAAAGTTTACCAAACAACGTGACTATGAGAAATGAAGTGACAGAACTCAACGATAAACTTGTAAAAATAAATGAGGAACTGCAAATAGCAAACTCTGAGATAGACAGTTTGAATATTGAGAATAGCGCCTTAAAAAAAGAGTTGTCATTAGCCACGCATAAAATTAATATGTACAAATCTGTAGGCGCTTTAGAACATAATAAGAGTGACAAATCGATTACATACATTCATTACAGTACATTCTATTCTCCACAGTATAGAAAGCGATATGGGTCGTTTGGTTTAAGAAAAGGCTTAACAAGAACATCATCTAAAGAAATAGATATAAACTCCGTGAGAGATAGTAAAAAACATAACGAAAGCTACAATTTAAGCTGCTTTTTTGAGCAGCCATTAACATCAGAATGTGACTTACAAAACACGGTAATAAGTCACCAGCCTTCATATCGACACATTGCAGATCAAGGTAACATTGAAATGGGGACAATAGTTGACGCAGTGACTGTTGGAACTCTGACCATAGATATGAGTAATATTTCAGACCATGATAAAAACACTTAACTTTAATTAATAATATAGAACCGAATACAGAAACAAGTCAATTAATAGCTAAAAAACATCGGGTTCAGATTTTTGCTGACTAAACAGGAATTGACATGAGAAGAGTGCTTCAAGAACTTCTAGGAACTTCTTTCCAAGTTACTTCGATGATTAAACCGGGGGCCCCTATAGCTGAAGTATTAAGTTCATGTGTTGATTTGTGTAAGGAATTTACCGACTCAGACTATATATTAATATTAGGGGGTTCTAACGATTCTAATCCTTTGAATTTACAATCAGTTTTGTATTACACCCTGGGACAAGTGAAACACGCAAACGTCTTAGTTGGCAAACTCTATAAGAATAATTGTCTCAATGTTAATATGCTCAATAATTCACTGAAGCTGATATGTAGTAACTTTAAAAATACGTCATTTTTGCCGCTAGATCTGAATCATAGTGATACTAAAATATATTCAAAATACATTAATAGAATTAGAGCAAGTAGGCTAATCCATAAGGAAATACTTCATTTAAAGTACAGAAATGACTATTCAGAGTATATTAAAACTAAATCTGGTGAATTAAAAAAATATAATAATGCATGTACACAGACAGATAATGAAACTGCATCAAAGCAGTACAAATCAGTTACTGATAGCATTGGCACACAGACAGATGAAAATGATTTTTTTCGACCCTAAATTACCTATATATTCTTATGGCCTGACAAATTTATCTGATTTCAATAAATATATCTCACTTAATATTTATCACCAAAACCTATGTGGGGTTATGAACAAGAAGAATGAACTAGAGGTTTATGTGGAAACTCTTGATAAAAGGCTGGATTATCTATATATATAAAAGAAGAAACTGACTGACTGACTGACTGACTGACTGATTGACTGATCGATCAACGCACAGCCTAAACCGCTAGGCCTAGAAGAATGAAATTTGGCAGAAAGATTCCTCATATCGCGTAAGTGAGCACTAAGAAAGGATTTTTGGAAATTCCACCCCAAAGGGGGTAAAAAGGGGGTTGAAAGTTTGTATGTAATTTCTACAGTTTGTAAGTTGGGCACGTGAAATTTTAGATTTACGCTCTTGGTTGATAAAAAGAATTAATGTATTTATTAGTTTTTGGATATTCGACCCTTAAGTGGGTAAAAAGGGGGTTGAAAATTTGTATGAAGTTTTTACAGTTTGCAAATTGGACACATGAAATTTTACATTACGCTCTTGGTAGATAAAAATAATTAATGTCTTTATTGGTTTTTCTAAATTCCAACCCTAAGGGGGTAAAAAGGGGGTTGAAAGTATGTATGTAATTTCTAGAGTTTGTAAGATGAACACTTGAAATTTTAGAATTACGCTCTTGGTTGATAAAAAGAATTAATTCATATAATGGTATTTGGAAATTCTACCAGTGAGGGGGTAAAAAGGGGGTTGAAAGTTTGTATGATTTTTTTACAGTTTGTAAGTTGGGCACGTGAAATTTTAGATTTACGCTTATTGTTCGTAAAAAGAATTAATGTATTTGTTGGTTTATGTAAATTCGACCCCTAAAGGGGTAAAAAGAGGGTTGAAAGTTTGAATGTAATTTCTTCAGTTTGTAAGTAGGACACGTGAAATTTTAGAATTACGCTCTTGGTTGATAAAAAGAATTAATTCATATATTGGGTTTTAGAAATTCGACCAGTGAGGGGGTAAAAAGGGGGTAGAAAGTTTGTATGATTTTTTTACAGTTTGTAAGTTGGGCACGTGAAATTTTAGAATTACGCTTTTGGTTTGTAAAAAGAATTAATGTATTTGTTGGTTTATGGAAATTCGACCCCTAAGGGGGTAAAAAGAGGGTTGAAAGTTTATATGTAATTTCTGCAGTTTGTAAGTTAGACACGTGAAATTTTAGATTTACGCATTTGGTTCATAAAAAAAAAAAAATGTTTTTGGTAATTTGTCACCTAAGGGGGTAAAAAGGAGGTTGAAAGTTTGTATGCAATTTCAACAGTTTGAAAGTTGGACACGTGAAATTTTAGATTTAATCTCTAGGTAGATAAAACAAAACCATGCATTAATTATTTTTTGGAAATTCTACCTCTATGGGGATAAAATAGGGGTTGTAACGTTATATGAAATTTCATCGGTTTGGAAGGTTTAACATCTAAAATTGTAGGTTTCCGCTCCTGATTGATTAAAAAACAATGAGTGTAATTATTTCCGGAAATTCCACCCCTAACGGGGCTAAAAAGGGGGTTGAAAGTTTGTATGTAATTTCTATAGTTTGTAAGTTAGAGTTGGAGTTGATAAAAATAATTCATGTAATTATTAGGTTTTAGAAATTCTACCCCTAAGGAGAATAAAGTAGGGGTTGAAACTTTATATGAAATTTCTTCGGTTTGGAAGTTAAAATATCTGAAATAGTTGGTTTACGCTGTTGATTAAAAAAAAATTAATGAGTTTATTGATTTCCGGAAATTCTACCCCTAATAGAGGTTAAAGATGGCAATTTGTTGGACTTATATATTTTAAACTTGGCATTAATAATAACAGCAAATATTTTATACTTTTTTTATTGATTTTAAAGTAAAGGTTGTCATTACAAGTTTTTCAAAACTACTCCTAAAATACGATTTAAGGGATGTTAAAGTTTATACGGAAAATCAATTCATGGATTAATAAACTTGAGACAAATACCCTACATGGATATCATTAATAGTTTTTCGAAACTACCCCTAAAATATGATTATGTGGGTGTTGAAGATCTTGGTTTAATAAACTTGAAATTTTGCACAAATACTAACCTTAATAAATAATGTGGGTTGCTATTAGTTATTCGTTTTTCATAACTATCCCCAAAATACTATTTAGGGGGTGATCAAGATTTTTGAAGTATTTAATTACACATAGCTTCTTTTAATGATTTAAGTGAGCACTAAGGAAGGAGTTTTGGAAATTCAACCTTTAAAGAGACATTTAATTGTATAAAAACTTTTTTACAAAAATATATTACTGACCTCCAACTAAAAACACTACAAAGTAAAAAATAAATCTATTTTTCGAAGTTGGTGTCTTTGGTAGGTACCAATTTTTTTCGTTATGGACACTGACTTCGAAAAAGAAAGTTATTTTTCACTTTGTAGTGTTTTTAGTTGGATGTCGGTAGTATTCTTTTGAAAAATAGATTTTTTATTTTCACTTTTTTTAGGTGGACCTAATAGGCAATTTGCCTTTAAGTAAAGTAAGTAAAGTAAAGTAAGTAAAGTAAATTTTATTTGTTTAAACATGGTGTACATGATACATTGCATGCAGGATAGTAATGGGATACAGAAAAGTTCTAACATGTTCAGCCACATATCGTGGCGTACAAATTGGTAGGAAGAGATGGTGCATAAACCGTGATAATATTCATCAAAATTACATTTTATATCATTATACATCAAAGATTAGGTAAGTATAATAATTACAATTCAATAAGCATATTTTTTAGATACAATTCAATGTCAAAGTAAGTAATCATTAAATAAATTGGTCAATAAAAATATGAATAATACTGTCATTAAAAAAAAATCAATTAATTCAAATAAAAAATACAACAACATGTCAAAAAACAAAAAAATAATACAACATTGTCATCTCAAAAACGAAGAAAATTATCCTCTTTCATAAACTCTGCTATACTGTAATATGCTCTTTCAGTTAGAAAACTCTTTAATTTACTTTTAAGGGCAGATATATTTAATGTTTTCCATGATTTGGGCAATTTATTAAAAATGGTCGGAGCCATGCAAAAGATGCTCTTACGCATAAGAGTAGTTTTAGCGCCGTGAACACAAAGTTTGAAATTATCACGTCTATTCCTAGGGAAAACATCAGACAAACGCTGAAATAAATGGGAATTTAATTTAATGAACATTACTGTTTCTAGGATATATAATGAGGGCAATGTCAATATTTTACGTTCTATAAAATAAGATTTACAGCTGTCCGTTGTTTGCAGTCTAAACATCGATCTAATGCACCTTTTCTGTGCCCGAAACGCTATTTCATTGTCCGTGCTATTCCCCCAAAAGATGACTCCATATCTAAGAATTGATTCGGCTAATCCATAGTAAGCAGTAATCAGTGCATCTGTGTTGAGAACCACAGCAAGCTGTTTCAGAGCGTAGGATGCACTACTCATTTTTTTACTAAGTGCCTCTATTTGAGGTTTCCAATTCAATTTGGAATCTATTAATAGTCCCAGAAATTTTGTTGTGTCAGCTTCATTGATATTTATATTATTAAATTGAATATTCAAATTGTTGATTGTTGGTGTACGTTGTCTAAAGTGCATTACGTTAGTCTTTTTTAGATTAATTATTAAATTATTATCATTTAACCAATTTATAATAGATATTAGTGCATTATTAATGTCAAGTTCATATGTGTTTATGTCATTACAAGCTATTGTCAAAGTGCAATCGTCAGCAAAAAGTGTCATCGGATGTTCAGTTATTTTAGGCAAGTCATTTATATACAAAGTGAACAACGGAGGCCCCAATACACTGCCTTGAGGTACTCCGTATATAACCTCGCGTTCTTCTGATCTTGAAGTTTCTTCACGTTTAATTTTTGTATTTATTTTACTTTAGTAAGGTACTTAATTATTTTTTGTGTATGTTCACCGATATCTCCGTCAAACAGCACTGTTCAAACGGTCCAGCTCGGTAGTTCCAAATCGAGGAAAAGGTCATCTTAGTGCCGTAAGATTCTTCAAAAAACCGTTGACACACCTAAAACATCTTCTGGGGGTAATTCTGAAAAACTAATGATGGCAATTTATTATTGCCCAAGGAATACGATTTTTAACCGGCTTTCCAAAAAGGAGGCGGTTCTTTGTTCTCTAAATCCTAACTTAAACCGTAGATATCTACGATAGCCCATTTATTATTGATTTAAAAGTAGCTTATTTTTGATCGCCTTCACTAACTGCACATAATTTAGTTGAATGAAATACAAAATCATGCGAACGAAGTCGCGGGCGGACTGCTAGTGTGTGTATAAGTGAACACTTCTTGAATGAGAGCACTATAAATGTTTTTAATCTAAATAACTATAATTTAGTAGCTTACAACACTAGAAAAAATAAATTAAGAGGAGGTAGTTTAATTTTAGGGCATGAGGATAGACAGACCGAAATTTGTGAGCCAATTAACAAACTATATAGAATGGAATGTTTTGAAATTTGTGGTACTAAAGATACCATCACTGGTCTTTATATTTGTTGTTGCTATCGAAATCCCGTTGATAAAAATTTTGAACAGTTCTTGGAAGGTTTGGAGAAGTTATTGGACTATTTATTCAATAGGAAATGCATAATATGTGGTGATTTCAATATTGATCTGCTAGTGGACAATAAAAAAAGTGAGGAATTCCTTGGTTTGATGAAATGTTATAATTTTAGGCATCTTATCTCTTCTGCTACTTTCATCCGTAATAATAGTACTTCATGTATCGACAACATCATAACCAATCTGCCTGATGCATCTGTTTTGGGTGGTGAGGTAGATCACAATGGTTTGGCCGATGGGCATGCAGGTATTTTTGCTGAGGTTTGTTTGAAAAATCGATCCAATCCGTATTTAAATGACAACCGGTTTATTGTAATGCATAAAAGAGTATTCAACATTAAAAATGGTGCAGCATTCGTAAAGAGGATTCTTAAAGAATCTTGGACTGGCATGGGTATTAATACTTTTCTTAAATGTTTTTACAAAGTGTTTCGCAATAGCTACAGGAAGAGAGAATGTAAAACTAACCTTAGGAATAAATCAAAATTAAAGTGGATCACTAAAGGGATACGTACCTCCAGCAAAATGAAGCGTTTTTTGTGTGCACGCAATGGAAATAACCTTGAACCAAGTGTTTTAAAATATAAAAATATGTACGTTAGGCTTTATAGAAATATTGTTTCTAAAGCTAAAAAGCTCGCTATAATGACACAAATAAATACAGCAGAAAATAAAGGTAGGGAAATCTGGAAGGTTGTAAATAAATGCACTAATACAGAGAAAGTGATTCGGCAGGAACTTAGGCTTAAGGTTGATGGACGAATTGTGGTGGATCCAGATGAAATAACTAACTTACTGGTGAATCAATTTAACTATAAAAGTGCTACTGACGTAAATAAAGGAGACCATGCCACGGCATTTCTCCATCTATACACGGACAAGGTTGGCAGTGACATGCATATTTCTCCTACCACTCCAAACGAGATTTGTACAATTGTTAAAGGAATGGAGAACAAACATTCCTGCGGGTATGACGAAGTGCCGATTCGTCTGTTCAAGGAGCATATTGAAATATTAGCTGAGCCTCTATCTGACTTCTTCAATAAATGTATAAAAGAGGCTATCTTCCCAGAACAACTAAAAATGGCGAAAGTAATACCTGTGTATAAGAAAGGAAGTAAGTCTGATCCTAAAAACTATAGACCCATTTCTCTATTACCAGTGCTGTCAAAATTATTTGAAAAATTACTTAAAATTCGACTTTTAACACACCTTCGAGTAAATAGAGTTTTAAATAAAAGACAATTTGGGTATCAAAGGGGTGTTGGTACTTTAGACGCCATATATACGTTATTGGATGATGTGATAGGCAAAATTAATAATAAAATGAGAGTTGCAGGGATTTTCTTAGATTTAAGCTCTGCATTTGACACAATTGACCATGAATTACTTCTGACTAAAATGAGTCATTACGGAATAAGAGGAAATGCTTTGCGACTATTCTCGTCCTACTTAAAAAACAGGCATATGTACGTTGAAATTGACAAAACTCAGAATAATTATAAGAAAAGGTATAAATCCAAAATTGTACGCATATCGACGGGTGTCCCACAGGGATCTATTTTGGGACCCATTTTATTTTTATTATTTATTAATGACTTGATTAATTATCTAAATAATATTTTACCGGACATTCAATTAGTAATTTTTTCAGATGACACAAATGCCATAGTGGCAGCCAATGACATGGTAGAGTTGACAAAAAGGGTAAATGCTACGTTAGAAGCATTTCATGTGTGGTTCACGGCAAATAAATTATTAATTAATAGTAAAAAGACTCAAATAATGTTATTTAAAACTACAGCCCGTAACAACGATAATTTAAACGTTGCCTTGAATGAAGTCGACATTGAGCTCGTAGCCGATGTAAAATTTTTAGGTATATATATTGACCAACTGTTAAACTGGAAACCAGAATTGAAAGCAATTGGTGCATCGGTGTCGTCTGCATGTTACGCTCTGAGAGCCCTGAGAAATGAAGTCAGTATAGAACAGATAAAGATGGTATATTTTGCGCTAGTAGAGTCAAAAATTAGATACAGCATACTTTTTTGGGGAAATAGTTATGAATATAATTGTAGAAGGGCTTTCATACTACAAAAACGTGCAATTCGTACTATGGTCCGCATCTCACAAAGGGAAAGCTGCCGACAACATTTCATCAATCTAGGCATACTTACCGTACCAAGTCTTTATGTACTAGTACTTTTGAGTAATATGGCCAAATACATACAAGACTATGAGACAGTTGAAGAACGGCAGATAAGGGAAGGCACCCGTAGACTGGACTTGAAAAATAACAATCTTACAAGTCATAACCTAAGAATTGTTGAACACAGTCCACGATACCAGTCTGTAAAATTGTTCAACAAGTTGCCTTTAGACATAAAAAGTGCTGTTTACAATAGTGCTTTCAAAATAAAACTAAAGAAATTCTTATTGAATAAATGTCTATATGCTGTAGAGGAACTGTAATTTTATTTTATTTTATAGAATTGTAATTTTATTGAGATGGTCAAGGGTTGTTAAATTTTATTGGATTTTGTTCTTTCTGATTTATTGTACTAACCATGAATTCATTATTTCTAATTATTTTTTTATCTATCTATGCTAAATTCTTTTATTAAATGTTTTAAATATCAATGGGCTGGCCATATTGTTTAATTTACTTACATGTTGCAATGTACTAATGAAAAAATGAAAATTTATTGTTTTATAATTTTTGATGTAATTTATGAAATTCAATGAATGTAATCTATTGTAGTATATATACTGTGATTGTGTGTAAATTCGGATACAAAATAATTGTTTTACGAATAAATGACTTATGACTTATGACTTACAGACGCTTGCCTCTACCCGCGGTGGTACTCAAACAGATAATATTTTTCTAACTTCATTTGCGAAGTTGGATTTTAAAACTCCTTCTTCAGTTACCATCGCCCTATGCGGGCCCGTTTTTAGACAATGTGGGTTTTAATGTTCATGTTACAACAAAAAACCCTCCTCTTAGTCCGTATTATTATGCAACTTCGGAACCCTATTACTACGCGTGGCCCAACACGCACTTGGCCGGTTTTTTACCATATTATTTCAATGTTTTCATTGTTACATAAGTACGCCAAGTTTCAGCTTACTCGGATGCCAGGAAGTGCTTGTAAAATGGATTACTAGTTGCACATACAAAAGCAAGGTAATATAAAATTAGCAAAAAAAAAAATGGAAAAAAAACATGAAATAAAATGTGTATGTTTGACGGTGGCCTTGAATTAAATATTTCGTGTTTGCTTCATGGTTGAAATCCTTGATCTAAGTGGATGACCCAAGAAAAAGTGAATCAAGTAATAATTTAGGCCCGTTTGCGCCACCCTGGGTAATCTTACGAACTCCGAGTTAGTAGCTAACTCGTGCCCATTAGATATGACATATTGTCAATTAAACCTCGAGTTAGGAACTAACTTTTAGTTAAGTTTTTGGCGCAACGGGGTCTTAGTGTAAGGTACCTACTTAATAGAAAACATTCTGCACTTCATTACCTTAAATCTTAGTTTTCCAACGGGTGGTTCGGCGTACGGTATCCCTTTGAAACTGTAGTACTGTCCATCCTGAGTAACTAAGTCCAGTAGCTCGCCCTCCAACTTGCCTTGCTCCACTTTCACTTGGATTCCATCACTTAGTACGTCTTGTAGTATACTGCGAAATATTATTTACAAAACATTACCAAGGAGGTCCAAAAGATCGCGGTATATTTTCCTTAAAATGTAGATGTATTATAAGGAAAATTTCCCGTAAACTTTTAGACGTACCGTCGTAATAAGTGCAATTAGGTATTTAGTGAACTTTTGAAGAGGGTTCAGAAGGTCAACATCCCGGATTAAATAATGCTATCTACGGCCACGTACGAGATAACACAACCACGGCGCCAACCGTGTTGTCATGTACAGAAATAAAGGGTGTCTCAGAATGTTTTCCGTTTTTGATACTTAAAAAAAACCATTAGAATTTATTCAAACTCGTTTTATTTACTCTTTATTCAGTAAATAAAACGAGTTTGAACTAATTAGCTTTTAAATTTTGTTTATGAAAAACAATAGTTTTAGTGCACGCGCCGCTACCTGCTTGGGGCCTTTACTGGCTACTTTGGATCCAACGACATGCTCATGAAGATAGGTCTAACCGCGACAGCCATGTGCAGGTTGTGTGGGGAACATACGGAACGCATGGAGCACGCTGGTAAGCGAATAAGTCTTTCTGTCTCTGTTCTTTCTGTCAAAAAGTATGGTAGAAGGAAGAGGAAACCTTTAAAAGAAGAACAAGACCTAGGCCGAAGCCTGTCTGGGTCGCGGATAAATTTGAAATAGAGTTACCGCTTCCCTAGCACAAGCAACTGAAGGAACACTGGTGGGTTTTAGTAAAAGTCTGACACGCCCTGACCACCCGCTTCACCCAGAGCGGAAGAAGTCATTGGATTATTTACAACTCCAAAAAAACAAAAACGCTTTACTTACATTAGTAATATTACACATAAAGTTTTCATTTTGATGTAGTTGCCTACACACGCAGTATTCATTTAAATAAATAGATAACATTACTGAAGTTCATAAACATAGAAAGCACTGAACGGAGGCGAATTGCTCTAACGTAAAGATAAACTGATTTTATAGACAAAATTAATTTTGCCGTTGGAAAGCAGTTGCCCCCGTACAAAGGTCAGTTAACTTATTTGCAGTTTACCAAATGCAAATAAGTTAATAATAGTTTTTTTTTGTTTTTGGATTGAAGTACGTACTTGAACTTTACGGTTTTCGGCATTTCCCTTTATTAGTGCTATCTTCATTGCTTCTTGCGTAGATCAACAGGAAGCACCGTATAGGTTTGGATTCCCTTGTGATTCGTCAAATGTGTGGCATAAATGGCCGTATCTTTTGATTGCATTCATTCAGAAGTTTGATTTTTTTACAGCTGTAAGGGGTAGCAGATTACGATATTAGTTTCAACTAGATTCCTCCAGGGGTTCCAGTGCAAAAGGTCTTGACACAAGGACATACAACAAAGTGATCCTTTATGGGTTCCTTTGTTCATGGAACCCTAAATAGAATAGATTATAGGTACCTAATTACTTTTAATAAAATTTTTGTATAAAAATAATAATCATCGCGATAATAACTGACAAAATGAAATCAGCGTGGGAATATCAGACAGAAATATTTTATTGTGTTCTGTTTATCAAACATACAATTACTGTTCGTGGCTACATACCGGTCAGACAAAATTTGAGTATAGTTGAGTCAAAATTTGAGATTATCGACACGAAAAGAAGAAGAAGAAGAATTACTGTTCGATACGTGATCAATTCTTTTTTTTTTATCTTGCCTACAGCTAAGGTGTGGAATTCCCTGCCGGAGTCTGTGTTTCCCGACAGCTACAATCTAGGGGTCTTTAAGTCAAGAGTGAATAGGTTTTTTCTAGGCAAGCATGAATCACCGTCGACCACATCATCGCTTACCATCTGCTGAGATAGTGGTCAAGCGCGAGCCTATATAAATGAAATACATTAGAGTAGGTATTTACAATGTTTATGCATGCCATGTAGCGACAAATACACAAGTAGGTACCCCACCTGATGGTGAAGTAAATGCAGCCACTTTAATAGATATCAGCAATACCAAAGGCATGTTAATTAAAATTTAAGTAATTTATTTATTTATTGGTTCACCAACAATTATTTACACTAGTTTTATGCTAATGGTGGCATGCAAAAATATATGCAACAGTGCAACAATCACATAAAGATACACTCCGCATGCTTAAAGGAGTTGTACATAAATTAATAAAATTAATCTAGTTCTAAAATAATTACATATCTAAAAGTCTAAATATTAAAACTTATAGCAATATAACATAAAATAATATAATAATAATTTTAGGTACTTATTATCTATGAAAAAATGATTTGATCTATTTAGTTATCGCACTTATGAACTTCAGTGTCTGTCTTTTGTAAATATGTATTGCATTTTAAAACACGGGCAATAAAAAAATCAAACAAAAAATAGATATATTTTTAAAGAAAGAAAGAAAGAAAGAAAGAAAGAAAGAAAGAAAGAAAAAATATTTATTTGTGACCCGCACAGGAGACACGAGATAAGCAACACAAACAATAATAAAAAAATTAAAATAAATAACCCCGTGCGAGACCAAAAAGGCTCCTATCTCAGCATGTGCAACGATATTAAAAAGAAAATAACGCAATTTTTCTTACAATATCGAGTGTATGTTTTTTTTCTTTCGCTTTAAGTGTGTGAGAAAAATAAATTAAATTGAACTTTTAAATTAAAAATCTAAATGAAGGCTCAACTTTTTTTGATTGAAACCCAAAATAAAATACAATTTTTGACAAGGACAATGTAACTTATGCATATGTAAGGCTCGAAGATCGAAAACGCTCGTTGAGCGAAAAAAATATTCATAACGCGATGTGGCTTCATTCAAACGGCCACAACGCGTTGTGGCAGTGAAGAAATGCCAGAACACGTTCTCAGCCTTGCCTCCACGTGGCGTACACTGGGCAACGTCGGCTCCAGCTGCTCACTCGCTTTGGGTGGACAGTTGGGGCTGGCGGCTAATTTTCAACACACGAGGAAGGGTCACGGATCATCGTTGATGGTCTGTGAAGGGAACCGGGCAAATGATAGGATGGCTAGTCCGTCGCTTAGGTGGGCCTTCTAACGCCTACTCCCCCCTCTGCTTACGGAGGGTAGGTCGAGTGGGCGTAGAGTGGGCAGAAAGGATAGAAGGAGGGAGAAATAGGGACCTCACCCCTTAACGGCAAAACAAAATAAAAAAATAATGGAAAAAGGCTTTTGTAAAAAACGTCCCCAGGTGGGTCCCGACTGCTCGGCGGTTGGGGATCCCACCCCACTTCGGCGGGCTGCCCGCCGTATTCTGGAGTGGGCAACAAATGTCTTCCGTCTGTCTCAGACAACAACGACAACCAAACGTAAATAATAAACACACCACCGGTATTGAAGACACAACTGAAGTTTTGCTGAATAGTCTTATACCTGATGACTTAATGACAACGACTACCATCAACAGATCAGATCATGTACCACCAATCACCAGCGTCAGACCTTCCATCCACTGACGAATTTATTAACGTTGTCAAGAGTTTAACACTCAACAAGTCATCAGGTGAAGATAAAATATCTAATCGGATGATTACAGAAGCGTATAAAACAGCCGGTGACGCGATTTTTACCGTTTACAACCGTTGTATTGTGGAGGGTGTGTTTCCTCGTATATGGCGACGCGGATTTATACGAATTATCCCCAAAACTTGCGACCAAACATTACTTCTATCCAAGGGCGGATCCAGGATTTTTTTCTGGGAGGGGCACAAGGGGCGGACAGGCAAAAAAATCAAAAGTATCATACTTTATGTTTATTTCTACAAGTTCAAGTATGTATAGGAAGGTTTATGAAAGACAAGAGCTTCACTCGTATTCTTTCTGTTCATCATCATCATCATATCAGCCGAAAGACGTCCACTGCTGGAAATAGGCCTCCTCCAAGCGTCACCACATTGATCAGTTCCGTGCGTCCCGCATCCAGCGGATCCCCGCAACCTTCACCATGTCATTGGTCCATCTGGTGGCAGGCCTTCCAACGCAAAGTCTTCCAGTTCGCGGTCTCCACTCCAAAGCTTTTCTGCCGCATTGGCCATCTGTTCTGCGAGCAATGTGCCCTGCCCACTGCACGTCAGTTTGGCAATTTTTCGGGCTATGTCGGTAAACCTGGTTCTCTTGCGGATCTCTACATTTCTGATTCATTCACGCAAGGACACTCCGAGCCTGGCCCTCTCTATTGCCCTTTGGGTGACTGTAAGCTTTCTGATGAGGCCCATTGTGAGCGACCACGTCTTAGAGAAATAGGTTCGTCTTGAGAAACTGTAATAATTTGGACGAGAAGATACCGCGCAGCTTCCCGAATGCTGCCCGACCGAGTAGGATTCGACGGTTGACCTTTTTCTCGAGGTTGGACCTGCCTAGCTGGACCGTTTGTCCCTGGTAGACATGGTCGTCCACGGCTTCGGCTGCGGAGCCGCTGACCTTGATAGGAGTGGGTGCGACATGGGCGTTCAACATCACCTTGGTTTGTCCATGTTCATTTTTGGACCCATTCTTTCGGAAGCTCTACTGAGGTCATCAAGCGTTGTACTGGGGTTCTCCATGGTCTCCATGACAGCTTTATCATCGGCGAACCGAAGGTGAGTGATGTGCTCGCCGTTGACGTTGATGCCTAACCCTTCTCAAGTCCAGAACCTTGAAGACATCCTCCAGTGCAGCATTGATTTGTTTATTTCTGTATATTTTTGTTTTCTCTGTCAATTTGATTTGCTTCTTAGTATGTACTATGATGGAATTTGCACAGAGGTCAAGTACTTGGGGGGTGATCCTTGATAGCAAATTGCTCTGGAACAAGCATCTTGACTATAAACTGAACAAATGCACGAACGCACACTACCAGTGTAAAAAAATGTTAGCAAAAACATGGGGCTCTCTCCAAAGATTACTCTGTGGCTATACACAGCGGTGATCAGGCCAATTTTGGCTTATGGCGCTCTGGTTTGGTGGACGAGGACAGAACTCTCGACCACCAACACACAACTCACTATCACAAGCTGCATGAGAACCACCCCAACAGCAGCATTGGAGATAGCCCTACAAATCACTACCCTAAACCTGTACATACAGCAAGAGGCGGCGCTAGTTGCCATCATCATGCTAATGCATCTAGGCATATGGGGCAAAAACTTTACCAGTCCACACACTAAAATCCTGGACCGGGCGATTGAGTATCAACCTCTCATCGCTGCTCCGTGTGACAAAATACAAAAATAACCTATGTTCAACAAAAACTATAACATACAAACAATAGAGGAAGAAAGGGATCAGTCAGGAGCTAATGAAGTACGAATCTACACAGATGGCTCGAAAACAAATAACGGTTCAGGTGCTGGCGTACACTCCCTTGACCTCAACATTAACTTTCACATACCACTAGGCACACACAGTTCGATATTTCAATTTGAATGTGTTGCCTTAACACAAGCCGCAAAAACCGTAAATCGTATAGGCATCCAGAACTACGGTATCAGATTCCTATCTGACAGTCTGGCTGTGCTCAAAGCTTGGGGCAACAGTTTGCCGTTGGAAAACTGTTGCCCCCGTACAAAGGTCGCGTCAGTTTACCAAATGCAAATAAGTTAATAATAGTTTTATTTTTTGTTTTTGGATTGAAGTACGTACATGATCTTTACGGTTTTCGGAATTTTCTTTTATTAGTGCTATAATATGAACATTGCTTCTTGCGTAGGTCAATAGGAAGCACAGTATAGGTTTTGATTCCCTTGTGATTCTTCAAATATGCGGCATAGACGATTCCATATCTTTTGATTGCGTTCATTCAGAAGTTTGATTTTTTTACAGCTCCAAGGGGTTGCAAACTGAAGATTTCTATATTAATTTCAACTTGATCCCTCCAGGGATTCCAGAGCAAAAGGTCTTGACACACGGACAGACAACAAATTGATCCTATAAGGTCATTGAGTTAAATGTACTACATAATAGAGAAGCTATTTCAAACAAAAGATTGCGCGTAATTCGGTGACAGCGGGGCAAGCAGAGGGGGGTTATGTTCTTACAGATAAACAATCAATGCGCGCAGATGAACTTTTTCTTACTATTTGACATTTACACAAACATGGCCGCCCTCCCGCCTCCGCGGTGACGCGACGTCACTTGACTTACTTGACTTGACTTAAGATCCTATGGCCCCTAGCTGGGGCAGAGGGCTTCTACAGTAATCCTCCATCGAGACCGGTCTTGAGCTTCACGCTTCACCTCGCTCCACGCCATTCCGATACTCGTCGCTTCAGCCAATACGGTGCGTCGCCATGTTTGTCGGGGATGGCCTCGTTTCCTTTTTCCTTGAGTATTCCAATCCAAGGCCTGTTTAGGAATATGATTGGAATCCCTCCGGAGCGTGTGACCAATCCAACACCATTTACGCCGCTTGATCTGGCGGCCGATCGGGGTCTCGTGGCATCTCTCCAACAGCTCAACATTAGAGATGATCTCGGGCCAGTAAATTCCGAGGATACGACGAAGGCATCGGTTGACGATGACCTGGATTTGGCGTGAGATGTCCTTTGTTACCTTCCACGTTTCGCACCCGTAGAGCAGCACGGAATTGACATTGGACCCGAAGATTTTGAGTTTAACCCTTCGGGTCAGTTTCCGCGATTGCCACACATGTCTCAGCTGTGCGAAGGTAGCTCGCGCTTTGGCGATCCGTGAAGTGATATCCTCTTCAGTTCCTCCAGTCTCTGACACGACACTCCCAAGGTACGTGAATTTGTGGACGCGTTCCACAACCTCTGTGCCGATTAACATTGGTGAGAATTCCTCACACCTGTACGCATCTCCTGGATCTTCCGGATGTTAATTTTGAGCCCATTTTTCGCCGCCTCCTGGCGCATGTCGTTCAGTTTCGCTTGCATGTCGGCATGTGTATGACTCAGCAGGCATAGATCATCAGCATAGTCCAGGTCTCCCAAGACGTTGGTCAATCCCCACTCTATCCCGCGACGCCTACTATGATTAATACGCAACATGATTCCGTCGAGAACGATTATAAAATGGGCTGTCTTCTTTCGCCCCTCCTGGGCGAAAGAAGACAGCCCTGGCGGACACCGGCGTGCACTGCGATGTCCTCTGAAATGAGGCCTTCGTAACTCACCTTGCAGGAATATTTCCTGTAAATGCTCTCCAACAGGCGGACCATTTTTGGCGGTACTCCTATGTCCAAGAGGCGGGACCAGATGCTGGACCACTGCAGCGTATCAAAGGCCTTTTCGAAGTCGACGAAAGTAAGATAAATTTCCCTTTGCCATTCTGCTGCCTGCTCGAGAATGATACGAAGAGTGTTGATCTGGTCCGTGCATGAGCGGCTCGAACGGAAGCCCGCCTGCTCCCCGCGCAGAAGAGGCTCATCGGCCTTCGACAGCCTATCAAGTAAAATCTTACAGAACACTTTAGAGGGAGTCGACAGCAACGTAATGCCCCTCCAGTTATCGCAACTGCTGAGATCACCTTTCCTGGGCACGGTAATTAAAAGTCCTCTGTTCCAGTCGTCCGGGAGTTCTTCAGCGGTCCATATCCTTTCAATTAAAGGCGTCAGCACGTCAACGGCGGATGCTAAGTCTGCTTGTAACATTTCCGCAGTTATCAGGTCGAGTCCAGGTGCTTTGCCTGCCTTCAAAGAGACGATCACTTCAGTCACTTCAGAGGCTGACGGTGGTTCCGTGTCGATGTCGAGAGATCGAGGTGGTGTAGAACCTACCTGCAGCGCGTCAGGCGTCAGAGATGCTGACAATCGGAAGACCTCCTCATAGTGCTGGCGCCAGCGCTGCAGCCGCCCTTCCGACGTCACAATAAGCTACCCCTCTCTGGATTTAAGCGGCTTCTTCTTCTTAAGCCTTCTGTTTCCTGCCAAGGTCTTCGTGGCTTTATACAGCTCTTTCAAGTTGCCGGAGTTCGCAGCGTGTTGAGCACGATCAGCAATATCATCAGCCCAACGCCTTCTATCTGCACGCGTACTGCGATAAATCGCCTTGCGTTTCTGGCGGTATTGGGCATTAAGGTCGGCTCGTTCGGCATCATCACGCGTCTCAAGCAGTTTGAGGTGTAACTTCCTTCTATCCTCAATGAGGCTCCACGTTTGAAGTGACATCCAATCCTCGCGCGCATGAGTTGATTTATGCCCAAGGACCACGGAGCTGGTTTCCGTATAGGCCTTTCTAATGCGGCTCCATTCCTCGTCCACTGAGTCCGCAGCATCCTCCAGTCCAGAGAACCGATTGCGTAGCCCAAGCCTTACGGGTGTCCGTGACGCGACGTCACGAGATACAATAAATTGATAAAATATAATTAAATTAAGCGTGTTTTCAACTTACTGTTGAAAACTCATTCCTTGAATTTTATTTATATTTCTCGAGTTGTTTATTATTATTCCGTTTATTTAACTTTGTACACACTTTATATTTACATTTTTAAATATTTCTTTATAAAAAACAAATCATTAAAAAAAACATTTAAAAATATAACAAAAATGGTTGTCCACCGGTGTCGGGAGCAGGGTCCAAGCTACCGGTGGTTCGGCCTCCAGAGACAGGAACCTCCTCACAATGCGAGCCGTATCGAGGAGTACTGCCTTCTGTATCAGGCCCTTGATCCAACCGTGCAGTGACAGCCTCGACAGATGGTCGTCGAGGCTCTTGGCCATCAGGCCGTTGGCCGTAATGACAATCGGCACAATGATCGCCGAGTCCACATTCCACATGTCGACAACCTCGTGTGCTAAGTCGAGATACTTGATTTGTTTCTCTTTCTCAGCTTTCACGAGGTTCTCGTCATGCGGAATGGTGACATCGATTATCATTGTGCGGCGCGCTAATCGGTCTATCACCACTATATCTGGCTTATTAGCAACAATAGTCCTATCAGTGATGATAGACCGATCCCAGTACAACGTGACATGGTCATTTTCGAGAACTGGGTCGGGCACATACTTGTAATACGGTACCTCCGATTCCACTAGATTGTACTTCAAAGCAAGTTGCTGGTGAATAATCCTGGCAACTTGATTATGCCTGTGCAAGTACTCGCCGTTAGCGAGACGAGAACAACCAGAGATAATATGTCTGATGGATTCACCCGGACGGTGGCATGCCCGACATATGTCAACCGTGCCGTCCTTCATTATATGTCTCCGGTAGTTATTCGTCAGGATAACTTCGTCCATAATTGCACAGACAAAACCTTCAGTTTCCCCGAAAAGGTCACCGAAACGTAGCCAGGATACGGACGCTGGGAAATCTACATCGGACCCATGTAGAGCCCGATAGAAGCGTCCGTGTAGCTCCTTGCCTTGCCATACCTCTTTGCGTTCTTCAGTAGTTAGTATTACAGGCTTGCGCCAGTTCTCTTTAGCCATGGACAACGGGGTGAGTCCCTTGTCCACTGCGACCACATCCCGGTGCATACCCACTTCAGCTTTTAAAAAATATTCTCTGAGGCTGCACACCTCGCGGTTGTGAAGAGTCTTGGCGTTTAAAAAGCCTCGACCCCCACACTTCCGCGGGATGTACAGTCTCATCACTGATGATCGCGGGTGATGCATCCGGTTTGCGGTCAGCAGTGTCCGGACCGTCCTATCGAGGGCGTCGAGCTCGGTCTGAGTCCATTTGAGTATACCGAAAGAGTACATCAAAACCGGCATGACCCAACTGTTGAAGGAGCGCACCTTATTTCCGCCTGACAAAAGGCTATTTAATACCTTTTTTAGGCGGCCAAAGAACCGCTCCTTCAGCAGTTGCTTCATGTCAGCACTGTTGATGCCCAACGCTTCCGACATACCCAAATACTTGTAAGTTTCGGTCGAGGAGAGGTGTCTGAGGTGTATGGAATCAGAGAGTTGAATTCCCTCGGATTCCATAATCTCCCCTTGCTTTACATGCATGACTGCACATTTGTCCACACCAAATTCCATCCTGATGGAGTTACTGAAGGTTTCAGTTACCTTCAGTAGCTCCGTCAGTTGGAATTTGTTGGGGGTAAAGAGTTTCAGATCATCCATGTAAAGGAGGTGAGATATGACCTGACCACCTCTTCTCAACCGATAGCCTAGTCCTGAATCCTCCAGCAGTGTACTTAGAGGATTCAGGGCTAAGCAGAACCAAAGTGGACTCAAACTGTCGCCCTGAAATATCCCCCGCTTAATCCATACAGGCTCGTCATCCCCCTGAATCGGTCGACATCCTGGATATCGAAGGACTGTCTTCCAATGCCCCATACATGACTCAAGGAAGGTGCATAGAGTTGCATCTATTTTGTACAACTCCAGCACCCTCATGAGCCATGTATGTGGCACAGAGTCGTAGGCCTTCTTGTAGTCTATCCAGCATGTCGAGAGATCCTTGCGGGATCGACGAACCTGCTGGCTTATGGCCATGTCAATGAGGAGTAGCTCCTTAGTGCCGCGGGACCCATTCCTACATCCATTCTGAGAGGTAGACATTATTGAGTTAGCTTCAATGTGTTTATCAATTTTTGCTCTCAGGATGGATGTAAGAAGTTTATAAACCGTCGATAGACAAGTAATTGGTCTATAATTCTTGGGTTCCGCGGGACTACCTGTCTTATGGAGCAGGTGGGTAACGCCTGTTGTTAAAAACTGCGGCAGCGACCCAGTCTCTAAACATGACTGGAATTGAGATGCCAGTAACGCGTGTGAGCTGCTATACCATTTTAGCCAAAAGTTATGCAGTCCGTCCGGTCCCGGAGACTTCCAATTCGGTAGCGGACGAACTGCTTTGGCTACATCAGGTGGACTGATGATTACTTTTTCCATATCTGGTATAGCATCACACACGCGCTCGACATCACGCATCCAGCCACCCTCAGTGTGACAGACGGGCACCGACCAGATGCTTCGCCAGAATGTACTCGTGGCGACATCATCCGGGCGGCACACGTCAGTCACACTGTGCTCAGATCGCTCCCAAGTTCTGTATACCCACCTCTCATCACTCTGGAACATGCGATTCTGCGAGTACCGGTCAACCCGCCGCCTATACCGCCGAATACGGCTGGCCCATGCACAAACTTTCTGCTTCAGGAAGTCGATGCGCTCCGTGACACGGGACATGTATTCTCGAGGACTGATTCCAGTCCCCGAAAACGCCCGCCTCACGAAGCGCATCACGCGTGGTCGTGTATTGCCCTCCCTGAAACAGCATAGTTTGCCGATGAGTACCCTGGCCCCATCGATACGCCGTTGGATCCTGCATTGCCAGGCTGGCACGGCAGGCTTTGGCCGAATAGTCTCGTTTGGGAACTTAACATTGGCCAAACGACATGCCGCTACAGCCCCGCAATACAGGATTGAGTGCGTATCAACGAGGCTCTCGCTGCTTTCAAAGATATTCTTAAGCAGCGAGTCCAAGGCACACACCAGCGCCCTATTCTTCTTGTGCATAGGCAACCGTGGCAATCGGGGTCTAAGTTCAGTCGGTGTTGACCTATACTCGCGAAGCGCATCCTCCAGTGCGCTCCTCAATCTTTCATTGCACTGGCTACTTACTGTAACAACCCTATCATCTGCCTCTTCGGTAACATGATTGGATCGCGGCGGGATCACAATAGTGGCTGGCGGTGTCGCGGTCTGTGTCGGGGTTGAGACGATTTGGTTGTTCAGCACTTCTGAGCGCAGCCTATCAAGTGCGGCGTCGTCCAACCTGTGATTACGCTGGATGACCCGCACCTGATCCGACAATCGTTGGGCTGAGACGTTTACAGTTGGTTCAAGGTCCTGAAACAGAGACAGCATCCTAGCACGGTACGCAGTGAGGTTAGTTCCCCCCTCAGTAGACCCGTAATATGCGCGCATGACGTTCTCATTCATATTTTGAGTCCATCTCATGCGCTGCACACAACCACCGGCAGCGGGGACCCGGCTTGGAGCCGGTTGGCTCCTAGGTCCCAAACTCCTCGGCAGCCGGCCTCTCCCCTGCCGACGTACAGGTGTTGGCGACGTCGGCGGGGAAAAATACTCATCGCTCGAGCTCGACGTGGCATCAGCCACCGATGACACAGGTGATCCGAGGTCCGGCGGCGGCGGGGCGGAGCTGAGCGACGAGTCCGGGGGTAGAAGTCGTGCGCGACTAGCTGCTGCTCTCGTCAACATTATGCTTTTTCCTTAAACATTTTCACTTTTTCCTTAAACATTTTCACTCTATTTGACGTCGTCACTGACATGTCAACTGGTTTATTGTATTTTTTATGAATTGGATTGGTTTTTTGAGTGGATATTATAGGTGAATTGGTTTTATCTTCTTATTGGTTTCTTCTGTTGGGTACTTTGTTCGAATTTGGTGATTGTAGAATTTTTTAAATTAATTAAATTGTGGAGGAAAAACGCAAACATGTTGACATTTTAGTGTTGCCAGTTACGTTATTATTATTATTATTATTTTTAAGTATTTCAACTTCTCAGCTCTTAGGCTGGTTAAAGCTACATTTACGGGCCGAGACCAAGTAAATGCAGCGTGAGGTGTGTTATGTTGTGGACGAATGATGTGGAGCTATTTCGTTTTCATCAATTTGCATGAACTTTCTGACAATTCGACATGTGTTCAAGATGGCTGCTTTTTGAAGGGTGATAAAGATGTTTTCATTTAGATCAAGCAACTTCAGACTATGGAGAAGGTGGTTCGGAATAACGCCTGTTGTAGACAGGACTATGGGGACCACATAAACTTTTTCTTGCCCCCATATTCTACCTATTTCGTCCTTGAGTTCTGCATACTTACTAATTTTTTCTGTAATTGTCTTCTGTATATTATGTGTATTGGGAACAGCAATATCTATTAGGTAAGTGACTTTATTTATTTTATCCTGTAGGGTAATATCCGGTCTATTGTAGTGAATTGTCCTATCAGTGAGTATGGCGCGGTCATAATAAAGTTTATGTTTATCATTTTCTAGTATAGTTTGTGGTGTGTAATTATAATAAGGGGTGTTAATATCCTGTGTGAGTGAGTATTTAACTGCCAATTTCTGATGTATAATATTTGCTACCTGATTATGTCTGTGTGTGTAATCTGTCTGCGTGAGAGTTGTGCACGCTCCTGTTATGTGCTGGATCGTTTCAGGCTGGGTGTGGCATTTACGACATTTATCGCTATTTACTGAAGGATCTTTGATGATGAATTTTCTGTAGTTTCTAGTATTAATTATCTGGTCTTGTATAGCAATCATAAATCCTTCAGTTTCAGGGAATAAATTACCTATTTGAAGCCATTTATTTGACGCTACTTTGTTTACATGCGATTGTTCTAAGTCATGCGGATGTCGGCCATGAAGTACTTTCTTCTTCCAGTCTTCCATTTTTTGTATCTGTGGGTTATCGACAGTACTATCTTGGTTATCTAACTGTTCACGTAAATTAAGAGGAGTATAATTGAAATCATTTAGTTCTATGGCTTTGTGGATATTACTTGAGCGAGATTTAGTGTGAAAGAATATTTTGAGTCTAAAGACTTGTTTCCGCCAAAGATTCTGGATGTCTGTTAGGCCTCTCCCTCCGTTTTGTCTTTTTATAGTAAGTCTTTCAGTAGCAGATTTAGGGTGTAAATTATTATGTTTTGTAAGAATGGTGCGAGTAGTTCGTTCTAAATGTTCAGTGTCTGTTTTTGTCCATTTAATAACTCCGAATGAGTAAGTTAATATGGGAATAGCAAATGTATTTAAGGCCTTGATAAGATTTTTCCAGAAAGTTGGGTTTTACATATGGCGTTTAGTCTCCTTTTATACTCTGCTGTAAGTGTTTCTTTAATCCTAACGTGATCTAGTCCCTTTAGCTGTGTGTATCCTAAATATTTGTATAAGTCAGAAGGTTCCATTGCCGTAATGATATCTGTGTTATTAACTACATAGTTGCCGGGCTGTATCTTGCCTCGTATGATGTGAAGTGTTTTACATTTCTCCAAACCGAATTTATTATTATTATTATTATACAGGTCCCCAGGTGTCCCAGAAATCGACGTCAAGCCGTAAATGGGTGATAGACCAAGTTATAACAGTTCTCAGAAAAATACGAAAAAAAATCTATCTCATGTTTTAAAAAATTTATGGTCACTTTAAAAATTTACTAAAAAAAATCAATCCCTGTAATGGTTCTTTAACTCCAATTGCTACAAATCCCATAATTTATCTAATTTTTTTATTATTATGTAATCTTGAATAATGCTTGTGTAGATTTTTGCCTAAAATTCAAAGCCAACTCCTCCTACTTGGAAGAAAATTAAACTTTTTCAAAACCAAATTATTCAAATTTACTATTTCGCCCAACTTTAACTGACTGTACTGAAAAAAAAATGTACTACGCTAGTTTGGCAAGTAACATGAAAAATTGGCGCATTTAATAAGGATTCAAAAATGGTGTAACACTTGCTAGATTACGTTTTCAATAATTGGTCAAGTTTTTTTTTGTAAATAGTCTCAGTTTTTACACAAAATGTCCATACTTCCTTAAAATGACTTTAGCTTACCTAAAGCTTTGCTAAACTCCGTTTCTAGTTCGATAGAGACGGAGAGAGTCATTTTACGAAGTGTGAGCGAGCCAGAGAGTGACGCTACCTTTATCAGTGACACAACCTTTATCATGAAACGGAGATACAATTTACCGATGAGTGCGAATGAGACAGCAGTAGTTATTGTTCTGTTTTGTAAGCGCAGACGCACACACAATTACAAATCAGTACGTAAAATTAAAAAATTGAATTTAATTAATTTAATTGATTTTTTTTTAATTGCTCTTAAATTACGTAAAATTTCGATTTCTTATCTCGCTCACACTTCGTAAAATGACTCTCTCCGTCTCTATCGAATTAGAAACGGAGTTTAGCAAAGCTTTAGGTAAGCTAAAGTCATTTTAAGGAAGTATGGACATTTTGGGTAAAAACCGATACTATTTACAAAAAAAAATTTGACCAATTATTGAAAACGTAATCTAGCAAGTGTTACACCATTTTTGAATCCTTATTAAATGCGCCAATTTTTCATGTTACTTGCCAAACTAGCGTAGTACATTTTTTTTTCAGTACAGTCAGTTAAAGTTGGGCGAAACAGTAAATTTGAATAATTTGGTTTTGAAAAAGTTTAATTTTCTTCTAAGTAGGAGGAGTTGGCTTTAAATTTTAGGCAAAAATCTACACAAGCATTATTCAAGATTACATAATAATAAAAAAAATTGATAAATTATGGGATTTGTAGCAATTGGAGTTAAAGAACCATTACAGGGATTGATTTTTTTTGTAAATTTTTAAAGTGAACATAATTTTTTTAAAACATGAGATAGTTTTTTTTTCGTATTTTTCTGAGAACTGTTATAACTTGGTCTATCACCCATTTACGGCTTGACGTCGATTTCTGGGACACCCTGTATACTTTATTGTACACCACAAAAATACAAACATACAGAACAATCATTTTTACATTTAAACAGTATCTCAATACACACGAAGGCATTTTATAAGAAACAAAACGAAGTACTCAAACGTGTCACGTTGCAGCGAGCGCAGACTAATTGAGTTGGAGTACGCGTGCTCTAACGCGTGTTACAAACAATTAAGTTGAAGAGTCTCCTCTAGTACGTAGCATTTAACTCAATGTATAAGGGTTCCTTTTACCTTTATAGTTTTACATATTTCAAGTGAAATTTATTCAAATCAATAAAAGCATGTTATCATGAATTAATTGAATCATTTGTGGGTTACACTTTAATTAACAAATCCGGTAGGTGATGCAAACAGCACCCTTGATAAGTTATAAAATAACTCGTATTAAGAGGAAATGCGGTCGCAGATATCCGACTGAATTTCCAGCCAAGCCAGCCAAGTGCGTGTCGGGCCACGCGCATTGATAGGGTTCCGAAGTTGCATAATAATACGGACTAAGAAGAGGAATTTTTGTTGCTCACAAGGAGTTATAAAATCCAACTTCACATGTGAAGTTACAAAAAATATTATCTATTTGAGTACCACCGCTGGTAGAGGCAGGCGTTATAATAAAGATTTATAACCAGCGTCACTTAATCATTTGAATACTGCAGTATTGCCGTTATGGAGAAAGTCTTCGTTAAAATCTTCAAATATTTATAAATTGAAAACAAAAATTTTGGTATGAGTATTTTCAAACAACCTACTCAACTAGCAAAAAGTAAAATCAGATTATTCAATGATAGGAACAAACAACCAACGTAAATAAGCTGCAATAAATAATCTATACGAAGGACGTCAATTGCGAAAGGAGTCGATACGAGCGCGCGTTAGAGCCACGGGGAATGGTATGGTTCGTTCATGGATCCTCGCGCGCACGCTCCTTGTTTATTTCTCTTTCGGAATTTGAAAAATTTCGAATGTTATTCACTATTTCGTTCTCGAAATTTCTACGCTACTGAATTAGTGATGTAGTCGGGTCGAATATTGACTATATAGATGGATATCGAAAATATTTAATTAAATATTTCTATAAGATAATATTATGAAGAATTAGCCCGCCCTAATGAGCATAATTAAATTAGTACATAATTTCAAATTGATTTTATTTATAAAATATATAGGTCTTATTTTTTAGAATTAAGAAATCTGGTATCTATCGATATCGATAATGTAATTAAAATTGCAATGTTTTATATTGCACTGATGTGACCATGGTTGAGTAGTAGTAAATATCGACCAAAGACACGAATGTCAAAAAATCACTAAATGAGTACCTAGCGTATAACTTTCCAAAACGAAATGGTGAATACCGCAGATTAGAGGTGAATACATAGGAAACTTTTTCAATTTCCGAAAGAGAAATAAACAAGGAGCGTGCGCGCAAGGATCCAGGAACGAACCATACCATTCCCCGTGGCTCTATAGCGAGCTCGTATCGCCTCCTATCGCAATTCGCACCCGCGGTGGTACTCAAATAGATTTTTTTTTTCTAACTTCAGTTGCGAAGTTGGATTTTATAACTCCTTCTTCAGTTACCAGTTAGTCCTTCTTTAGTTTAAGTCAAGATTGAATAGGTTACTTCTAGGCAAGCGTGCTTCACCGTACACCACATCATCGCTTACCATCAGGCGAGATAGTGGTCAAACGCGAGCATATAGATTTTAAATTAAAAAGAAACATCATATGTGGGCCCGTTTTTAGACGTTGTGTGCCGCTGAAATCGTTTTAATGTTCTTAGTTCGCATTATTAAGCAACTTCGGAACCCTATTAATGCGCGTGGCCCGACACGCAATTGACCGGTTTTTTAAAGGATAGTAAACTAGTCTTTACACTTCATCTTCACCGGCCAAGTGCGTCAGAACGCCTTTTCAAAAGATCCTCTGATGCCAAAAATGTACCTACTTCTAAATTAATTTATATTCACAGATTTGTACAGGATGTGTTAGCTGATGCAGTTCAAGTGCAGGTGGAACAGGGCTGGTTGGAAGGAGAGATATGCAAATACGTGTAGTAGTGGCCTTCAAAACGTGACAATACGTTTTGAAGGCCACACATTTGAAATTGCTATTTTTCCTAAACTATAGAAGTTAGAGCCATGCCGCCAGTAATTAATTGTCCAATATCTCTCCTTCCAAGCAACCCTGTTCCATCTGCACGTGAACTGCATCAGCTAACACATCCTGTACAAATCTGTGAATATAAATTAATTTAGAAGTAGGTACATTTTTGGCATCAGAGGATCATTTGAAAAGACGTTCTGATGCAGATGAATGCCTAGATCTTTACTATCCTTTAAAAACTGACACGAAATTGGTTATAAATAGTCGGCAGAAAAAAATACCAAAACATGACTTACATGAGAAGTATTATAAGGTTCATACATAAAAAAAACATTTTTCAAGTCCAACAGTGCTGGCTGTTAAACGCAGAGTCGCTGCAGATCTTACCAACTTGCGGGACGTAGTATTTAATCAAGTGGTTGTATTTTCCCAGCATAAACAAGACCCACTTTTTCGATAAAAATATTATTTTGAACAGTTCCGTAGGTGTCATATTTCTCAGCCTTAGTCCGGGTGTAGGTCCCTTCTATGCCAGATTATTCAAATCCCAAATCTTATAAAAAAAAAACAAATACATCTATTTGGTTCTGATGGAATGGTAGCCACCTAACATCGACATACTCAGGAAACTAGGCAAATTGATTTTAGATTAAATAAAATTATATTGTTAGGATGTTGATATTCGATACACGTTATTATAGACCATAGTTGACCTCCACCCCTTCACCCGATCTTTTATCGCGGTTTATGTCTTCATTTGGCTCTGACTATATTTTTTTTGTTAAAGTACCTATATTGCCCGTCTGGGGCAAACTTCTCCCCTATATCCATTGACTCAAGCGAATGCTATAGGGACTACTACTACCGCTGTGTTGCCTTCTCTGGTCAATCTCTTGTAAACATCTCTAAGTCGTCTACTCACTCTCGGAGGACACCAGCTGCCTTCTGGCTCTAACAACTGAGTAGACTCTAACCCGCCCAATCCCACCTTATCTAGATTTGTGAAAAAAATATGGGGTAATAATTAAGTATCCCTGATATTTTAAAAGATATTCAGTTCGTAGACATCAATTATTTGAACATTCTGGGTCAACAAATAGGAGTAGGTCTTACTTGTTGACCCAGAATGTTATATAAGAAAATGAAAATTTTAATTAATATTCTGTATAACTGAAACTAGATAAAAAAACCTGTTTCGATACCTGTAATAAGAATTGACGTAAGAATATTTTGCTCAAAATGACATATAAATACAGTTGGTTTCATAATATTCTGCTCTTTCTAGTGTTATAATGAAATATTTTTATCTTTAAAAAAATGTCCCATACGTCACAGAATGTTGCTTTACCTAAACTGAATTTTAGAACTTCAATAGACGTATCAGCTAAAAAGTTAACAGGTTTATTTAATTAGAAACTTAATTTGCTCGCCCTGAAAAACTGGGTTTTGTCTCTTACGTCAATTCTTATTACAGGTATTGATTTTTTAAGTAGATTTTATTTCTATAGTTTCTTACGAAGGAGGAAAGGACGGAAAGGAATTAATAGGTAAGGAATTAATATGGGTTGAAGGAAAATATTATATCCGGGTTCTATTAAAACGAGTCCTTTCTCTATGTAAATACATTTTTTATTAAATTTAAATTACCTACGTGTATACCTTCGAGTATAATACGTATGTAGTAAATTTTTGTTATTATTTTTAGTAATATAACTTCATGTTGTCTCACATGTTTTATTTCCAACATCAGCTGCATCTACATCATATGAAATATATGCTCCAATGGAGGAATATAGCTGATCCCAGAAATTGAAATTGTCATCGTCATTCACACTTTTAACAGTCAAGTTGTTTGCTATGTCCACGTACTGCAGAGTCTGGTTGTCAAACAGAGGCCAGGTTGTGTTGAAAACTGTAGAGTTGTAGGTGGGGTTGCTGAAACAAATAAATATTTTTAATTTATCTTTGAGTATCATGTTCATTTCTATTTGCTCGCCTTTTGTAACCCAGAGCTAATCTTTTTTTTTTTGAAAAAGTTATATGTGAGAGTGCGTCTCCGATTTCATGACATGAGACATCTTGCCTATCGTATCCTTCGCCTACATATATATATTCTTCCTTCCCTTGTTCTTTTGTTACTTGGGGTTAACGCAAAACTTTTCTTATTTCACTCTCCCACAATGCATCTACCTTTTCTTAGATATTTCTCTCTCTCTAACTATCAATATAAAATATTCATCACACGCCTACCAGCCAGTAATAAGTGGCTTTAGACTAGTGACATTATATCAACGTAAGCGTTGCGATAGCGATTAGAAAAATGATTACACTAGAGTCAAGAGCAAACACATAAAAAAAAATGAATTTGACAAAAATGTATGGGAATGTCAAGCACTATCAAAATGTCACGTGATCAATCCCTTACATTTTGGCATTGCGACTACCGCCATCGCTTATGTAAATGACGATTTGCCTAAAGCGTCTAATCATTATTATACTTTCATATACACCAGATTTTATTTATTATTATATATAATATTTATTTATATAATTAGATGTAAGTACCGATGTTTAATCATATGCTTCTGTACATGTATAATATTTATAGAAAGATCATTATTATACTATCATTTACACCTAATTAGATATAATTATGTAAGTAACGAAGATAAATGATTTACTTCTGTACATGAATAATATTTATAAAGAATATTATTATTATACTATCATTTACACCTAATTAGATGTATGTAAGTACCGAAGTTAAATCATTTGCTTCTGTGCATGTATAATATTTATAGAAAATAAATAATAAGACAGCATCTTACATACCCGTGTTTAGCAAAGTCCGTGTAGAGCGTAGTGACTAGATCAATAAGTTCAAACTCCGAACTGTTTTTGTTCAAAGTCATATTCATTGATTTTGGATCAAATAAATATAACAAGTCATCTATATGGGCAGCTCCAGAAATGTTGTATTCTTCTCCTTGTAAGCCATACAAATTCCTACTTGACATGCAAGAAAATTGGCCGAAATACCTTGTAGTATTTTCAATAGAAGGCAATCTCGAAAAATATCTCGTAATATCGTATCTAAATTCAGCGTTGTTGGCAAAAGTAACAAACTCCTTTATAGAGTCTATGTCAATACTCTTATTCCCGAAATAATGTTTACGAATTGTATTCGATAGTTCCAGGATGAGATTTGGCCCAAGCTGATTTAAAAGTTTTCGAGGCACAAAAAGTTCAGAATAGTTACTATATTTCTCAATATAGGTCGAAGCGATGACTTCAATAATTGTAACTACCTCTTGGCTAGTGTGTCCAAACAAAATATCCACATTATTGACATACTCAAATTCTTCATAAATATTGTATGACAAGAAATTGTCTGTTCCATTATATTTTTCAATCACAGGTACGAATTGATACATTTTAATTAAGTTATAGGAATACTCTTCAAATGATAATATGCTAGGATTTGTGTCTACCAAATTGGCTGAAGGGACGGACTGAAGAAATTCGAGCAGTTTTTCGGGGTCTTCGGTCTCAAAACCGAGCTTTTTACCAAGGACAATGGCCCGTCTTTCAGGATGAAACGCCAGGCCCCAATCACAAAACGGCGAGCCGCTCAATGCGATAGCCCTGTGGAACAGTCCTTTTGACATCGGAGAACTAATATGCAATGCAACAGATGCGCTGCCTGCGCTCTGACCCATTATGGTGACTCTATCTGCATCACCTCCGAATTGTAGGATATTCTTTTGCACCCATTTCAAAGCTTGAACTTGATCCTTCAGTCCTGCGTTTCCTGGAACTTCTTCAGTTCCGAGGCTAAGGAAGCCTAATGCTTCTAATCTGTAGTTAAGTGTCACGACAACCATATCTTTTCTCAGTAAAAAGTCTGGTCCGTACGAGTCGACATTGCCCGATCCACTTTTATATCCTCCTCCGTGAATGAATACCAAAACTGGTAGAAGTGTTTCAGGCGTCAAGTTTGGCGAATATACATTGAGAAACAAACAGTCTTCATCACCAGGAATGAATGTGTTCGTAAGAATGTCAAGTTGGGGGCACACTGAACCATGCTGAGTTGCGTTTCTAACTCCATCCCACGCAAGAGCAGGCAGAGGCGCCTGAAAATAAATGTTAAAAATATATTGTGT
The DNA here is from genome assembly GCA_964057195.1 of Orthosia cruda. Classification (NCBI taxonomy): domain Eukaryota; kingdom Metazoa; phylum Arthropoda; class Insecta; order Lepidoptera; family Noctuidae; genus Orthosia; species Orthosia cruda. The sequence goes on from OZ059838.1 coordinate 7,183,549, forward strand.
TTAATTTTAAAGGACTTTCTAGAACACAACAGGCCAAATTATTAAAAATCATATTAGTAAGGTTGTAATAATAGTACTCGTATAGGTTTACCTTAAATCTCCGGGTCCCATTAGGGGGTTGAGCGTACGGAATGCCTTTAAAACTGTTGTACTGTCCTTCGCCAGTAATTAAGTCCAGTATCTCTCCTTCCAACCAGCCCTGTTCCACCTGCACTTGAACTGTATCAGCTAACACATTCTGTATGAATCTGTAAATATAATTTCAATTAGAAGTACATACCTATTTGGCATTTAAAGGTCCTCTGAGGCTTCTCAAGCAGAAGATCTTTTAACACTTGTATCTTTAGTATCCTTTTAAAACTGACCGGTAATTGTCAGGATAAAGTCGACAGAAAATAAAGTATTATCGAAACATGACTTACATGATGAATATTATATGTTTAACATATAAAAGTTTCATTGTTGTTAAGTTCGTAGGTGTTGGCTGTTAAAAGTGAAGACACTGTACAAGAACTGCCAACTTGATTGGCGCACTATTTATACAAGTGATCAACAATTGGTGTATTGTAATTATAGTATAAACAAGACTTTCAAAATCTCAATAGCATGACTAATTTTGAATTATTATTTTGGCAAAAATACTGTCTATAGCAGTTCCGTAGGTGTCACATTTCTCAGCTTCAGCCCCGGTGTGTAGGTACCGCCTATCTATACCATTTCAAATTCTAAATCTTCGAACATCAAATGATCGAATTTTGAAAACGTTTTCAACTTAAAAATGAACATTAAAAAAAAACCTCTTTAAGAGTATGATGGTTTGTTTGGCGCTCCGCCTCAAAGTACTAGAATAAAAGGTTTTTTTTTTTGGTTTTCAGTTCCTTATTTCTACGGTATAATTTTTTGTTAAAAATTTTTTTTTTTCGATTTTCAGTTTACTTAATTTCAACAGAATCGGTTCACAATTGTAAATTCAGTCGAAATATTATCAATAAATCCTGTTTTTTTGTACCTTTAGATATGGATTGATTAATAAAATTTAAATGGGACCAACTTTAAGGTATACTCTATCTATTAAAAAAAGATTTATTGAAATCGGACCACTCTATTAAAAATTTATGCGTGGATATACATCTTACTAATATTATTTTGCTTAGTTTGGATGTGTGGATGTATGTTTGTTACTCAATCGCGCCAGAACGGATGTACGGATCTGGATGAAATTTGGCACAGAGATAGATGGAATAGCAACTTTTCATCTCGATATAATGGTCCCCTGGAATGAAATAACACTTTTCACGCGAAGCTGCTGGCAGAAGCTAGTAAAAATATACATGTCGAATTGAGAACCTCCTGTTTTTTCGTCGGTTAAAAATAAATATCGTTCGGCTGGGGGCCGGCCAACTGCAACATGAGTGCGTCACAATTGCCTGAAGTTCACTTGACCGAAGCACGTTCCACACCCCGAAGAACTATTGTCGAACGAATTGATCATTCGCCCGATTGTTCTTCGGGCGGTCCGCTGTTTATTTTAACCTGACTACGTCGAAGGCAAAAGGAGGGTTATGATTTTAACTGGTTGTTATGTATGTATTTATCAATGTTCGTCTGTTCCCTCATAACTTCTAATCTGAATTGCTTATCTTAATTAGATAAATGAGGTAGGTATTGTTAGAAAAGACTTGATTGCCCGTCACTCTAAATTCAATGTGGCGCCCACTAGGGGACACAAAGTCTTATAAAAAAAATTGCGAAGATGCTGTGATGGGTTTCAAATGAAAGTGTTTAGTTGGCACATTTCAAAAATATAAATATTACTATCTTTTGCTCGCTGCTTTGCTTTCATTTGCCCGATAATTGCGTATAATTTGTTGCCCGACTATGGCGAAGCCAAAAACCATACTGTACCCACTACAGTTAAAAAATAAAACCCCGAAGTAAATTAAATAATAAAATAAGTTTAAAAACTAAACCCAACTACCTACAGCAAAATTACGTTCTGAAAAGTATGAAACAACAAAATGGTCAAGGATAGCCGTGGATGTATGCCACCTTGCTATAAAGATTGCTTAGGTACCATCTACTGTGATATTATAATGTATTGTTTTGTTAAAAACTGCAGGAGGCCTATACGACCACGGCTATCCTTTAGGACTCTTGTTTCATTGTATGCTTGTTTCATTGCTGTAGTCGGGTTTTAAGGTTTAATATTTTCATTATGTCAATAATTAATTAATGACTTTGTAATGTATTTCTAATTGTAATGTATTAATATATGGGTTATATTATAAAGCCAATATTTAAAAAGCCGCCAAGTGCGTGTCGGGCCACACGGTTTCAGCGGCTCACAACGTCTCAAAACGGGCTCACATAAGACGATGGTAACTGAAGAAGGAGTTATAAAATACAACTTCACAAGTGAAGAAACAATAGTATATTATGATACAAGTGAGATAAGTTGCTTATTACACACGGGGCTGTGGGTTGTAGCCCGAGCCGTAGGCGCGAGCGTAATTCAGCCGAGCGTGTAATGAGCAGCCCCCTTAGCCAAGTTACAAACGCTTCGTATCGAATCGAACGAGAGTATTGTTCAGAAGCAACTATCCTGTTATTTGTCCTTTAAAAGCCTGCTGAGTCCTTACCAATCTGGTTTCAGACCTGGCCATAGCACTGTTACAACTCTAGTCAAAATAACTGACGACATAAGACTGGCTATGGAAAATAAATGTCTAACCATATTGGTTCTGCTGGACTTCAGCAGTGCTTTTAACTCAGTTGACTTCGACATTCTCTTAGGAATACTTTCCTCCCTTAATGTCTCTGCTCCGGTAATTGAGTGGTTCAAATCCTATCTTCGGGGTCGCTCGCAGTCTGTTCGATCCGATGAGGATTCCTCTGAATGGTGTGACTTGGCTGCAGGCGTTCCTCAAGGTGGTGTGCTCTCTCCTCTTCTTTTCTCAATTTTTATAAATGCTATCACTAAGGTCCTAACTTTTAACTTTCATCTCTATGCAGACGACTTGCAGTTGTATCGCCATTTTAAAGTGAATGAACTCGCTGATGCTGTGGCTGCCATCAATGATGACCTGGAAAATATCAACAAGTGGACTAAATCCTTTGGACTCCTCCTGAATCCAACTAAATCTCAAGCGCTCATTATTGGTGGCAAATACATGCTCAATCTGTTGGATCCCCAGTCTCTCCCGCCAGTATTGTATAATTCAATGCCCATATATTATTCTAAAAGTGCGAAAAACTTGGGCGTCCATATAGACACTAATCTCTCTTGGGAGGTTCATATCGCTGATGTGAGTAGGAGGGTCTTCTATATATAGCTTTCTAGTACTAAGAGTCTCTAAGGTAAGCTGCGGACGGACGGACATAGCGAAACTATAATGGTTCCTTGTTGACTTCGGAACCCTAAAAAATTATTTGAACATTCTGGGTTAATAAGTAGGTTACACTTAAGAAAATGAATATTAATTCATTTGTTTAATTAATATTCTATATTTATAGTAACAAGTACATACATAGTTTTTGCATTTCTATTGTTTCGTACAATGGAGGAAAAATCTGCATAACACTTTATTTGATTAAGATGGAGGTGGGACAATAACGTGACATATTTATGTACCGACTGACATCAGCCCCGGATCTTCGAACTTCGAACCGGGGCAATACCTTGATAGTGGCGCCCCCTCCCTTCAGTGTTTGAGAAAAACTGATAAAACTGCCAATGAGTAGCATTTTTGTAACCATTTGTTAAAATAATAATCCTTTAATAAATTTAAACTTTTTATTATCTAATAAATTTATTTTGTGACATAAAACAGAAACACAGAAAAAAATATCAGGAAAGACTACAACTTTTCACGGCGTGCTTTCTTTTCTGCGAAAGAATCTATTAGCTCCTCATAGTCCGTCGCATAGCCAGTTGTTTTTTCAATGGCAAAAAAAGTTAGTTTTATGCTAGAAAAGTATGTTTTTCAAACATAATATATTAAGATTCGATTATTTGATAAAAACCTATGAGATTGTAGGAAAAGAGGCTTCATTGGTTCGATATTTCGAATTCTTGTCTCAAGGATTTGGCGCCCCCATGAAACTGCCGCCCGGGGCAAGTGCCCCGGTTTGCCCCTCCTTAGATCCGGGGCTGACTGGCATACACGATAAACAGACCAAAAATCGGCAAAATAGCTTCGTTAAGTTTAAGAGAGACCGTATAAGAAGCTCTTTTGCTTGGGCCATGGGGCCCGTGTGTGCGTGTCCTTTTCAAGGAGATTTCTCGAGAGGGTTGGCTTGTGTCGTGCTTTGGCCAAACAATTAATATCGCCATTCAACGTAGCAATGCTGCCAGTCTCCTGGACACTTTTCAAAATCACAGCGATATGGTGGTGTTCTTCGACAAGATAAATTATATGTCCGATGTCTCCCTCTCCCTTTCCTATCCAAAGTGCTCGAAACCTGCATCCACAAGCAGTTTTCAGGGTTTGTTCATGAGAGTAACCTTGTTAGCTCATTCCAGTCTAGATTCAGGCCTGGGCATATTACTGCCTCTGCTTTCCTTAAAGTGAGTGGCAACATTTATAGAGAAGCGATGGAGGATACCAAGGTTACTGTTTTGGTATTAATTTATTTCTCCAGTGCCTTTAATATGAAGTCACGATAATCTCCTTTCTATTCTTTCACATCTTATGGTTTGTTTCGAGGACCTGGAACGGTTCTCTTCCTGTTTTCGGGACGACAGCATTCGGTTCGCATTGACGATAGTTCGTCGAGTTGGTGTGACCTGGCTGCTGGTCTGCCGCAAGGCGGTTTACTTTCTCCATTGTTGTTCTCCATCTTCATAAATTTGTATAACTCATTGTCTTCGGTGTTCGTAATTCGTATCATCTTTATGCCGATGACCTTTAACTTTATGCAGCTGCGTGGGTAGAGGGTTTGCGAGACAATATAGGATGTGAACTGTGACTTAGACGCTGTCAAGGACGTCTGAGAGACCCCTTAGTCTCTATCTCTTAGTATATAAAAGTGTTAACCCCTCAAAATGTCAGGCCATTGAGATTGTTAGCTCGCGCATGATGGGTCGATTGGGGATTAGCTCTCTTCCTCCTATAATTTTTAATGGTACTATCATCCCCATCAGCCCTAGTATAAAAGATCTCGGTCTACATCTTGACTCGACGCTTAGCTGGCAAAGTCAAGATTTCTAGTGACTGACACTTGCAATGCCTGTATCGTCTGAAAACTTTCTGCTTGCAAAAACTAAGACTATGCTTGTGCAGACTTTAATCATTTCATTATTCGAAAATGGTGACGCTGGGGAGATAAGCCGGATAGGCTCCTATACAACTGCATCCGGTTCATATTCAACCTCCGAAAATATAACAAATGGATGCCCATTCGGCAGAAGAGAAATTAGCGCCTTGACCACGCTTTTCTCTCTTCTCAACTCTCCCATACCTCCTTTTTATCTCAAACCTAACTTTCAATATCTATGTACTTCACACGCTAAGAATCTGCGTTCGTCTAACAATCTTCTCTTGCTTTGTCCTTCTTTTCAGATTGTTTCATTCTTCCTTTCATATTTAGTCCATTATTCTCTGGAATGCGCTTCCTCTCGATATCAGGGCGGCCACCAGTCAGTAGGTATTTATTTAAGTGGCAGTTACTTTGCCAAATTATTTTCTACACTAATAGCAGTCGTCTCAACAAAACGCCTTTCTATTACTTTTATATATATTTGTAAGTATTCATTATAGTATAGTATAGTATATTATGCAACTAGTGAATAAAAGACGGATTTAATGCAAGGGCCGTAGATGAATCACAAGTAAGTGAAGGATTCTAACGACTGAATCACGACCGTAGGGAGTGATTCATGATCATTGAATCACGAGCATAGCGAGTGATTCAAGTGTTGGAATCATGAGCGACGCGAGTGATTCATGGCCCTCGATATAAAGCCGTTTTATTCAAGAGTTGCATACTATATTTTATACCATGACTGCGAGAAAAAGAAAGATTGAAACGGCACAAGGAATAATAATAAATAAATGGGTTTATTACCTTCAAAATTTACAAAACAATGTGAAACCCTGACCCCTGAGCTAGTTAACAGCACTTGTGTTTCAATCTCTATCTGTAACTATATCTCTAACTCTATCTCTATCTCTAACTATCTCTTACTCTATCTTTACCTCTATCTCTACCTCTATCTCTAACTCTATATCTATCTCTATCTCAAACTCTATCTCTAACTCTATCTCTAACTCTATCTCTAACTCTATCTCTAACTCTATCTCTAACTCTATCTCTAACTCTATCTCTAACTCTATCTCTAACTCTATCTCTAACTCTAACTCTATCTCTAACTCTATCTCTAACTCTGTCTCTAACTCTATCTCTAACTCTATCTCTAACTCTATCTCTAACTCTATCTCTAACTCTATCTCTAACTCTATCTCTAACTCTATCTCTAACTCTATCTCTAACTCTATCTCTATCTCTAACTCTATCTCTAACTCTATCTCTGTCTATAACACTATCTTTACCCTATCTCTACCTCTATCTCTAACTCTAACTCTATCTCTATATCTTTCTCTATCTCGATCTCTATGTCTATCTCTAACTCTATCTCGATCTCTATGTCTATCTCTAACTCTAACTCTATCTCGATCTCTATGTCTATCTTTACCTCTATCTCTACCTCTATCTCTAACTCTATATCTATCTCTATCTCAAACTCTATCTCTAACTCTATATCTGTCTATAACACTATCTTTACCCTATCTCTACCTCTATCTCTAACTCTAACTCCATCTCTATCTCTACCTCTATCTCTAACTCCATCTCTATCTCTACCTCTATCTCTAACTCTAACTCCATCTCTATCTCTAACTCTATTTCTATATCTTTCTCTATCTCGATCTCTATGTCTATCTCTAACTCTAACTCTATCTCGATCTCTATGTCTATCTCTAACTCTAACTCTATCTCGATCTCTATGTCTATCTCTAACTCTATCTCTAACTCTATCTCTAACTCTATCTCTAACTCTATCTCTAACTCTATCTCTAACTCTATGTCTAACTCTATCTCTAACTCTATCTCTAACTCTAACTCCATCTCTATCTCTACCTCTATCTCTAACTCCATCTCTATCTCTACCTCTATCTCTAACTCTAACTCCATCTCTATCTCTAACTCTATTTCTATATCTTTCTCTATCTCGATCTCTATGTCTATCTCTAACTCTAACTCTATCTCGATCTCTATGTCTATCTCTAACTCTAACTCTATCTCGATCTCTAACTCTATCTCTATATCTATCTCGTTCTATATCTCTGTCTCTATGTCTAACTCTATCTCTACCTCTATATATAACTCTATCTCTAACTGTAACTCCATCTCTATCTCTATATGTAACTCTATCTCTAACTCCATCTCTAACTCCATCTCTAACTCTATATCTAACTCTATCTGTAACTCTATCTGTAACTCTATCTCTATGTCTATCTCTAACTCTATCTAAGTTTGTATCGAATATTTTATGCGTAAGGAGATTGTACAGCATTGAGATGGAGTTCGAATATTATATTGGTGTGTTCTAAATTCAAACACCAAAACAGTGATTAATAGTACATTATGGTACAAGTGTGTAAGGTTGGTGATTACCGCTGAGGCGTCATTGAGACCCGAGCCGTCAGGTGAGGGTCTTAAGAGAGCCGAGGACGGTAATCATCAATACACACGTGTATCATACGACGTTTTTCAACACACTTGTGAAGAAAATAATACAAAAAAATCATTTCCAACAGTGAAAACGAGTTGTGAATTTTTTTTCGCAATGGCGGGCAAAATTAATCAGTTTTCCTATGCCCGCGCATCTAACAATAAAAAAACATTATTTTTAGTCTATGGCGATCGGCCATAGACTAAAAATAATGTTTTTTTTATGGCTTTTTGCGAATTGCGTTTTAGCCACAGCCACGTACAAAATGGGGAATTTCAAGTTTTTTTTATTGCAGACACAAACAAAATTTATATTTGAGTGGATGTTTTATTTATTAAACACGTACAAGTTGAAATTATCTATTTAAATACGAAGTTGCATGAAATGTGTTGCATTTGTACTATTGAGCACGAACTTTTTTGTATGGAAACTTTTTTAAGAACAAAGCAACTCAATCAATAAATTTTAAAAAAACTCTATAACTCACTTGTGAATAATAGTAATGAAAAGTCACAGTTTTATAACAGGTGTCATTATGTGCCTAATTGCGGTGAAATTAGAGACACTTTATGAGCAAGTGTGTTGAAAATACATTTATCTACTCTCATATCGTAATATTCGAATTATAAAATTCAAAACGAGTTTATATTGGCATACTTTATAAACACAATACCGAAATTTAAAAATAGAATCTTATTATAACACTATTTCTCTAACAAAATAATGCTATAAAACAATTTTTTTTCTATTACGATACAGGACAAATCCAAGAAGTTAATCACTAAGGAGTTTCCATCAATTTTTTTTTTGTAATGCCATTTTATAGTACCTATTATAAAAAGATTTGATTCCAATTTTAAATTGTCTATGACAATGCCCGCTTTAGACTTACCACGCACTGCGATATTTATTCGCGCGAATTTTATTTCCTTCTACCTGTTCATAGAGCTCAAAATATTCGGGCGAATAAAATTCGCACCATGGTGCGGTGGATTCTGTGGCAAAACACGGATTTCTTGCGGTATTATTTCCGCACGATTTCTTTACCGCAATGCGAACAACTTCATACAATTCCATGGGCAAAAAAAAATCGCGCGAATAAAGATCGCAGTGCGTGCTAAGCCTTAGCGCATGCGCGGTTAATGTGGTGATGTGCTGGGTTATGGCGCAATTCATACGTTTTGCAAGTTTTGCTGTACTGAATTTTATGAGTTATTTAAATTATTGTTTAAAAATGTCTGATATGAATGTATGTGTGAATGTGAAGAAAATTTGACTCCGCCCGATATTTTAGATGTGGCGAAGGAATTTACTCTTAATTTATTACCAGCAAAGTTGAGAAAAGTATATGACAAATACTATCACGATTTTATGGCATGGAAAATGCAAAAAGAGGTATTTAGTAGGTTCAATCCCAATTTATGAGTGTAGATAAAGTAGTGTATGAAACTGCACATAACTAGGTATTAAAACATTCGTGTGAAAACTATTAAAAGCCTCGCCTACGGCTCGGTTTTTAAACACACACTCATGTTTTAATACCCCTCATTATGCAACAGTTTCATAAACTACTATTATACCATTCCCCTTCTAAAATTTTGTTTTTCAAACTCCATCTCAATGCTATATATACAATCTCATTGCGCATAAAATACTCGGTACAAACTTCTTTGGCAAAGAATATTCGAATTTCAAACTCCTTCGTCGATTTAATTTTGAGTTTGTATATTTAGGATTTTAATAATGATTTTGATTTTGGTCTAGGATGTTTAGTAAATACTTACTTGGATATTCTAATAGAAATTGCATTGCTGTTTAATTAATTATTATTATCTACTTCGGATTCGTTATATTCGAATTACAAAATTGACAGCGGTTTCATTATGATACCCATAACGACATCGGGTTGCATTATGCGAATCGTCATAAATTCTAAAACACAAGCAAAGACATTCTGACATACAGCCAGGTACCTATAATATTACTTCGAAATCGAGACAAAATAAATTATGTTTTTAAAAATGGATCAAGTTTAGTTTAATTTTGTAATTATCGTATACTAATTGGCTGTGGCGGCTACAAGATCTTTGCCTTATACCTAATAAGGACTAAATATAAAAAAGTGGACGCATGAAAAAAAATCTGAGTGAAATTTAATTCCAAATTTTATTAAAAATGTCTTCAATATCAAGTGATATTGAAAATACTCCACCAGATATAACAAATAGAGCAGTTGCGGCTACAAATAATTTACTACCAGAAAAATCAAGACATGTATATGAGAAATGAAATACATAAACACACTTCCTGAAATACTTATTTGTCTATATCTGTGTCTTATTCCTTCCTTCGTAGATAAAATCCTGTATGCAACTGTACGTTATTGGTATTTTAATAACTCGTGCCCACCTATTTCGGTACAAGCGTAGCGCGTACCGAAATATGGTTGTGCTTTTTGCCTAAATCTTTCTTAAGTCTTCTTCGCAAGTCGACTTGCGAAGAAGAACTATCAAAAAACATGCTGACAATAATGATTTTATGGTCGATCAAGACGGAAAAGGAAATTCTGGGTGCGCAAGTAAATAAGGATAGAAAACAAGATGGAGAATTTCATAGACTTTTTTCTAAATGGGTTACTTGGGTTAAAGATGAAGAAATGTTTTATAATTATTTTCGGATAACTGGAGGAAAGCCATTTCAGCAATAAAAAAATTGGTTGCGCATCGTATAAAAAACGCCTTTCACGTACTAACATAATTAGCTTTTCAGTCTCAATCTTCCTTCCAATTTGGTCACCGAAACAGAAGAACGTGCGAACACGTACCTGGTAGATCGTCACGGTCAGAAATTCAGAATGCTTGCTATGTGGGTATATCTATGTAACGTAATACAACACAACGAACGCAAAACTGACCTCTTGAACGCTTGACCGCGTCACCGCTCTCTGATGATTGATGATCCTTAGAATGAAGAAATTGACAGATGTTGAAAGCTTGATGCGAGGCGCAATATTTGTTTTAGTCTTTGTATGTGTGTCTGTTGTTTACAGCATCATTTAAAATTACACCATTTGCAGTATTGCACCCGCATCTCCGCTCACTGTTAAAAATACTTACAAGGTGTTTGGTAAACGCCATATCAAGCCAAAACGTAACTAACCCATGTTAGCATGTTGTCAATGTCAATAAATGGAAATTGTAAAATAAAATTCGACTCTGCATACAAAATGACCTATCAGCTGATTGATTTAGTATAAAAACTCGCTTTTTTATAATTTCCATTTTTTGACATTGATATAACATCTGTAAAGACATGTTAACATGGGTACGTTTTGGCTTGTTAGGGTAAACACCCTGTATAATTCTAAATACAGTCAACTGCACGTTATGGCATCCAAAACTGTCAAATTTCTTCAATCGATATTATTTTTAATTTCCAAACAGTAGAGTTTATTATCTATTGAGGTAATTTGACAGTTTGTGGTAAAGTGATGTTATTTTTACCCATTCCATTTTGACCGTGCGCTTACTAGAGCGCGCTAGGGTAATGATTGCACACGGGCGCTACATGTGCTAAAGACGCCACTGGCCCAGTGCTAACAGCCGCGACTTAAAAGTTGTAGGTCGTAGGTCCAAACCCAGGCTGAAGTAGGCTGCCGAGCAGGATCGTGAGAGGGCCGATCGCACTCGGAGAAGAAGGCAGCATTGAGGCAACCGCCTCGTATCTGTGTGTCTGTCTGTGGCATCATAGCGTCCAAACGGGTGAACCGATTTTGATTTAGTTTTTTTTGTTTAAAAGGTGCCTTAATCGAGAGTGTTCTTAGCTATGTTTGAATAAAATCGGTTTAGCCGTTCAAAAGTTATGGGCGTTTAACTGTTTGAATCGGGGTGTTTTCGCAAGATATCGTGTCATAATTACGTGTTCAATAGATTGCCGATCGAAGCGTGTCTAGTTTATACTAGACTAGCTTTCCGCCCGCAGCTTCGCCTGCGTGGACTACACGATATTGGCTGTTTTGTTTTTCTGCTGTTCTGATGGGATATTGTAATTATTGTCCAAACATAGATTGCCGCCTACGTCTTTGTTCGAGTAGACCACAAAATTTTATCAACTTTATTATTTTATCGAATTATTAAAATGACGTGTAAATTGACATAAAATGAGCATACAATGCACTGCCTTCCTGTTCTAATAGTAAGAGCGCCGGACTTTCATTCCGGAGGTCCGGTTCCGGAGGTCTCATGGGATCGATTTCCACGGGGAGATACAAATAGTGGACCACTTTGCTTTTAATATCTGAATCCCACTACCGACACGATAGAAAATTAATACAGGGTGGCGCAAAAGTTATCACCCGATGTTCTTTGGCTGTAATTTTACTTATGAATTAAAAGCTTTGTTTCTGCTTTTGGATAATATTTATTTGGTGTCTTAATTTATTTTCCACTTAGTCGAGAAAATGTGTAAAAATGCTAAGTAGCCGTCGCTTCGCCAGAATTTACAAACATTCGGGCCCATTTATGGCATTTGCTCTAGATCAGTCTTGCAGAGAACTCAGAACTTCCAGCGGATATTATCTTTGAGGGCTTCAAGAGTCTGAGGCTTGTTGACTTAGACACGTGATAAAAACCTACAGAAAGAAGTCTGGAACAGTTACATCAGGCGATCTTACTGGCCAGTGCAAGTCCAGTTAGTGCCACCCTCAGAATTTCGGTTGTGGCTCGTGCAGTAAGCGCCGTTGCATTATCCTGTTGGAACCATTATGTACTCTAGTTCAAATTTATGAAATATGTTGATCATGACTCTGTGACTTCGTCGACCACAGTAGTGGCTTGGCGGCCCGATGACGCCTCCAGTGTAAAAAAACGTGTTTCTTTATTTGTATTGAAAAGCATAAATACTGAATGCCAAGTAATTTTGATAATAAACAATTTAGTTTTCATATAAACTTTAACACCCCTTTTTACCCTTTTAAGGGATGAAATTCAAAAATCCTTAAATACCTTTTTCTTTTATTGTGTTGGAGAGCAGAATGACTAAATTTAAATTAATTTTGATACACAACACGTTGAACAATTTATTTTTCATTCAATCTTTAACATCCCTTTTTACATCTGTTTACTTCACAAATGTCGAAGACGAATTTATATTTTTAAAGCATCTTCCGATAGAGTGATGAGTTTTGCGCCACCTGTACAGTCTAGATATGGGTACTCCAATTAGCTTACACTAACAAACTCGTCATCAAGAAGTTAGAATTTAATTAACCACTTTTTCGTGTCAAAATTACCAGACTGCTAGTCCTGCCTCTGAGACAGGCAACGTAAAATTGGCCGTGTCTTAAATAAATTTTGCCTTAAATCTATGCCTGCCACCCTTAATGACTGACTTTGAGATTTATTTATGGTCATTGCAAAGCGGACCTGTAATCGTTAAAACTCAAAGACATAGTCAGAGGGCATTAGTGGTACTCGAGTTATGAGAACTGTTTCCCCCGGAGCACACCCAGTAACCATTCATATAAAGTTTAACACCCCTTACCCCTTTAAGGGATGAAATACATATAATCCTTAAATATGTTTCTTTAATTGTATAGAAGAGCAGAAATACTAAATTTCAAGTAATTTTGATAGTAAATAATTAATTTTTATACAATTTTTAACACCCCTTTTTAGTCCTTTAAGGGATGAAATTCAAATAAGCCTTATATGTATTTCTTTAATTGTATTGAAGAGCAGATATACTTATTTTCAAGTTATTTTGATAATAATCAATTTAGTTTTCATACAAATTTGAACACTCCTTTTTACCCCTTTTAGGGATGAAATTCAAAATAGCCTTAAAGACGAGTTTCTTAAATTGTATTGAAGAGCATAACTACTAAAACCCAAGTAATTTTGTTAATAAAGAATTTAGTTTTCATTCAAATTTAAACATCCCTGTTTACCCCTTTTAGGGATGAAATTCAAAAAAACCTTAGAGACGTGTTTCTTAAATTGTATTGAAGAGCATAAATACTAAATTTTAAGTAATTTTGACAGTAAACAATTTATTTTTCATACAATTTTTAACACCCCCTTTTTAGCCCTTTTTGGGACGAAATTCAAATAAGCCTTAAATATGTATTTCTTTAATTGTATAGAAGAGCAGACATACTAAATTTCAAGTTATTTTGATAATAAACAATTTAGTTTTCATACAAATTTGAACACTCCTATTTACCCCTTTTAGGGATGAAATTCAAAATAGCCTTAAAGACGTGTTTCTTAAATTGAATTGAAGAGCATAAATACTAAATTTCAAGTAATTTTGATAATAAATAATTTAGATTTCATGCAAACTTTAACACCCCTTTTTACCCTTTTAAGGGAAGAAATTCAAAAAAAACTTAAAGATGTATTTTATTATTTTATATTTAGAGGCTAAATACCATATTTCATTCATTTCAAATAAAAAATGACAGAGTTTCATACAAACTTTCATCCACTATTTCACCCCTTTAGAGGAAAAAAAAACAAAAATACTTTCTTAAATGACGCCTGCAGCATAAAAACAACATCCCCTAAAAATTACAAACTTCTATCATTCGTGGTTTAGGCTGGGCGTTCATACGAGTATGTCAGTCGAGACATTGCCTTTTATATATTTAGATAAACTAGCTTTTGCCCGCGACTCCGTCCGCGTAGGTACGATCAATTAAGATTATAGATATATATATAAAAGAAGAAACAAACTAACTGACTGATCGAACGACGTTTGTTGCTAAAGATGCAACGAAAGGTTGTGTGTTTATGACAATATTTCTTTATACACAACATTCTTAACCATTTTTGTGGATGGAGCTAAAATGACCAGACCGCGAGGTGAGCTCACACGAGACACGCTACGTAAAACTGCCCATGTAAAAAACAGTCCTGCCGGAAGTCGATGCCCGCAAATTTTAGAGTTTGGCTTTGTGACTTATTTATTGTCATGGAAAAGCAAACTTTGAGAGGAAACAGAAGGTGCTTAAATTCAAAAGGCAGATCATTTGGAATCAACGGTATACGCGTGTAAAATAATCAATAATGTTTATCCAAACTAAAAATAAAACTTCTTTCTCTTCTTAGGTGTACTTTAAATACATATTACAAAGAAAACCTTGGTGTATTATTTACACTTTAATTACGAAGATTTTGTTTGTTTTATGAACTACAACGGAATTCAACGGAGATGTATAATAAGACTAAGACGTTTATCAACTATTTTATCGACTTTTTTATAACTCGAATCAGACAAATCTAATAATAATAATACTTTTAACATATTTTTTTTTGTTGACAACAAATTGACTGTACCAGCAATATATCTCAAACAACAAACAAACAAAGAAACCAATCAAACCAATTAATCGACAACGAAAACGAAACTCATAGAGAGCAATTACACTAGTGTCAAGAGCAAACTACACTTGAATCAAACACATCGCTTAGCCTACCTAAATCGGATGCGCGCGATTCAGAAATGAGGTTAAAATGTACAACGCCATCTATTGAGAAAATAAAAAAAAATTGAGACGCATAATTTCGGGTGGACCAAAAATTACTTTAGTATGAAAACCAATGCTGCGTAAATTACGCGACACAACACAACCATCTAATACAGCGTAAATTACGCGACACTAAAACGTTACTCACAACTATGTTTACCTGAGACAAATGGTCCAGTTCGATAGTTCCAAATATCAATGTAGAGGTCCCCGTCTTAGTGCCATTGATTCTTCAAAAAAACTTTGACACCCCTAAATCGTCTTCTGGGGGTAAATGCCGATAAACGAAGGATGCCGACCTTTATTATTTTGCCAAAGAAATAAGATTTTTCATACAAATCAATGGTTTAAATAGGTTTAACCCCTTAAAAAGTTGATTTCCAAAAATCCCTCCTAAGTGCTCCCCTACATCATAAAAAGAAGCTATGTGCAGTAAAAGTAATCAAAATCTTTACCACCCCGAAATCGTATTTTTAGGGTAGTTTCGAAAAACTAATAATAAAAACCTTTATTGTTTATTTAGGTTGGTATTTATGTCAAGTTTCATGTTTATTGATTCAAGAAATCAGATTTTTCCATACAAACTTCATCACCCTCTAAATCATCATTTGGGGGAGTTTCGAAAAACTAATACCGACAACCTTTATTGTTTACTGATGGTATTTATGTCAACTTTCAAATGTATTAACCCAAGAAAGAAGTTTTTTCATACAAATAAATGGTTTAAATAGATTTAACCCCTTAAAAAGTTGAATTTCCAAAAAGCCCTCGTCTGGCATAAGGGCTTACTTTGCAAAATAAAACAAAAGTTGCCCCATTCTCTCTTCAACATCTTGGCCTCATACCTATCCAAGAGCATATTCTAGGTTAGACATGGCGAAGCTAGATCATGCTTTTACAATATCGAGGCTGGAGTACCGCAGGGCTCTGTATCTTCAACTTACACACAACAAATAATGTGACTGTTGCTACTTATGCGGATGACATCGCCTATCTATTAAAATCAAAATCAAAATCAATTTTTTTTTATTTCACATGGGCCTACATGGGCACTTATAAAACGTCGACAAAAGGTGCACGGTTCGGGTTGGTCGTTTCCTATGGAGAAGAACCGGCAAGAAACTCCATGGTTACTCTTTTAAAAATGGTTTGGTTTTACAATATTTCCATGTTACAGCATTAGTACTCAGATATGGGGGGACAACGCAGGGCCGACTTATGACAATAAGTCGTAAGAAACTAAAAAAATTAAAATAAAAAGATTATATATTAAATAAAAAAATTAACAAATGTTAACTAGCATCAAGAAGGCCTACAATGTTCACACATTCACAAAACAATCGGTAAAAGAATCTATACAAAGGTAAATAAAAAAATAAGTATAACAAGACTAAATTTAACGTGTGGCACAAATGTTGTTATCAGTGCTGTAACTATTCTTAGCAAAGGGCTATAAAGATGATTGAAAACCATTGTAAAAAGTCTAATTAAAAGAAGGAAAGAAAAAATGAGATTGAGTATAGTTAGAGACATCCACATATTTGTGCCGTTTACAAGTTACCAGGGAAGCTGCATGCGCAGAAGGAGCTAAGGCCAAATGTTTTTATCTTCAACGTAGTCCTTGGTTTTATAATATGCTTTGTTAATAAGGATACGTTTGATGAAGTTTTTGAACCTTCCATCGGTCAGTTCTATAACTGACTTTGGCAACTTGTTATAAAAGCGTCATATCCTGTCATGACTCAGCTGAAACAGCAAGTGAGCAGCTGCAGCATGTACTGAACAGCATGTACCTATTGCTGGCTAGCAAAATGGCGGATTAAAGCCAGCGCCCAAAAATCACATCACATTACGTTCAGCCTGAGAAGAGGTATTTGCCCTTTGTGAGTGCATTAAGTACCTAGGCTTCCACCTGGATCGCCGCCTTACTTGGCAGACTCACATAAAGTGCAAACGCTACGAAGTCAACCTGAGATTCAAAAACTTGTACTGGCTCATGAAACGGAACTCGATTCTTTCCTTGGAAAATAAATTACTTTTGTACAATGCAGTAATAAAACCCATATGGACATACGGCATCCAACTTTGGGGGGTTGGCAGCGACAGCAATATAACATGTCTGCAAAGAGCACAAAATGCAATTTTGCGGACAATTGTAAACGCACCCAGGTTTACTCGCAGTGACGAGATACATGAATACCTCAACATACCCACCATAAAGGAGGAAATCAAAGAACACACAAGAAGTTACGCCGAACGCTTAGCGATAGACCCAAATCCCATTGGCTATTAAATTACTTGACAGCCGTTAGGCGACTTAAACGGAAGCAAATCTCGCTTATATAATGGTTGGTTGAGGCGATGGCCTCCAAAACCCAAAGTTCTGTGGAAATACAACCGAACTGATTATAGTCGCTACCGACTGATGGCAGTTTAAAGCGAAAAAAAAAAACTTTCCGGCAGATTCCCGCATAATACCCTTGCCCCCTTATGACGCGTTTGTCTTAAACGGGTTTTACTGTATTTTGATTTACTTAATACTGTGGTGAACTTCTTAGTCGCCACATTCAGACTCATTAGGAGTCTATGCTTTCTAGTGTTTCAAGTTGTCATTATACGATCCTAATATCTCTTTATATTTTAAAGTTGAATAAAGCCAACATTTGGTTCTAACTCGATATTGTTATTTCATAACAATTTATTCAACTTTAAAATAATTATGTAAAACACTCTTCAATACTACCTGTAACGATGGAGAAATATCTTCGACCAAAAATTCTCGACCTTGATCCGTCATCGCCTACTGCGGCTCAAGAATGGACCCATTGGGTATCTACTTTCCAGGAATAGAAGACCACCGGCCTATCTGCAGGACTACGATACCTCAAGCTAGAATGCAGCGGGGGAGAATGTGGTGAACTTCTTATTACTTTCTGCATCAACATTTTTAAATTGACAGTCTTAGCTTTAAATTCTCAGGTGCTGAAGATATTTTTGAATGTTTTCATGGCATTGCTGTTTTCTTGTGGCTAGAATATGTCTCGCAAAAATTTCATTGATTGGTTTAACAAATATGGTGTTGAGGGTACTTACTGCAGTTTCGTATGAAGTGCACTCATTTATGTATTCGTATACTTTTGATGATACATGATTAGTAAAAAGATGCATCTTTACCGCATCATTAATTTTCATCTCTGCTTCATTCGCATTCAGAAAATTTTGTCATGGCATTGCCAAAGACCGCAACGGAAGATAAAAATAACCTAGTAACACCAGAATACCATTTGAGACGATGCTTTTTTTGCGGAAATAAAGTTCACCGACGTCAGAACTGCCCAGCGGTAAATGCCAATTGCCAAAATTGACAAAAAAGGGGACATTTTGCAAATGTTTGTAGGAGCCCTAAGACAAATATTAACGCTGCTACTGCTACTGATGCGGGATCTCCTGAAAATATATTCGATGATGTTACGGCTGTTGCTGCTCCGGCTAGTTTAAAGAAATCAGTTGTCATCATTTAAGTTAACGGCAAAAAATCAAACGCCTTAATTGACTCTGGAAGCTCAAAAAGCTTTATCAATTATGATTTTTATTCGAATTCTTCTTTTATGAAAGCACAATGTACTGAATCTGTAAAAATGGCCTAAACAACTCACACAATCAATTGTGAAGGGCTACTTCAAGCAAAGATTGTTCTTAATGGCAATGTTTACGAAAAAGCTACGCTTCTCATCGTTAAATATCTTTGCGCTGATGTTATCATAGGACATAATATACTGAAATAACACTCGAGACTTGAAATTACTTTTGGTGGACCTAGAAAACCATTACAAATATGTAGTGTGCTGGCTTCATCTGTTCCGCCAGTTCCTTTATTTTCGAATTTACATTCCAACTGCTTACCAATTGCTATTAAGTCTAGGAAATACAGTATTGATGATGATGATCTGAAATTCATAGAAAATGAAATAAGTCAGCTCTTAGCAGACGGAGTTATTTAAGAGAGCAGATCACCTTGGCGAGCGCAAGTTCTAATCACCAAAAATGAAAATCACCGCAAACGATGGGTCATAGACTACTCTCAAACCATTAACAAATATACAGATTTGGATGCCTACCCTTTACCAAATATAGAGAAAATGGTGAACGACATTTCAAAATAAGACTTCTTTTCTAAAATTGATTTAAAAAGCGCTTACCATCAGGTCTGTATAATGGAAGCAGAAAAACAATATAACTACAGCATTTGAGGCGTGTGGGAAACTATATCAATTTTGTCGTATCCCGTTTGGCGTAACAAATAGAGTCAGTGGATTTCAAAGAGTAATGGACTGGATAATAAAAGAAGAGTATTTGACAGATACATATGCCTATTTAGATGACGTAACTGTATGCGGAAAAGACAAGGCAGAACATGATAAGAATTTAAAAAAGTCATGGATTCATTTCAGAAGTACAAATCGTACTTCGGTCGTACATCGCTCTCGGTATGTTTTCCCATTATTCAAGGTGGATACCAAAATTTTCAAAAAAAATACACTGTCTCGTGAATCCAGAATTCCCATTAAAAGATGAAGCTATAAATCTGCTTTTGATGACTTGAAGAATTGCATTGCAAAGTCTACAATATTTTCTATCGATGAAAACAAATTGTTTACAGTCGAAAAAGATGCCTCTGATAATGCTATTGCGGCTACATTGACTCAAGAAGGACGCCCAGTAGCTTTCTTTTCGCGCACACTATCCACAACAGAAAAACGACATTCAGCCATAGAAAAGGAAGCGTATGCCATTGTCGAGGCTCTCTGTAAGTGGCGACATTACTTGATTGGAAGATCTTTTCGGCGAATCACAGACCAACGATCAGTTGAAGGACTTGCATAGTAAACTTTGCCATCCCGGCGTTACAAGAATGTATCACTGGATCATACTGGATACGAAGTAAGAACCTACCATTTTCGGTAGAAGATGTCAGAAAGATGAAAAATGCATGTTCAGTCTGTGCAGTCGTGAAACCTCGTTTTTTGAAAAATAACAGCAATTTGATAAAAGCGACTTCAGCGTTCGAAAGACTAAATATCGATTTTAAAGGGCCAGTACCTTCATCTTCGTCTAATAAGTACATACTGACTATTATAGACGAATATTCGCGTTCCCGTGCCAAGACGTTTCCGCTGCGACTGTAATGAAACATTTATCGACTCTTTTCTGCACATTTGGATTGCCAGCTTATGTTCATTCCGATCGAGGCTCCGCTTTTATGTCAAAAGAAGTAAAAGATTACTTACACAAAAGAGGTATAGCAACAAGTCGAACGACACCATATAACCCACAGGGCATTGGGCAAATAGAGCGCACAAATGGAACAATTTGGAAGACAATACAATTAGCTCTAAAATCACTGGGATTTAAAATAGAGCAATGGGAAATGGTTCTAATTCAAGCACTGCACTCAATAAGATCTCTGCTATGTACAGCAACGAACAAAACTCCTCATGAAATGATGTTTGTACACAATAGAAAATCTAATAACGGACATTCGATACCAACTTGGCTTGTAACACCCGGTCCTGTCCTACTCAAAAAGAACAACAGAACCAACAAATACTCTCCCATAGTCGAGGAAGTCGAGCTGTTGGAGTCCAACCCGGACTATTCTTTTGTGAGACTGAGCAACGGCCGAGAAACGACCGTGTCTAACAGACATTTAGCCCCAACAGGGTTAGAGAGCGGGGAAGAAGGCGAACGTACTGAAACTGTAGAAACAGAAAGCGACTCCTCATTTGTCTCTACAGAGAGTGCTGCCCCAGATACTTCTTCAATTCTAGAGACTACCAGGAATAGAAGACCACCGGCCTATCTGCAGGACTATGATACCTCAAGCTAGAATGCAGCGGGAGAGAATGTGGTGAACTTCTTAGTCGCCACATTCAGACTCATTAGAAGTCTATGCTTTCTAGTGTTTGAAGTTGTAATTATACGATCCTAATATCTCTTTATATTTTAAAGTTGAATAAAGCCAACATTTGGTTCTAACTCGATATTGTTATTTCCTAACAAATACTGAACGACATAGCTAGTGTGACGTGTTGTCATCACAACCGAAATTAATGACCTTAGCGCTACAAGCAGGTGTGGTCTTATTAGTGTTGCCATTTTATCAGACTTTTTAAAAGCACAGGGGATACTAGACGATAAATCTGGCATTTGTCAAATATGCCTGTCAAATCTGATCGATACGAATCAAAATAAATGGATATTTTATCGTCATAATTAAAGGGCGCTCCAAAATATCCAAATATCCAAGGCCAGGAAGTTTGGTGAGAACTACATCTTCGAATATGGCCAAAAATAAATTTTATTAGAATTAATATTTGTTTCAGGATTTTTACCATGTATATTTAGATTTTGGTTGAGAGCCCGAAACAAATATTAATTCTAATGACTATGACCATGTCAGCTTAAAAACTTAAAAACAATATTTATTTCACAACAGATCAAATAATAATTATAATGTTAAAGTATCAATGCTTTTGTAAAATTGTAGTTCTTAGAGCTTTGAGCAATACTTTACTTGTGTGGTGACACTGAAAATATTTCCAATGCCAAATATTATAGAATCGTTTTTAGAACAATTCTATTGCAAAGCATGAGGTCAGTAGTCAGTCAGTTATTACCCAGTATATTAAAGTAATCTTTGGTCAGTATTTCCAAAACCTTAGCACAGCGCAATAACTTTTCTACTACTAATATATTAATATTTCTGGAATCCTTTTTTCAAAAGAGATTGTTTTTGAAATAAAGGTAAGAGTACCTACGAGAAACTTTGCATAAAACAGTCAATAATATATCATTCATTATTTTTTAAATTTACTTTTTTTTCTGGTTCTATCAAAGCACTCCATCCATTCATTATCGATTTTATTATGGTAGCTACTTAGTTTTAAGTATGGTATCCCTCACAAGATTTATGTCAACATTGTCAACGTCGCGGTGGTATTTTATTATTTACGGGATTCTCTAGAAATTATTAGAATATATATGTTAAGTGTAATGTTTTATTTTAATTAAGTGTTGTACTTAGAAATATGAATACTTCTGTAGAAGGTATTATCGTAAACAACTGTCAATACGCCCCGATTTACTTGATACAAGATCCTGGCGCCACTCAGGTAATAACTAACTGTTATTATTGTTATTATACTTACAGATATCTTATATTATGTTAAATTACATTAATTTTTATGTTCCCAGGGCAATACATACGTGCTTGCTTCAAATAACGTAGAGCCACCCAAACCTGTTAGTAATAACCTGAAAACATTCTACGAAAACAGTGGTAATATTGAAAATGGATTATTAAGCGCGGATACCGGTACAGCTACCGGTATTAAACCAAATGTGATCAAAAAGAAGGAAAGCATTTTAATCAGAAATAATTTAAAATTGGCCAGCTTTTTATTGCCCAAAAACGAAAATGTAAATAAACAATATGTAGTTGATAACATTGTTTTGAAACCTACCATCACCACCACGACCACTGCAAGCACAACAGTACCAGTTAATCAGCTGCCAGTAAACACAGTACCAAAAATAGATATTGATAGAAAGATAGTAAAACTCAAGGAGGTCCCGATAATCAACAGACATCGGACTGACAAAGTTTTGCCAAAGATTAAGCCAAAAGAGAAGTAAGTTTATCACTGTTATTATTTATTTTTATTATGACATTTGCAAATAAGGCATAGATAACTATTTGTGAACAGCAACAACTATATTTGGAATGTCCAGTGCTTAGATCATAGCATTCTTCCTTTCATCAGACAATAGAAGTACCAAATTCACCTAAAAATGTTGGAGCTCATATTGTAAAGACATTTTTTCATTGACCAACCATCTAACACATTTTTATTGACTGGTGTTTGTAGTTACCGAGTGCTGGGCCTTGGTAATTCATGCAATAAA
The DNA here is from genome assembly GCA_964057195.1 of Orthosia cruda. Lineage (NCBI taxonomy): Eukaryota > Metazoa > Arthropoda > Insecta > Lepidoptera > Noctuidae > Orthosia > Orthosia cruda. The sequence goes on from OZ059838.1 coordinate 7,206,774, forward strand.
TACCTTGGATGCATAAACCTATGATGAAATGGCACAATGTAAATTATAATTGGCCCTTCATCTTTCTTCCAAAGATGCCTCATAAAACTTGAGACTTGAAACCTTACCCGTAAACAGATTAATAGAATTCTTGATTCTCTTGAACTACAAAAATGTCCCAACATAGAAAAACCACCCAATTTGCCTTATTGATAGAATGATTTAGTGTTTATCAACAGGATGAGCAGTCACATCCTATTATTACTTACATTATTTATGTACTACAAATATTATAATAATTTTGTTGATTTTCCTTAAAAATAATTTTAAAACCTATTTTTTTCAGCACACCCAGCCCCACACCATCCAAACACACATCAGTGCAATTAATAAAATTAGGAGAGACTTATCATAGGTAAATAATACGATTTTAATTGCCATTCATCCATACTTAGTTCTTAGCATTGATGACAAAATGTTGTGTTTTAAGCAGGTGAATATATTATGCAGCAAAGCAATTCTGTAATTTTACCGACTTGACCAAAAATCTTAAAAGTAAAACCTGAAATATTTGGTTAATGGGTGAAATTCTATATAAATTAAGACGCACTGCTCCGAAATATATTGCCTAATATATAGCTTTACTAATATTAGTTGTACTTTATAGAGAAGTTGTAATTTAGACCTACCATTTGTAAATTTACTTACCCAAAGGTAGTGTCCCTAAATTTGCTAACTCATGCTAAACTATATCACTCAATGGTACATGATAAGATTGTATCAATGCTGTTTCATTCTCTTTTCTAGTTTAAACCACTTGAGTGAAGAACAGATAAAGATGGTAAATCAAGCATTGAAAATTTTCAATGATCAGGACAAATCAGTACCGGAGCTCACCTATGATCCAGTCACAAACACTAAATATATTTATAAGTAAGTTATTCTGACCATTCCGTTAAAATTATTCATCTTCTATATTATTTTAAATATATAAAAGAAGAAGAAGGTTGAGGGGAGGCCTATGTCCAGCAGTGGATGTCGTTCTGCTGAAATGATGATAAAAGAAGGAACTGACTGAGTGATCAACGCACAGCCAAAACCACTAGGCCTAGAAGCATGAAATTTTGCAGAAACGTTCATCAAGTGAAATTAAGTGAGCACTAAGAAAGGATTTTTGGAAATTCCACCCCTAAACAGGTTAAAAGTTTGTATGAAAAATCTTATTCCTTCAGCTAATATTCTTGAAACTTGGCACTAATAGTTAATCTAAGTAAGTGATAAAGGTTGTCACCCCCAAAATGCGATTCTGCAGGTGTTAAAGCTTGCTTAGAATCTTGCTGCACAGGGTTTCGTGTTTTGATGTGGGTGTCTATGTTTATGTTAGAGGGGTTTGGTTTCCGCACTTAGTCCTTTAAGTGGGCCATGGCGGCCCGGAATTGGATTTTTTATACAAACAAATTTCCCCTTTTCCCCCCTTAAAAGTTAAAATTCCTTCGTACTGCATTTTGGAAAATTCAACTTGTAAGGCACCCCCTTCAAGGTTGAATTTCCGAACATGAGGAGCAAAAGGAGAATGCCCATTTCGTAAGGGAACTTGGGTGGGCCCCTTTGAAAAATGGTTGTATCTTGATGAATTTGGTTGTATATTGTAGACAAAACACGTTATATTCATAATTAGAAAACCTTTTTTTATTTATTTTGCGAGGTTCACGAGATATAAAGATGTTTCTGTTCTTGAAATGAACCCTTATTACAATGCAATAAGGTGCATACAAATTTCCAAGTGAAGGAACCTGATCTGTTGTGTATATACATATAAAGTAAAGGACACGGATGGAAAAAAACACAAAATATAAATCGTATTTTTGGATAATATTGAAATCGCAGACACAATACCTCATAAGGAAGAAAAATCAAATTCCTTAGGGATAAAGTCATTCATCAAAATTGAAATAATAAGTTTTTTGAAATTACTCCCCAGATAGGGTTTAGGGGTGTTACAGATTGTTTTAAGAATCTTACTGCGGAATCTGACTAACATAAACGAAAAATAAAAGATATATATAGATGCATATATTTGGGTTGTTAAAAAGTCGACTCAACGGGGCAAAAAGGGGTTATAACTTTTTTAGGGGGGATTTTACTTTATGCTGGTAACATTAAATGTATTTTTCTTTAAGGAAAATGATGAATTGTCCTAAACAAATAAAACTTAGATATCTCCTATACCCCATTTTGTATTGATTTAACAATAGCTTATTTTTATTCGTCTTCACTGCACATAAGAAAGTCATCTGTAGGATAAAATACGAAATCTCGATAACAAAATCGCGGGCGGAGTACTAAATGAAACATTTGGAATGACTACCTAAACCTGTTAATTTCAACAAAAGAAATAAGAAATGTTCAATTAAAAACCAAATCAACTAATTAGACAGGTGTTTAATTATACATTAATTCTAATTTTAGGGTTGTCTCACCGAAAGATTTGACAGTTGTTGCAAAAAAGAAAATCTCACTAAAGGATCGCAAGAATCATACTAAAATTCCGAAGAAAATAGAAGAAAAAGTCGTAACGCATCTCAATCCAGAAAAAATCGTAACGCATCTCAATCCAGAAAAAGTCTTGACCCGTATCAATCCAGAGAACATCTTAAAGCACATCAATCCAGAAAAAGTTATAAAGCACGTCAATACAGCAAAGTTCTTAAAGCGTGTCAATACAGAAAAATTCTTAAAGCATTTCAATACAGAAAAAGTCGTGAAGCACGTCAATGCAGACAAAGTCCTGAAGCACGTCATTCATGGAAAAGTCGTCAAGCCTGTCATTCCAGAAAAAGTTGTGAAGGCAGTTATTCCTAAAGAAGTTCCAATCCAGAAGGAGGATAGTGAAGAAGACTTTGAAGAGCCCGAGCCGCCTGCTGAGGTATTGTATTAACTAAAATAAATTTTACTTTTAAGTTTTATTTTGTTTAGCACATATTGTCCCACTGCTGCACAAAAGCCTCCCAAGTCCTTCGAGGTATTCTTTTCCCGCGCCATCTCGTACCAGCCTAACAAAAACTAGTAAGTATGTCATTTATTTCAGGAGAAGGTCACAAGGAGTGGTCGGAAAGTAAAATTACCGAAGCAGATTTTACCAGAAGGGGCACCACAAAAAGCAAGGAAGAAAAGTGGAACCATTGTCTCTTGCTTCCAGTGTGCTGCTGTAAGAATAATAATACAGTCAAACCGTTTAAAACGACATTGAAGGGGACCATTCACATGCTGATTTTATAGCTGATAGTCGGTCCTTGCTCCAGGACCTTTACATTCCGTCGTAATACCCAGTTTGTTGTTTGAAGCAAAGTCGCTTTAACGGTTTTGTCTGTATTTATTTGTTATGTTTGAAATGTATGATACATAATTCTCTTGAAGTCGGTATTAATCAATAAATCTCTTTACAGGACTTTGGCAGTTTATACCGCCTACAAAAACATTATGAAAATCATCCAACACATATACCCGTAAAAATCCATTCCAATTTATTCCATTGTTTACTGGCGATCATCAAGAGCGGTTCAGATGGAAATAAAACCAATATATTTATACAGCAGTTAGAACAACTAATTGTTAAACTAAAGTCTCTATTGCCTTGTTTATTGAAGAAAGTAGATGGGACAGATGGTCAACCTTGCACAATCAATGAAGACATTAGCAGGTAAAGAATCTCATAATTTTTAAGGCTACTATACATATTCCTTCCCTGATATTATTAAATTGATTGTATATTGCTTAATTTTCAGACTTTTCGGCATGAATCCTGGAAAATACAAAATTGATGTGGAAGCATTAAATTGCGTCAAAGATAAAAATGGATATTGTGTCCACAATCCTCCTAAAATAAATCCTATTATTAGAGATCAAAATAAAACGTCCCCACATTTACTGAAGAATGTAGATGTTCCAAATCTTGATAACGAAAGTGAAAACTGTGCAAGAATCAATTCTGTAGCAAAATGGCCAACCGTTAGTAAAAGAATTTGGAAGCTCAAACACAAAACACATGAACAAAGTGCAAAGAAAATGAGACTGAACTCTGAGAGTGACACTCTCATTGAACTTGGAACTGAGGACTTTTTATTTCCTCAAGAAGGTCAGAATACTGCAAATGCTGCTAGTATTATTCCCGAAAATAATACGAACACAGCAGATATGATTGCCGATGATGTAGAAAACATGTTGGAAAACACAGAAGATTGCAACATTAACTGTGAACCAGAGCCTGAGCCGCAAACTGATAACAACATGATGAGCGAGCTTGGTCAGCCAAAGAATAATTATGTGCAATTCCACAGCGCTCACTTCGACATACGATCGTCACCAATAAAACCATCCTCAACAGTTTTCCGTAAATTTCAAATTAACGCTAGCAAACTCAGCAATTATGATGGACAAGTCATTCGCTCATTAGAGATGGTCAATAAAACTTCAGATAAACGTGTACCTATACCAAATTCTGATAGAAATGTACACATATCTCTACCTAATTCTGAAAACAGCATAAATCTACAAAATACAGACAACAGGCTACATGCGAGTATGCCAAATGATACTAGACAACATATCAGTATTCCCAATTCGAATAATGGTTTACATGTTAGTATGTCAGACGGTCATGTGAGTATATCAGACAGTTTACTAGACACATTAACAAGTTCAGACAGCCAACGACATGCTACCATACCAAATTCAGACAAAAATAGTTTACATTTGCACACATCTATGGTAAATTCAGATAACAGGCTGCATGCAGCAATGCCAGATTCGCAAGACGGGCTTCATGTAAATATGTTAAATTCTAATAATGATTTACATGTCACAAAACCTAATTCGAATAATGATTTGATTGATGCTATTACGAATATGGATGTTACCATTCCAAAATCAAGTAATAATTTACATGTTACCATGCCTGACACTGACAGTAGGCTACATGTCTGTATGTCAAATAGCGATAGTAAACCACCATCAATATTTGGCCAACCACCACATGTAAATTTACCAAATCGCGATGTTAAATCACCATCAATATTTGGCCAACCACCGCATGTTAGTATGCCAAATAGCGATGTTAAATCACCATCAATATTTGGCCAACCACCGCATGTTAGTATGCCAAATAGCGATGTTAAATCACCATCAATATTTGGCCAACCACCACATGTTAGTATGCCAAATAGTGATGTTAAATCGCCATCAATATTTGGCCAACCACCACATGTTAGTATGCCAAATAGTGATGTTAAATCACCATCAATATTTGGCCAACCACCACATGTTAGTATGCCAAACAACGATAGTAAACCACCATCAATATTTGGCCAACCACCACATGTTAGTATGCCAAATAGCGATAGTAAACCACCATCAATATTTGGCCAACCACCACATATAGCTTTACCAAATTCTAATGGTTTACATTTGACATTACCAAGCTCTGACGAAAATTTACGTTTGATATTGCCACCGTCAGAGAATAGTTTAGATGTAAGTATATCAAACAGTGATAGCTTACATGATCTGTTCAAAAATGATGTAGATTTATCATGTAAAGACTCTGATGTGATAGACCCTGTCCTTAAAGACTGGATTATTAGTACAAGTGAAAAATCTGAGGACGGCTTCACAAAGATCGCTCCATCATTATTACATGTCAGAGGTAGTGTGGACAAATCTTTAGATTCACACAAAAACATAAACCATTGTGGTGATATGCCGTCATTAGACGACTCGTCTGACAATCGCCTTCTATCAAATCAGAGCGAATCAGTATTAAACTTTTTAGATACATTAGGCAATGACTTATACCCAGAGACTGAGATTAGAAATAATGGTGTGGACTTCCAATTGGATCTGTTCGCATTTCATCATTCATAATGTGTTAATATTAAGAACAAAAGTAATATTAAGGAGTTAAGAAAAAAAATATATTTACGAATATTTTTAGAAAAAGATTAGATTTGTACTTACAGTCATATTGTTTTATTTATCTTAGTATGTACATTAATGTGATGTTAGATATCCATGAGATAAGGTAAAATTGCAATTATGATAGCAAAAAAAGTAATTTGGTAAATATGAATTCTCAACCACCAATTGAAACATTTTTTCATTCAACAGTAGTACATAGACTAAAATGTTTTGACTTTGAACTATTGTAAAAAAAACACATTAAATGAACATTGCTGGTACCAATAATTTGATTTATATAAATAAATTGCTATATAAAACAATTTTTTTTTATTTATTTATCCTTTTCAACACAGTGTTAAGACTACACTATTGCCCGCGCATCTGGAAGATCTCAGATATACATTAATGGTAGCAAAACCAGGAAAACCTCACAGTGAAGTTGCCTGATATACCTAGACCAATAAGCTTTCTGCCGATATTATCTCAAGCTGTTCGAGAAAATAATGCTTGACACCCATACTTGGCCATAAAAAAACAATTCCTGAACCCTGAACACCAATACGGCTTCCGGACACACCATCGAACGACAGAACAGTGGTTCATACAATCAGATCAACACTGGAAAAAAAGAGTATTGTTTAGGTACTTTTCTTAACATACAACAAGCATTTCACCGAGTCAGTCAAATGCCTGTTGTATGTCACTAAAACTAAAAACTTGTTTACCAAACATTACATATTTGTTACTCAAGTCTTACCTTCAATACCGACTGTTCTAAGTTAAATCTGAGGGCTGCCTATCTTTACTTTACCCAATAGAAGCTGGTGTACCACAGGGGTCAGTATTGAGTCCTATCCTGTACACGGTCTACACTACACTGCTGACTTACCCACCACAAATAAAAGTTATTGGATCATGTATGAAATTGGAGAATTAAAATAAAAAAATAGTTAATTTCTTGAATAAATGTTTTCTATTCTATTCCTCACCTAAAAGTTACAATTATACAAACAAATACCTACTTTCACTGTCATTTACTTAGGCACCAATTAAATGACAAAAAGTATTTCACACCATTTTTGTTCGGTACGATCAAATACCTGGGTGCACATTGACAGAAGACTTACCTGGGGTCTGGCCAAAACGGACCAAGCAATCAGTAAACATGGCATCAGCATCTACTGGGTTTTGAGTAGTTATAGTCATCACTTGGCTTGGAAATTAAACTATATATCTGCAAATGCATCCTAAAGCCCATTTGGACATACCTATGCCATAGAACTCTGGGGATCGGCATAACTCACTCAAACAAGGAGATACCTACTATAAAGCTTCTTAAAAAAATACCCTGAAAATCTCGAGCTGCGCTCCTTGGTTCACAAAGAACGTGGAAATACATGAGTTTTTAGGGACAAAACTTACCCAACGGGTAGTAAAGCGTTTTGGTTCCTGACTAAGTCGGTCGATTCGAACTTATGCCGTCCCTCACTACCACCACTGCTGGAACCCGACGGGTCGCTAGCCCACTCCGCTGAGGAGAAAGCTAATATAATTGCTGCTTTTTGCGGAATCTTCACGTCTAAATCCTGGTGACACGCGGCGCCCTTCTCCTGATGGATGCGAGACAAGTATGTCGGACATTCGCATCCATCAAAAGGACGTCCGTAGGGTGAAGGGTGCTGCGCAACCTCAACGTGAACAAGGCTAGCAGCCCTGACAAAATACCTTCTTAGAACCTGTGCGTGCTGTGTTACGTTCTTAGAACCTGTGCGCCTAAACTGTCTCCGATCTCGACACGCCTCTTCCGCCTGATGTATGAGACTGGAAAAGTGCCGAATGCTTAGAAGCAAGCTAACGTACAGCCCGTGTCCAAAAAGGGCAGTGGAGCTGACCCCGGCCTACTACAGATCCATCTCTGTAAGAGTATGGAACGTGTACTTAATATTAAGCTCCTGGCATAGCTAGAACAGTGGCGGATTTGTCCTAAGATGTAGTTGGCCCGGGCCTAGAACGACCAGATATTAGGGGCGGCCGATCGTGGCAAATATACACTGATGATAACAATAAATTCATGGGCACCGGAAGGGGTCAAGGAGGTGCACTTGCCCCTTTCTAGTATACAAAAATGCCTCTTAAGACATAATAGAGAACCTAGCGTATCCGACGCGAGAAGTGCTAACATTTTCGGGCCCTGCATCTTTCTTCTGAGGTTCACGAGCTTTATTGCATAAGTCGACAAAGTTTGTTCTATATTTTTATGGATAGGCCAAACAGACTTATTGAGGCCTCGAATAAGTTTTTAACTTGTGGAAATCCTCATGGATGAATGTCCTCCGCCGCGGTGCGGGTGAAGGTGTAGGTATGTCAGGCTCTAACTGACTAAAACCACACGATGTTCTGCAGTAACCATTGGCCGTAGCTCTGGAATGCTTACGCATTTTATCACGCCCCTGCCGCGTATTGGCCCGCATGAATTCATGCGCCCCCCGTCAACCTTTGCGGCCATATACTCTCTCTATTTCAATAAAAGTTGACAAGAAGCTAAATTTATATCTAATGGGACCTGAGAAAGGGGTGGCTGGTACCTACTACACGGCCTACGGCCTAGGGCGGTCATGCAAATCCTTAACTGCTTGATGCTAACATAGTAGTAAATCTCATAATAAGTAGTACTTTTCTGGAAGTAGTCTTTGATCTCATATTAAAACAGCAGCGTGCCATGCCATGCGCATTGGCAAGCCTATACTATTATGCTAGTATTATATTATCTGTGCCTATACTCAACCAGGCCAAAAAGATTGGGGATTACTGTAAAATACTCTCTCTCCCTATTTCTCTACTAGATTAGGGATGGCAAAATTGTATTGGTAACCATGCCATTAATTGTTTAATAAAATAACATTATTATGACCATGAAGCCGCTAAAGAAATCATGACTTGGTGATTCATTAGAAAAATAAAACTAGATGCTATTCATTTAACATAATTCTTTATTTACAATCCGAAATGCATACAACAATTGTAACACTTACAATTTTATGTTAACTTAAACATAAGTAAAAGTTAGTGTGATTTCTGTTATTGCAAATTACCTGTATGGTAATTAGTTTTACATTGGCGCTCCTGTATTTTTTTGCTGCATGACAAATATTCGCCTTCCTTAAAACTAGATGCTATTCATATAACATAATTCTTTATTTACAACCCGAAATTCATACAGCAATTGTAACACTTGGTATGGTATGGTAATTACTTTTACATTGGCATTTCTGTATTTTCTCTTCTGCTGCATGACAAAGATTCGCCTTCCGTAGAATAAAATATCCCACGGCTAGGCAAAGACGACCTCCACAAAATAATATCCATTAAATGAAAAACTTATTCTAAGCTTGCAAAACTGGTCTCTCATTTTTCCCTTCTAAATTCTGGTTGGTCAGAGCATAGCCTGTTCCTCCTCGTTGCACCATTATGATGTCTTTCTCCTTCAGCTTGTCACCAGTGAGTGGGTGCATCCAATCCTTCTTGATGATCTTCTCAATACATTCCATTGTGACTACATGGCCGGTTGTCCTGTAGAATGATAAAAAAAAAGTTTAGAAAAACATGAGATGGACTAGGCAATGTTGAGGCATTATGAATTAGTTACTTGAATTTGAGAAGCAAATACACAAATGTTTGTGTTCAGTAATATACAATACACTTGAGAGCAAAACTATAGCACAGACAATGAGACAACCTATTTTAAACTGTCAAAGACAATAGAATTTTAAGTTTATAATCAATAAATACTGTATACGCTTTTGAATAATGGTAAGTTCTTATTATAATCCCATACAAACCGATTGCATATAGTTGGTATATTTGACAGTTTCCGATGCTTTATCCGAAACTAATTTCTTATATTACTTAAAGGAACAACCTGAGCAGCTTCCATGATGTAGTGTCCATTTTTCATTATCTAATGATAATAACTTTCACTGGTAATCATTTGATATCACAAAAATGCACAATAACTCAAAGTAGTTTCGGATAAAAAGTCAGAAACTGTCTAATATACCAACTTTATACACTTGTTTTTATGCATTCAAACAAAAACTTACCATTCTACAAAAATGCATACAGAATTATTTAATTACAAACTTTACCTATTTTCTAATAATATCTGCGATTTAAGTTTAATATAGGGTGCCTGTGCGATAGCTTTGCTCTCAAGTTTATATTGGATTTATCATAAATACAGGCTGTATCTATCATCATTAGCCTTTTTAATATTCCCACTGCTGAGACACATGCCTCCTCTCTATGAGAGGGATTGAACCGTAATCCTCTACACAGGCCCAGTGCAGGTTGGTGGATGTCACATGTCTTCGAATGTTTGGTTCTAGGACATGTCGGTTTTCTCACAATATTTTGTGTCACCGTTTTGAGAGCAGTGGTGATGAAATAATTTACACAAAGCAAAGCGACTGCTTGGGTTCGAACCCACAAACTAGTAAGTTGCGGCCGTTAGCACTGGGCTACCTCTGCTCTCATACCTGTATCTAGTCTAAACTACAAAAAAGTTATCAGTGTTAAAAGATGAACAGTCAAGGTTAAGACAAAGCGGATTTATAACAAACAATGTTAAATTACCTGATCACAGCACAAGGTACAGCATTGCTCAATATGTCATGTGTGACTGGACACATGTATCTGTTCTCCTTAGCTATTAAGGATTTCTTATCATCTGGGTCATTAACTAATGTCCATTTCACTTCAATGAGGTCCTTCATTTTTAATGGCTTTCCACTAATTGGGCAGCACACTGTGGGATTGGGCTTTTCCATTTTCGAAATTTTTGCATCAGGCAGCTGAGAAGGAACCCAGAAACTTGGCAATTCCTTAGCCTTGCCATTTGCAAGATTTGATAAAGACGATGATGAAGATGGCCCGCCATCCGCGTGTTGTTTACTGGAGATATTCTTTTCCCTGTTCATAAATTTTATGAGGTTCGCTTCTTTCTCAGCTGCTGCCAGCTCTGCCATTTCCGACTCCTCTTTCTTCAACTGTTTCTCATACTTCTTCAACTTACGTGTGTATTCATTCTTCTTAGTGATTATGTACTCCAATATAGCTTCTTTATCAAACAAGTATCCTTCTTTAGTGATTACAGGGTTCCTGCAAGGCTGTAATGTTAGACTACAGCAATCGAAGCTCTTCACAGAATCCTTCCCTAGTCTTTCGTTTTGTGTGCCGTATCCAGAAGCGGCAGCATCTTTTTTCTTTTCATGGTACGTGTATACGGCACCAGCTGTACAATTTCTTGCATGTCGAGTCATATTAGGCCACTGAGTTCGGTAAAACGAAAATACCACGAAAATAGTCTCTTTCAACACAACACCTTGTTTTCATTCAATCCACAATTCAATCACTGCCAGAGATAAGTAAGAGTACTATTAAATACGGAAGCACTGAGATCACAGACCACTACACTCACTTAGACTCATAGACCTAATAAATAGCTCAATGCTTAGACTCTGTGACAGACTGACTCACTGACTGTGACACTGAGTGACTGACGCTGGCATAGAGTATAGTAATAGATTGGACGCTGGGCTGACTGTGAGTAAATACTCGCTAGAGTAATTTTTTTTCTATAGTCAGAATTTTAATTCGATTCCAGATTTGACATTAGCTACTGTCATTTTGTGAAATAATGATACCACATATAATAGTGTAGTGATGAACACAAAAATCGATAAACAATCAGTGTGTGTGCCATCAGTGTGCCAATTAAAGACTAAATTATTGATTTTTATTTAAATAAATACATAATTATTTATTAATTAGTAATCGCTGCTCTATTTTATAAAAAGTTAATATTTTTGTTTTTATATTAAAAACAAAACTTATACTACAAGAGCCTCGATAGTTTTCAGTATTGGCAACCCGTGCGCGCTCGTGCAGCTATCGCCATTTTGTTTATCGTGTCATTCGGCTTCTTTCTCCCAGTGTGACTGCACGAATATCTTATTTCATTGCGAATCGATATTTTGTTGGGTTTTTGTTAAAGTGTTGTTACGTTGTGTTTGTTGTTACGTTTATAGTTTTTTGTGAACTTTGAGTGAATCTATTTGTTTTGGTTTTCCATCAAAATGGATCCTCAGCCAAGTACATCACAAAAAGACGTGCAAGTACATCAAAACTAAATTATCGGTTCAGAAATATTTAATTTCCTGATATACTTAGTTTACGAGAGTAAAATTATAAACGAGAAGAATCGATCCGGAAATATTCCATTTCCATATCGAATAATTTTGCAACGTCACTATTTAGTACTTGTCATAACGTTGCAACACTGAAATTGTCAAATCTGGAATCGAATTAAAATTCCGAGTATATGCTTTGAGTGATTAGTGAATTGACGATAACTGACAATGACATGACATTACTGACAAAGTGACAACAAACAAGTAACAACAAACAACATTTTTTTTTTACTATTCAGTGTTGCCGATGTCCATGGTCTGGACTACCCAAAACCAATATAATTAATATTCCACACATCTACCCTGCAAATTTTTATCAAATAAAAAGTAATATTCATATTTAAAATTAAACAGGTATGTTTGCTATTGATTGATACATTTTTATTTATTTACATATGTATATTATTATTTAAGTTTTAATATTAGTTTGTTAATTAAACATAATTATTTATTACAAAAATCTTCAGTTATATTTATAAATACTCATAAGACGTTATATAATTTAATCTACTTTTTGCAACAACATTTCATTTGAAAGATAAAATTTTAAGGTCCCTCCTGTCTTCTTAATACCTTCTCTAGTGGCCATAAACGCTACTAAAGTGTCAGTGTGTAGGCGATTACGGTGATCTGTTTTCAATTTTTTTTTCGACAGATGCGTTTGGGAAAGATGCAATAGGCTTATTTTTGGCATTTGATGATCATGAATGTTGCCATACAATATATCTAAAACATTCCTGCCGGATAAGTTAAGCTTGAATTTAATATACTTATTTTATAAATACTTCTAGTACCTGCTACCTTTATATTCAGTTTTAGTGTAAATGTCTAAATGCCCCGCATTTTCCCACATAAACGCTCTTCCCACCAATTACCCAATCGTACCTAAAATGCCCGCATTTTGGGTAATTCCCCACAGATTAGCAACACTCTGATTCTATTCTTTACTCAAGCCAGTGGCAAAGCCACAAATAATAAAAAATAATAAAACTTTATTTTTATATGGCAAGCATAGCCGATGTCGACTATTCTGCCTATGTCTAAAGACTAAAGTTAAATGGGAGATCAGCAAAATATCAACATTTTTAAATCGACGTACACTTCAACTTTTCGATATCTTTGAAGCATTATCGATTTTGGCTAAAGACAACATCGTGCAGTTCCTTTAGATCTTGGAGTTTACACATGTTATTTAATTACTTATCCACTTTTATTAGGTTGATCCGTGTTTCTACTTTATTATCAGTATATAATACTGCCGCACTAGCGATAAGAGCAGTAAGTATGTTTTGCGTAGTTTTGAGTAAATTGGCGCGCAAAGTTTTTGTTACAATTTTGTTTTTCCGGACTTCTTTTTTTAAGTTATATTAATTGTGATGGTTGAAACGTGTAGCCCAAATAAAGCGCTTTTATATTCTTCACTCAATAAAATTGTATATATATTAGAATAGTTTTAAATGACGAAAATCCTTTTATATCTAGTGTTAGTTGAAGCAAGTGAAATATCAATTGCTTAGAATAATAGCAGTAAGTAGTAAGTTACTGCTGTTATTATAAGTAACTCATAATAGGTTTAGATTATAGCTTAGAAATAAAAACAAAGTGTTAGATTAAAAACGTTTATGTTTATTAATATTTCTTTACTTACGTATTATTATTATATTAAATAACGAGGTTTCACTAGTTTCACTATCTGAGAACAATAAAATTTTAAGAAAATAAACTATTATACAAATTTAAATCAGTCTTTCTTACTTTGAAAGTCTTATAAAATAATTATATTTTTTTTTGAGCTCCATTCTACTCTCGTATATTATTATAATACAAAAAACTTTAAAAAATATATAAACATTGGCAAGTTAGCCATATTTAAAAGTAACAAACAAAAAAATCAGCCTTTCTACGTTTACAATTTGAGATCAAACTAAGTTAAAATACTAGAATAAAAAAAATCAAACATAATGTAAGAAATAAAATAACAGAACCTTTTTTTGGGGTGTCATGATATAACAAAACACATAAAACTATCTAGCAAAACTTAATCTATATCACTGACTTTATCTGAAACCGGTAAATTTAACCAAAACCCCTTTCTGTTATCTGGCATTAATTCTAACAGTTTCTTTAAAATCTCAGTCTTCGTATATTCTGGAATCCCTCTGGGTGTCAATTTTGAACTGAATTCAGGAAATGTTCTTGATTTCAGATACTTCAACTGTAAAAAGTTTAAACTTTGTACTTGTTCGTCAGCATGGTTAGTTTTGTATTGCAGTGTGAACTCGCCTCGATTTGCGACTAAAACCATAATATCTTTAAGGTACACTCTAGGTTGTACTTTCCTCATTTTATGTTGCGAAGATAGGTCGATATAATTGTAAAAATTATCGACTTCCATTATTTTTACAATGGTTTTTCTTGAGTTCGCTTGCTGCACTGCATCAACGAAGTCGTTAAAATCATAGACCTTATTTTTTCTTTGTAAAGCCTGTTCCACCTGATGGTGAAAGCTGTCTGCGGACATAAAAGTATGACCAGGTTCAAAATACTTCAAGGTGATTGTTTTCGCATTTATTTCATTGCTGTTAATAATATACACCAGATAACTCAAAATAGCCCAGTTTTTATTTTCTAGAGGAAGTATCTGAAATCAAGAACATTTCCTGAATTCAGTTCAAAATTGACACCCAGAGGGATTCCAGAATATACGAAGACTGAGATTTTAAAGAAACTGTTAGAATTAATGCCAGATAACAGAAAGGGGTTTTGGTTAAATTTACCGGTTTCAGATAAAGTCAGTGATATAGATTAAGTTTTGCTAGATAGTTTTATGTGTTTTGTTATATCATGACACCCCAAAAAAAGGTTCTGTTATTTTATTTCTTACATTATGTTTGATTTTTTTTATTCTAGTATTTTAACTTAGTTTGATCTCAAATTGTAAACGTAGAAAGGCTGATTTTTTTGTTTGTTACTTTTAAATATGGCTAACTTGCCAATGTTTATATATTTTATAAAGTTTTTTGTATTATAATAATATACGAGAGTAGAATGGAGCTCAAAAAAAAATATAATTATTTTATAAGACTTTCAAAGTAAGAAAGACTGATTTAAATTTGTATAATAGTTTATTTTCTTAAAATTTTATTGTTCTCAGATAGTGAAACTAGTGAAACCTCGTTATTTAATATAATAATAATACGTAAGTAAAGAAATATTAATAAACATAAACGTTTTTAATCTAACACTTTGTTTTTATTTCTAAGCTATAATCTAAACCTATTATGAGTTACTTATAATAACAGCAGTAACTTACTACTTACTGCTATTATTCTAAGCAATTGATATTTCACTTGCTTCAACTAACACTAGATATAAAAGGATTTTCGTCATTTAAAACTATTCTAATATATATACAATTTTATTGAGTGAAGAATATAAAAGCGCTTTATTTGGGCTACACGTTTCAACCATCACAATTAATATAACTTAAAAAAAGAAGTCCGGAAAAACAAAATTGTAACAAAAACTTTGCGCGCCAATTTACTCAAAACTACGCAAAACATACTTACTGCTCTTATCGCTAGTGCGGCAGTATATCAGCGGCAATGGTATGTCGAATTAAAAAGCTGATACTTAAAGTAAATTGAACTCTCAAATTCAATAATATATTTTTCTTATTTTAGTCACAGTTTAATATAATTATGATTATTACTGCTTACAGTGTAAGTGATCAAGACCGAATGTGAAGTAGACCTTGCTTAATATAACCACAGAATGATGAGTTACTGCAGATATTCTAAGTATTCAAAGAAGAATAAAAAAACATACATTACATAATATATCCACAGTATGTTTAGTTACTGCCGATATTCTAATCAATTAAGACCTAATTAAAAACAAACTCTACTTATTATATCCACAGTATATTTAGTTACTGCTGATCTCCTAAGTCATTAAGGCAAAATAAAAAACATGCTTTACTTATTATATCGACAGTATACACAGTTACTGCACATAATTTAAGTAAAAGTAAAACCTAAATGATAGAGCTTTACTTACTAATCCGGGGTAACTATACTTACTGTTGTTATGTTAAGGAAGATTTGTCATTTATTGGACTTACTGCCTTTATCCTAAACGAAATTTACTGCTTCCCGATAAGCTATTAAAACAGGTGTCAGCACATCTGGTAGGGCTCATTGCGCTGATTCGGGATCAATTTTTAACTCATTTTATCAAAAATTTCACTTACTGCTAATATCGATAGCGCGGCAGAATAGTAATCTTTGTTTTTTCTTCACTGTGAAAAATAATTTACAGCATCAGCAATCTGACTAACAGCAGCAAGTGACTAATCAACTAATGTAAAAGCATACCACATAAAAACTTTTTGGGGATACCAAGAATTTCTTCAGACTTAGTTTAGCCAGACTATATCAGAGGTAGTGTCTTCGCTCGCTTTTGCATTCTATTACAATCTTTGTAGATTCAAGGCTTTCTGCGCAAGTCAAAAACGCTAATGTTATGTCTGTATGGATATTAAAAAGAAAATCTGACCTATCCCATGTTTATTGGTAAATTTTATGAAGTCGCTACGTCGCACTTGCATCCATAGTTGGCGACACATCATCCTTAGAGTCTGGCAAATAAAAAGTAGAGACTGAAAAAGCGCGGAAAATTTAAAAAATATCAGCATAGCAATAGCAACCACAAAACTAATATGAAATACATAAACTAATTTGATACTTTAGAATTATTTATTTTACTTCGTCTGTATAAAAATACTATAGGTACTTTGGGTAGGTAATATTTTAGAAAATATGTATCAAAGATAAATAGTGATTACGAATTAAAACAAAGTATCAACTTATTAGCGTTATATATAACTTATGAAATCTAACACCACACGTAAACGACCTTGTTATTTTTTGAATTTGACTTCTTTCTCCTGCTGTTTTTCTTGATATTTAGACATCATGCGAAACGACAACGCCCGTAATCCACTTTTAATTGTTTTATTCATTTTTCACTTAATAAATACTATTATCAAGCCCACAACAAATCACCAAAAATTGATGTTGACATTGGGAATGAGAACTGCCATTTTTTCACGATAGGTGGCGCATCGTCGCTATGGCTAGTGAAAGCTGCCAAATACATACATTTTGTAATCAATCATTCAGTAATATTTTATTTTCTCAAACTATGCCTCTGTGTGCTGTACCAGGATTTACCAACCCCGGTGTTCTTATATTGCCCAAAGATAAAACGCTAAAAAATACTCGGAAAAGGCTATACATATTTATAGGTTATGTTATGTACCTGTCAAATTAACTCTGATTATATTGCTTTGTAATCTTCGGTGATATAGTGAAGCTATTAACGTAATGATATTTTTTTACAGAAGGAATGTCATTTGCTTGGCCTTCAGAAGCTTGAGGGCTTTGATTGCCGTAAATAAAATAAAACTTCTAACCTAAACCGTAAAGAATATCAACACATTAAAGTAATGTTCTCTCATTTATTGTAAATTTTCCTACCATGAGTCAAGTAAGAATTAACTCGTTACAGCTAAAAAAATATCCAAATCTAGAACATATCACCGATGAAAAATATTTTATTATATAAAAGTCTGCCTCTCAATAAGATCTGTTTTCTTTTCAATTAATCTTGCTCCTCATTTTTTTAGTTCCTCTTTTTATTCCTTAAGCTTCCAGAGCCAAACATATGATCAATAACGATGATAGACCAATTTAAACAAAAAAATATCAAAAAAAGGTGATGTAAACAAAAACTATTTGACAGCAGCCATTGCGCCGCCAGCGACATCTTCCCTAAGCTTTGCGTTCACATCCCCAATCAAACTTTTTATATGGCAACTTATAAAAAGTTTGCAAATAATTCGAGTGTCTACTTTCTTTTACAGACTCTA